>JANPWX010000426.1:151983-203050 GCA_024734555.1 Trochalopteron elliotii
CCTTTCCCAACTCCTTCAGGAATTCTCTGGCCCCTTTCCAGCTCCTTCAGGAATTCTCCGGCCCCTTTCCCAGCTCCCTCAGCTGCTCCTCATCAGACTTGTACTCCTGGTTTTGGCTGGGATAGAGTTCATTTCTTCTCAGGAGCTGTTCCAGTGCTGTGTTTTGGGTTCAGAATGAGAATAATGTTGATAATACACTGATGTGTTGGGTTTTGCTAAGTTGTTTTTCTCAGAAGTTTGTTGTTTTTCTCTTGCTCTGCCAGTGAGGAGTTACTCAGACTGGGAGGGATCACAGCTGGGACAGGTGACCCCAACTGGCCAAATGGAAATTTCACACCTCAGAACATATGCCCAGTGTATAAACTGGGGGAGTTGCCTGGAAGGGTTTGATCTGGGAAGGGGGGGCTGGCATTGCACAGCAGGTGGTGAGCAGTTATATTGTGCATCAGTTGTTTGGTTGGGTTTTTTATTTTCTCTTTTTAATATCATTATTAGCTGTGTTATTGTGTTTTGTTTTCAATTATTAAACTGTTCTTCTCTCAGCCTACAAATTTTACTTCTGATTCTCCTCCTCACTCCACCAGGGTGAGGGAGAAGAGAAGGGAGTTGAGTGGCTTTGCAGTGCTTGATTTCCACCTGGGTTTAACACATGCCCCTGTACTCCAGACCCTTCCCTGTCTCCATTGCCCTGCTCTGCCACAACCAGGGGAGGTGTGGCTTGGTGAGCCTTGTGCCATCTTCAGCAGAAAGATGAGGTCAGGAATCTGGCTTGATGGGCTGCAGGCAGCTGTCTGACAAAGCCCAACCAACCACATGCATGTTATATACTTGTTCCAATTATTTCAAGGTTTAATGCATCCAGTACTTTAAAATGTGTCCTGTAACTGGCCAGCATATTAAAATTTACTTGTAAATAGCATTTAAATAGCTTCTAATTCATCAAAATAATTTGGGCTGTGTTTCTAGTAATCATGGCAGTGCTTTCTGAAATTATTAAGTGACCTGTATATGTTAAAGCACATTAGCAGTGAGGCTGCTGTGCATTTTGGTGTTTAAAGCTGCCATTTTTTACAAGCAATTCTGATGTGGATAAACATTTCACAAGGGTTTAATAATTTGGCCCTAGTACACCAGATGGATTTTCTTCTCCTCTCCTGAGAATGCATCACAGTAAAGTGCTGATGGAGTTTTCCAGACATTTAAAAATGAAAGTGGACTTGTTTGAAAAGCTTTAAGGATACTAGGAGTGGAGAGAATATTCTCTCTGTGGTGAAAAGGAGATTAAAGTCCAGAATAAAAGCAGACAGTGTGTTTAAGTTCAGATTTTTGTGTCAGTGTGGAAATACTCTGTGGTATTCTGAAAGCTGATCAACTGAGGTTTCATGCATGTGTTAAGGCCAAGTGAGGAGAGATTATTTATAACCACATTGCTCATTTATTGTACTTAAATAATGTAATGAATAATTAAAAATGAATTAATAAAGCCATTTGCCAAATAGAATATTGTCCATAAAATTTAAATGTATCTCTGCCCTGCATTGCAATATTTATGCTGTGTAAGCACAAATTTTTATAACTGTATGAGCCAATGGAATCTCTACTTGGCAGAGCCTGACTGAAATGGTTCAGATATCCATGGAATGAAAAACTCTCCAGGATGTTAGGTGGCTCTTGGTGGTCCTTTTTCCTTCCAGTCTGGTTTCACACCTGAGATTGCTGGTTTCCTTTCTTTTTGTTGGAAAAATTTAACTGGTCTCAAAGTGGACATGTCACAGGCTATAGGAAAATGGAAATCCAACAGCTGATAGAACCACAGAATAGTTTGGGTTGGAAGGGAACTTAAAGATCACCTTGTTTCAGCCCTTTGCCATAGGGACACCTTCCACTGTCCCAGGCTGCTCCAAGCCCCATCCAGCCTGGCCTTGGACACTGCCAGGGATCTGGGGGCAGCCACAGCAAGTATGGGCACCCTGTGCCAGGGCCTGCCCACCCTCCCAGCCAGGAATTCCTGCCCAAGATCCCAGCCCAATCTCCCCTTTCACCGTGGGAAGCCATTCCCTGTGTCCTGTCCCTCCATTCCTTGTCCCCAGCCCCTCTCCAGCTCTCCTGGAGCCCCTTTAGGCTCTTGAAGGGGCTCTAAGGTCTCTCTGGAGCCATTTGAGATGGGGAAGCTGCAGAGAGAAGACTTGGGTGAAGAGTGGATTTCTGGGATGAAGGATGCTCTTGGGTAGGCTGTTATTTTTGGAGAAAAAAAGAGAAGCAGAGGGCAAAGCAAATCCTGTAGTAACCTTTTATTTTTAAAGTAATTTGCTATTACTTTAGGTGGGTATTCATGGCTGGCAGAGATATGTCTGAAGATGTTGAGGAGAGAGCAGGGCAGAGCACAGCTTTAACCAGTTCTCTGCCAGCCAAATCATTTCCCAACACTCCAAATCATTTCCCAGCACATCTCTCTCTGCATGCAGCTATTTCTTTCTGCTGGCTCCATATCTACAGAGTTGCTTTCCCAGAGAAAGTTGGGAAAAACCTCTTCTTTAAAGCTACCGATGCTCACATCAGGTCTTTTAATTTATTTCAGGATAGTTTAGACTGAGTAAATGCAACAATAGATCTCGACTTTGCTCTACCCCTGGGGCTCTTCTGGCAGGTGATGGAGTGCAGCAGGCTCTGCCTTTTATTTCTCCCGGAGTGCTTCCAAGGGATGTTAGTTCAAGGGAGAAGATCTATTTCCTTAGTGATTTTATAGCTTTTGTGGGTATTTGCTGCCTCCTTGTGACAATACAAAGATGTATGGTGCAGTTCCTTTGAAATACAAGGAGCATTTTAGGAGAAGTTTTTATTAGTCTTTAATTGCTAATTCCTCTCTGTGTTTTCTCAAGAAAGTCTTGACTGTGGCACCAGAAATGGGCAGGAAAGAGAAACCAGTGAAAGACTCTGGGACGTGCAGACTTGTGCAGTGTTGCATTTTGGAGAGGATTTTGTAATAAAGGTGATCCTCTTAGTTCTCCACTCTAGTGTTCTTCTCCAAGGGAGTAAATAATGTGTAGGGAGACCTATTTACAGTGCCACTGAAAATGTGGCACCTGGGGACATGGTTTAGTGGTGGCCTTGGCAGTGCAGAGTCAATGGTTGGACTCGATGATCTTAGAGGTCTTTTCCAACATAAATGATTCTGTGATTCTATGAAATCAACCCAAAATAAGAGGTCCAAAAGTCTTCAAATTGCTGGGGTCACGTTTTTCCTAAGAAGGGGCCCTCCTTACAGCAGCTAAGCATGTTTTGATGTGTATCTTCCATTTGCTGTGTGTATTTCTGGAGCTGTCTGATGGATACGTGTGACTGGAGTGTGTTGTTGTGTGAAGGTGGAGACCTCGTTGACTTTGCTGGCTGTGGGTGGCACAATGCAAGATCATCTCCTGAGAAACTCCTCTGTAATGGGCAATTTAACAGAGGTGCTTGGGATTAATGGCGTTTTTGCCATTGCTGGCATTTTTCCTCTGCCCTTTGGACTTTATCTTGTTTCCCCAAATAAAGGTGTACTGAGGAGGTAAACACAGATAAACTGTGGCAGCAGCTTATGTTGCACATAAACTGCAGCTGAAATAATGAAATTTGGCTTGAGTTGATAGGGTCCTTAAAGCCCATCCAGTTCCATGGGCAGGGACACCTTCCACTATCCCAGGATGCTCCAAGCTCCATCCAGCCTGGCCTTGGACACTGCCAGGGATGTGGAAGGCACAGTTGATCTGGGCACCCTGTGCCAGGACCATGCAAGTCAAACAAGTTCAAATATTTAATATTATATACTAAATGATAGTAAAGCACATTTCTGTGCATATCTAAGCCTGAAAAATGTAATCCCATCACTGACTGGCTGCCTTTGGGTGTCTGTGCCTGATCCCTGGAGTTTTCATATCACATAGTCTGTAGATGTGATATGGCAATAAGAACAGTCTCCTCACCTTTTGCATTTCTCAGGGAATGGTTCCTGCTCTCTATCCTGGGGTTTAATATTAGGCATTTCCAAGTCACCACAGATTCATTTAGGTGGGAAAAGCCCTCTGAGATTAGCAAGTTCAAGCACTCCCCCAGCACTGCCACCACTGCCCCGTGTCCCCAGGTGCCACATCCACAGGGCTTTGAAATCCCTGCAGGGATGGGAACTCCAGCCCTGCCCTTTCCCTGCAGGAATTTCCCCAGTATCCACCCTGAGGCTTCCCTGGCCCAGCCTGAGGCTGTTCCCTCTCCTCCTGTCCCTGTTCCCTGGGAGCAGAGCCCTACCCCCCCCCGGCTGTCCCCTCCTGGCTGGGACTTGTGCAGGGTGAGAGCATCTCTGCTGTCGTTGGCAAATTCTCTCTTCAGGGGAAAGACCTGTTGGAGCCCAGTGGTCACTGTGACTGCTGCACTTGGGCAAATAAATCATCTGTTCTGATTAATCTTCCTTTTGATGGAAACTTTTCTTTAACCTTTCAATACATGCTGGAACGTGGGGACAGGTTTGGAGATGTTTTCTGTAACCCATCAGGGCAGTCCTTGAGGAAAGAGACTTCCACTGGGGTTCAGATTTTAATCTTCTCTGGTGTCCCTTGAAGTTGCTCATTAGATATTCAGTGAGATAAGATCATAACTGTCAATACAGTCAATTATTATTTTTATTATTACTACTACTACTGTGTTTTGTTAGATCTGCTTCCTTGCACTTTCCCTAGAAATTGATCTATCCATTCGTCCTTTTTTCCCCCTTTTGACTGAAGAAAACCAGTATAGATTTGGGGAAATCAAGAAATGCCTGTAGTTCTGCAACAGCCTGCTTCTCTGCACTGTATCTTATTTTTGTAATTTGGAAAGGAAATAATAATCAATTTTCTCTGCTTCTTTCAGGGCTTCTCTTTTTGGAGTTATCCTCTCACTTAAAGTATCAAAGGAGATAGGCAATAGTGGCTTTTGAATCTGATTAAATCTTTCAGCCTTACTGGTCATTTAAGGAAGCCAAATAGGGAACTTTGGAACAGCATTTTTCCCTGAAAATAAGTGTGTCATTCCTAACATGCCAGCACTGAACTGTGCTGGATTATCTTTCTTCAATGTATCTCTAATTATTATACGATCTTTTCATTTAACTTTGCATTTCCTAGAGTTTTTCAGCTGCCAGTATGTTATGAACAAGGACAATAAAATGTTATTTTCTGGGTTTTTTTTCCTTTCCAGTTGTTTCCTGTCATTGCTTCTGGTGGCAGCTGTGGTTTGGAAGATTAAACAAAGTTGCTGGGCATCGCGACGGAGAGAGGTGAGAGGGATAAAGTGTTGTTCCTTAAATGACTTTTTAATAGTTGTTCTCTCTAGATGTGTATTTATTCACATGTGCGTCACATTAACCTTAAACTGAAGGCTAAGCTAATTCAGCTAATGCTGCTGTTTGGGCCTTTAGTATATTTTTAATTACAGTTTCAGTGACAAATTATGTTATTTTAGTATCCTGATGCTGCAGTTTCTGTGAAGCATCAAAAAAATAGGGGTGAATATCCTGAGTTCCCAGAACTTCTATTTCTAGACAGCATAAGTACAAAACCACATAAATTAGGAGATTCTTTCTGTCTTTCTAAATAGAAAATAGAAACATTAGCTGTTGTGTATTATGTTAAAAAAAGAAGTCAAATCCCCATTTTCAAATTAAATCTTATTCAGATATTATGGGTGGTTGGTTTTTCCCCCCTCTGGAACACTGGGAGCATAAGAAGGTGGGGAAGCCACCCAGGATGTGGAAATCTGTAGTTTGCTACTTTAAAATGTGAATTTTAGAGCCAAAGTTTTTCCTCTTCACCTCATGGTCCAAATGAGCTTCACAACTTTTTGTGTTTGCATCATTTAGATAACTTTGTGCTTTATGCCCCCAAAATGTGGTTCCTCCTTGCTTATCCATGATTGGGTTTTGTTCACTGCCTTCTTGTCTTGCTTCTCAGTGGAACCTGCTTTCCTGTTCCACCCAAAGCTCTCAGGGTGACCGAGGTGAGGTGGCCAGTTGTGGCCCAAGGAACGTGTCCTTGTCCATTTATCAGCACTAGTGCCCCAAACATGAGTTGTGTTTGTAGAGGAGTCCTGTGTGCCACAGGCAGCTGGCCACACATTCATCCAGGTTTTCTTGGTGTGCTAAAAGCATGGAGTGTGCAGGTATCAGGTTGGGCTGGGCTGCACCTGGAGTTATTTTTAGGAGCTTTATCTTGTGTTAATCTGTTCATTTCTGTGCAAAATGAGAGAAGCCAGACATGATTCGAGTGAGTCCATGTGAACTTTCTGTATAGAGTTATCTATATGTCATCACCTGAGGCCAGATCCCCCAAGGAATGAGGTGTGTTTCTTGCCTGCTTTGGGATTTTGGGTGAGATCTGCCCATTCCTCTAGGTTTCCTTCCCAGCTGTCCTGCTGGGATGAAGCTCTTGGCAGCTGCAGACACCCAGCCCTGTCACTGTTCTGTTCAATGTGGTTTGTTCCCACACTGGAGTTGGTCAAGTGGATCTGGTGGATTAATTTTTACAGTGCTGGAATTCTTTACAGGTCCCTGTTTCGTGCATATCTTCAGAAATCTGTAGCTGGTTGTACTTTGCAGTGCAGTGGTGTGAATAATATGAATTTATTCCATATGAGGAGCTCCTTTCTGGTAATAAAGCAGGATGATGTCTGATAACTCTTCTCCTCTTCCTCATCTTTCTGCTTCAGATGTTTCTGCTCTTCCTGGTGAACTCACTGCAGAATATAATCATTGCTTTTCAAACAGATAACCTTTAATCTTGGAAATAATGGAAGTCTTTGAGGCTTTCTGTATTCTCTGAAGGTAGATAAATTTTTACTAGGGCAGCTGTTTTTTTCCTGCTTGCTTTCTTGGCAAGAAACTAAGCTGGAGTCAGCATAACATCCCTTGTGGCTCCTGGGGTTAAATGTTATCTAGGAATGTCTAAGGAATAGAGACCGAGGAGTAAATACTGTGCTTTGGAGCTCAGTTAAAGTATTTGAGTGGTGGCTTAAGTGAGAAATGTCTCTATAAATTAAGTTACAGTCTGATGCATGTTTTAAGGAAAAAAAAGAACTGGAGTACTGGCAACATATTGGCATGTTTCAGTCTAAATTCAATCTACATGTGTGGCTGTTTGACAGGCAGTTCATCAGGATGGTGTTTTCCAGGCACATTTCTGTCTTTTGCTGTTATTTATCTTGCTTTCTCTTTTTATCTAGTGACTCTATCTTGTAATTCATGAATCTCTGCTGTTCCATTCATCTTCTATTAGAAATACTTGTAAATCTTGAGGAAACAGTTTAAAATCTTTGTCGTGCCATAATTACATATATTGATACAGACTTTATCCAGAAACAAAAGTCCACCCAAGGATTTGTTATCTAAGATGATTTTTATAACTTGAAGGTGGAGTTTTTTGTACTGATTCTCAATAAACCCAAGTGAAGGTCTCTTTAGTACTTAAAAATAATCATCAATGCCCCATCCCTGGAAGCATCCAAGGGCAGGCTGGAGGGGCTTGGAGCACCCTGGGATAGTGGAAGGTGTCCCTACCCATGGCTTGGGGTGGAACTAGAAGATCTTCAAGGTCCCTTCCAACCCAAATTGTTTAATGATTCTACAAAATGCTACAGCCCTGTAGGAAGATCTTTCTCTGGTTTGGGCTGTATTTTTAGCATTAGTCAAGTTACAATCACCTGTTTCTCATGTATATAGTAACTCTGTAGTAACTTCCCATGTGTGTAGTGACTCTGTGCTTGTTCTCTAATCTTAACCCAGAGGTTAATAGTAAAATATGATCCAATGTGCAGATAATTCCCAGCTGTCCATCACTCCTACTTCCAACAGGAGCATTGCCAGTGCCCAATCCTTATCACAGTGCAGAGTGAAAAGCTGATTGCTGAGGCTTATTCTGAGATGTGTGTAGGGCAGGGAAGGGAATGTGCTGGCAGGTTCAGTAGTCAGAATTACTCAGCCAGGCTTGCTTGGGAAATGTGGTGGGAGAAGGCAGACAGCCTGCCTGGTATGGCTGGGTGAAGGAACACAGCAGCATCATTTGGTTGAAACCAAGTTGGCTTTGCTCCTTATGGAGAAGGCAGCATGCTGCAAATCCAAAGTCTCCATCAGGATCTTGTAAAATACACGAGATTCTCCTGACTTCTTTCCTTTTCTGTATTTCAGCTGAACATCTCTGCCCAGCTGCTTGCACGTCTCCGTGTCAATGCTTCTCGGCCTCCTGGCTGAAGGATCTGTGGGCTGTGCAGACATGGAGTAGCCAATGTGTACTTGTAGTAAAATGAGTTTGGAACACTGAGCTGTAGTTCAGGCCTTGCAGAGTGTAAAACTTGGCCTGAAGTAAAAATGGGAATGATTTGTGTCATATCAGGCATTCAGGAGATAGAACTGTAAACTATGTTTATTCCCTTGCCATTGAGCCCCATGTTTGAGTATCTTCAGACATCTTAAAAAGGGAAAATAGAAATAAAAGAGCAGCTTTTATAGGAGGCTTAGAATGAGGTGAATGACATCAGGAAATAAGGATAGGAAACCTTTCTGTCTTGTCTGTAGAAAATGACATGTTAAAGGAATCAAGCTGGTAATAGAGAATAATGCACAAAGTATGAGCATGATTTTAGAATTTTAATATACACATTTGCTGTCAGGAGTTTCCTGTCCTATTGTTCTGTTTTTGCATCCAAATTCTTTTCTCTTCACCCTCAGTCTTTGTTTCCTTCACTGGGAGCAAGGAATAGCTGCTCCCTCCCAGCAAAGAGAGTGTGGCTGCCCCAGGGTGGTGAGGGTCAGCTGGATCACTCCCTGTGCCTCTTCAGAATGAGGTGGGAGTATCAATAGCAAGCACCTACAGAGATAACTAAATTTGGGTGTCTAGAGCTCAATTTCACCCGTAACAAAAATATCTGTGTGTTGTCTCCTTTCTTGCCAAGACTATCTAAGACTGAATGTTTTTACTCTGCAATTCACCCACGTATTCAGGATGGGGTTTGTGTATTGATTTACTGCAGGAATTACCCTTCTCCTTCTTGACCTTGTTGCTGAAACCTTTTTCCCTCCTAAGTGTATTCAGAACTTAGTAGTGCTTCTGTTTCCATTGGCATCCTCCAGTGTAACATCCATGCACATGGAATACCACACAGGCAAGCAGATTCTTGTGGTTTTTACAGCAAAGATGTTCCAAGAGATCTGTGCTGTGTGTTATTTATTGTCCTGCCTTCCTTTTCTTCCCCTTCCTGCTCTCATCTGTTAGTATTTCATTCATCTCTTAGATCTTCTCAGACTGTAATTCAGGGCATCCTTGGTCAAAGAGAAAACTTTAAACCTGGAATATTTTCAACTATCTGTAATTCAGGATATTCATCATTGTTTACAGTCTTCAGTGGTGTTTTGGACCAGGATCTGTTCCAAAGGATTTGGTATCAAACTTATGCTTAAAAGGTCTGGCAACAAACTTCTCTAGATTTGAGCAGTCCCAGGTGCTTTGGAGGGTTTACTGGTGTGTTCTCCAAGCTCCCAGCAGTCATTTGCCACGTAGCCCTTCTTGTTCCATAGCACTGACAGCACTATTTGGTGTCTGTCAGGAAAAAGAAAATATTGAGCTTAGGTTTGGGGTGGTTTGTAGGGAAAACAAGAATTGGAGGAGCGAGAAATCACAGCCAGCAGGTGACTGAGGAGCTTGAGTCATGTGGTGAGCACACTAATTTCTCTCATTACAGAGGGAAACATAAACCTGAGTATCTTTTTTTATGCAGTGAAGGTGGGTTTACTTTCCAGAATAGCTATTACCAGGACAGTAGACAGAAGTGATGGTGGCTATGATGTACTAAAAGCTGTTTGTAAATTTCCATTTCCTGCATTTATGAGTAATAAAATAAGAGCTCAGTGTTACTATTAGGTGTAACCAGGTATTGGAGTACTGTATTCACCCTCAGCAATGTTCTGGGTGTTGCAGATGGTGGAGAACAACATTGCAAGATTAATTTGTTGTCTGGAAGATAAGCAAGAGTTTAAAACATCACAAATTCCTCATTTTCTCCAAGGAAGAGCATATTGAGGTTTGGTGATGTGAATCAGTGGCTGTGGAAAGGAATCATAGAAGATTCATGATGGGATGAGAATCTTCTAAAGGATCAGCCAAAAGTTCAAACAGTATGTCCCTGCCCATGGCAGGGGATTGGGCCTTGATTAACTTTAGGTCCTTTCCAAACCAAACCAGTCTGTAACACCCAGTGTCTGCAACTGAGGGTAAAAAAGTCAAAAACTGTTCTGTTTTTCTCCTGTTTTTAATGGTGAGAGTGGCAACGCCAATAATTCATATTTTTAGAAGCATGGCTCTCAGAAGCAGTGCTTTTGGAACGACCTTTTCTAGGTCAATCACATGGTGCAATTCAGTGACTCGTATTAGGCAGGAGGTCAGATCAAATAATTGTAACTTTCCACTCTCCCTCAATTCAAAATCCATGAATGGGAACCAGCTCACACTGCCAGGAGGCTTTTTCCAAAATACAAACACTATGTGGCTCTGCAGTGATCCATGTGGCTTTGGTCACCAACTGAAGGAGATTGTAGCAGAAGTAAGAGACGCCCTGAAGAGGAAAAATATCCCAAAATATTAGTGCTGACAAGAGATTCCTGCTCAGGGGGGATGTTGATGGTCTGGTTTTGTTTGAACATGCTCCTGCCACTTCTGTGCCCAGTGCAGCTCATCTTGGGGCAACTTGCAGATGGCCAGTTCCAGCTGACCAGTGGGATCTCTAATCTCTCTGTGTGGGACTCCATCAGATGGGGTTGGCAGCCACAGACAGGGCATTGGCAGACCACTGAGGTCTTGTCTCAGAGTCTTCAGTGGAGCTGGTGCTAGAGAATTAAGTTGGTTTTATATCCCAAAAAGAAACTGGTGGGAACTTGAGCAAAGGTGAAGCTGGAGTATCAAATTGGATGAAGCTCAAGTATCATACTTGGGATACCAACCCATTGGATTGAACCTTCTGTGTGGCAGGGAAGTGGATGGGCTTTTAGGTCCCTTCCAACCCAAAGCACTCCATGATTCTATGATTCTATCAAGCCCAGCTCTAGGAGAGTTCAGCTTTATTTTAGAAAAGCCCACGACTGGTGTATTGAAGCTGTTCTTGTTTCAGACTCCAAGGTCTCTTTCTGATGGTAGGCATCTACAGGTATCTAATTTAGTTATTTGGAAAATTCAGGGAGAGATTGTGTAATAATTCCAGAAAAGCTGTACTCAGTCAAAGCTTCATTGTGCTATTGTAATTATCAGGTATTGGTGTATATTTTAGTCTGCATGGACTAGATCCTTCTGGTCTTTTAAAAAGAAATTATCTCATTCTTTTTATTAAAGGTCAGGATTTCTATGCCCTCCTACTGGGCATGATTATGATGAATAACTTGCTTATCTTAATCAGCCCTGAATTAAATATCTTCAGTCATTTCAGCATGAGGCAACTTCCCAGCAGCTTTGCTTTCTGGTTTGTTATAGTTTTGAAGTGTGGAAATGCCTGTTGAGAAGGATTTGAACATTAATTCTCTCCTCCTCTCTCTTTCAACATAGCCTGCAAAGTCAGTTACAAAACTAATTAGCTAACATTAATATGTGCACTGCTCTAGGGGCTTAAAAACTTAATTTTCAGTGATGATGAAAGCATCAGAGAAAATTGTTTGTTTGTTGACTTATATGGTAGCTAGTGTAATTGTAGTTAAATACTTCAAATCACTTAGTTCTGAGACATTTGTAGCTCATCTTCATGGAATATTTATGACTTGTGTGTTTATTTTTTGCTGATGCCAATTGTATTTTGGAAGGTAACTCCCTTTCCCCCAAGGTCTCCAAGTTATGATGACATACAGCAAATGTTCCTACAGCAGGATCTCTATGTTACTTCCAAGTAATGTACAGTGATTCTCCTAAGGAGCCGGGCTGGGAGAGCTGGGAATGTTCCCCTGGAGAAGGGAAAACTCCAGGGAGAGCTCCCAGCCCCTGGCAGGGCCTGGAGGGGCTCCAGAAGAGCTGGAGAGGGACTGGGGACAAGGCCTGCAGGGACAGGACACAGGGAATGGCTTCCCACTGGGAAAGGGGAGATTGGGCTGGGATCTTGGGCAGGAATTGCTGTCTGGGAGGGTGGGCAGGCCCTGGCACAGGGTGCCCAGATTTGCTGTGGCTGCCCCTGGATCCCTGGCAGTGCCCAAGGCCAGGTTGGACACTGGGGACAGTGGGAGGTGTCCCTGCCATGGCAGGGGGTGGAATTAGATGGTCTTTATGGTCTCTTCCAACCTAAAGCAGTCCATGATTCCATGGGGTGAGCACCTGTTGGAGCTGGCCCTGCAGATTCATCAAGCTGCCACTGGCACCAGGGCTGGGACATTTTCCATAGGTCCCTGGGAGCCCTGTGAGGGTGGTTCCCCTTTCCACTCTGATTGTCAGCAGCCTGCAAGCTGCAGTTTTGGGAGATGTCATTACAGGTGAGTTCTGGGACGTGTCCTCCCAGCTAAGTTAATCATGCCTGAAAATAGGTTGTTGATAGTTTATGTGCATACAGGAACAGTTATTTGTGCATAAATGGGACATACTGCCTGCTGAATTCAAATGGAGACCTTGAAGCAAAAGAATATGCAGGAATAAGCTCAAAATACCACTCTGAACAACCCCAACTAACTCAGCTTTTAGTCATAGGTGTTTCATCCCTCTAATCATTTCCATCTTCCTTATCTTTCTCCCCTTGCCGTGTCACCAAAGCTGGGACTTCCTGTAGACTCTCTGTGGTTTGTGAGAGTTTTAGGCCAATGGGCCAGTCCATCTGTGCAATACTGACAGGGCTCAGAACACACAGCTGGTTTTAGAGTCTCCTGGGTTTTAAAGTTGGCTGTGAACAGCATTGAGAACACAGTGCATGATTTTGCCTGTTCATGATAGAGTTGATCTTGATGTTTTCCATGGTGGTACAGAACTCCAGGATCAGAGACCCAGTTCAGTGGGGTCATAATTGTAGCTTTGAGGCACCATCTAAAATTCATTGCAGCCTTGAAGGTTGTCATATGAATATTCAAGGATGACTTCTAATAGTACTTGTCTCATCAGAGTGGGAGGGAATGGCCTCAAGCTGTGCCATGAGAGGTTTAGGATGAACCTATATTATAAGGAAAAATTTTTCAAAGAAAGGGCTTTCCAGTCCTGGCACAGCTGCCCAGGGCAGTGGTGGGGTCCCCATTCCTGGAGGGATTTAAAAGCCATGCAGATGTGACAGTTGGGGACATGGGTTAGTGGTGGCTTTGGCAGTGTTGGGTAAATGGTTGGACTCAATGGTCTTAGAGGGTTTTCCAGCCTTAATGATTCTGTGATTCTGTCAAAGTAAAGGAATGTGTAGCTTGCTCTGTTGGAATGTCTTCAACAAATGTTCTTCTCAGCCCAAATATATGTCCTCAGAATGCTCAGAGTAGCTGTACTTCTAAAAAGAGCAGCCAGTGGGTCCAGAAATATCTGAATTTCAGAAATACCTTAAAAATTAGAGCTACAGATTTCCTGGGGGAAAACCCACTGTTGATCAGACCATTTCTCTTTTCTGGCTCCCCTTGTTGGAGTTCACCCCTTTGACCGTGGGCTGGTGTAGTGGTACCAGACACAGCAGCAGACAAACTCAGGCTGCCTGGCCTGAATACATCCTGTCAGCTGGAACTTCCTCCCCTTCCTGTGGGATGCTGCTTGTTTTTACTTTCCATTAAAATGAAAGCTCATTCCTGCCCACTGCTCGCTTAACACACCCATGGGTTTAGAATCATAGAATTCACAGGTTTGGCCTGTAAGAGACCTTAAAGCTCATTTCATTCCCCCACCTGCCATGGGCAGGGGCAGCTCCCACTGTCCCAGGCTGCTCAAAGCCCCAGTGTCTAACCTGGCCTTGGGCACTGCCAGGGATCCAGGGGCAGCCCCAGCAAATCTGGGCACCCTGTGCCAGTCCTTCACTACTGTCCTCTTTGGGTTCCCACTGTTTTTCTTCCTGGTGTGTTTTCCTTCTTCAAAAACAAACAAAAAAAAAAGAGACAGATTGCTCATGTAGCTACTGGAGTTCCTTATGACTTCTAGATCACTGTTTGGATAAGCTTGTTTTTATGGCCATTCTTCATAAGGAGCAAATAAAATCCAGAATATGTGACTTTCTTCTGGAAAAATCACCCTTATTTCATGGCTGAAAATATCAGAGCCCCATCCCCAAAGCTGCTGGAGCACTGTGCTCATGAAGCAGTCTGTGCAGGGGGCAGATGGTGAGATAGATGTAAGCAGGATGGTTATATGGAGCCTCGTGGCTGCTTTATGGTGGGAATAAAATGTCCAGGCTTTTCCTGTCAGGAAACACAGCATAGGTTATATTAGTCAATTAACCTGGTAACCTGAGTAGCTGTTTGTCTTCTCTGTGAGAGTCTGCACTGCTGCCTGCCAGGGCTTTCCTCACTTCCTTGGGAAGCTTTTCTCCCATCAGTAACACACTCTTCATTTTAGATTGTCCATTACTCAATGTGTTTGAATTAAAAATATTCCTGGTAGGAATCACTTTATTTGAAGGGTTGCAGGCTGGGTTGGACTGGGCTTGGAGTAACCTGGTCTGGTGGAAGGTGGAACAAGATGGTCTTTAAGGTGCCTTCCTACCCAAACCATTGCATAATTCTGCGATATGGAAAAAAAAATCAAACTCAGTGCAAATGAAAGTTGTTCACATTCTCACAGTTTGCAGTTATTTAAATATTAAAGGCCAAAAGTGTATTCCAAGCTTTTTGATGTGATTTCTTTATAAGGCTGTCAAACACTTTGCCTTTAAAATCCTCTTTGGGCCTAAGTGATTTAAAATATTCCCAGGTTGTCCTATTAATCATGTCATCTGGAAAACCAGGGTTGGCTTGAAAGAGTATTGAGGTTCATTATTTGAAATCTCAGAAAGCCCATCATTAGGAGTGAGTGAAAGGCAGGTTCTGGAGTGTCTAGATGTTAACAGCTGCTGACTTGTAAAGCCATGCTCAGCCTCTTGACTGGGGAAAAGTCACAGTTTCTCCCTTACAGCATCATAAAGTCTTTTAATTAGAATGTTGACACATCAAACAAATGCTGAAGGATAGATATGTGTCTGGGTTAAACAGTCATGGTGCAAGCCTTGGGGGAGAGAGTGACATTCAAGTTATAGAACAATTATTTCTTAAATTAATTCTTAATTTTTAAAGGGAACTTTGTAACATGACTTGTGCTACCCCACAAGCTGGTGTTAGGAAAAGGATGTTCCCTTAAGTGTTCACTGCTTTGGTTTCATCCTGGGCCTCTGATTTTACCTGGTTTGGACATTTTTATGCTCATGTGTTTTCCCACCTGCAGAGCTGCCCCAGCCCTGGGGCCAACAGCACAAGGACGTGGAGCTGCTGGAGAGAGTCCAGAGGAGGCCCCGGAGCTGCTGCAGGGCTGGAGCCCCTCTGCTCTGGAGCCAGGCTGGGAGAGCTGGGAATGTTCCCTTGGAGAAGGGAAGGCTCCAGGGAGAGCTCCCAGCCCCTGGCAGGGCCTGAAGGGGCCCCAGGAGAGCTGGAGAGGGACTGGGGACAAGGCCTGCAGGGACAGGACACAGGGAATGGCTTCCCACTGGAGAGATTCTCCCAAAGGGGAAATTGGGCTGGGATCTTGGGCAGGAATTCCTGTCTGGGAGGGTGGGCAGGCCCTGGCACAGGGTGCCCAGAGGGGCTTTGGCTGCCCCATTCCTGAAATCATTCAGGGCCAGGCTGGATGGGGCTTGGAGCACCCTTGTCTATTGGATGGTGTCTCTGTCTGTGGCAGGGGGTGGAACTGAATAAGCTTTGGGATCCCTTCCATTCCAAACCATTCTGTGATTCTATATTCTCACAGCTACTTTTGACTTCAGTAGGAGTCATGTTGCCAAATTGCACATTTTCTTTAGTAAAATAACTTCCTTTGAAGAACTAATAGCTTTTAGTTCGTCAGTCTCTTGGACATCTTCATCAGGACAGCTTGTTCATTGATTTTATAGCCATTAAACAAAGCACTTTGCGATAGCTGAAGGGGACAATTACAGGAACAACAACCCAGCAATCTGTTTCACACTTGCTTTCGTCTGCAATCTGCTGGTGTGCTTTAAATACCCGAACACTCCTCGTGTCCTTTTACCCAAGTGTGAGTTACACACAAGTTTGCTTACGAACACTCCATTTGTGTGGATTTGTTGGGTTTTTGCTTTGTGACAGTATCTACAATCTGCTCAAAATGCTTTTTTTTCCCCTTTTCTTTTTTTCTTTCAAAAATTAAGGAAAACTTTATCACATGCCTTTTATGGCAGTAAAATGTTACTGTTTTTTTAGCTAAACTGAGAGCCATAGGAGCTCATACGCTCCTCAAGCTTATCTGCATTGACCTCATCATTGACCTTGCCTGCACCCCCAAGTTACCGAGACAGTCCTCTAGTTTTCTGCACTGAAAAAGTCTCAGAATTATGGGTGATTTGGCAAAGCAAAGACCATAAAAGGTTCCCAGAGGGTGGTAATTAGTGGGTCTAGTTGGAGGCCTGTCTGTAGTGGTGTGCCCCAAGGTTTTATACTGGGCCCAGAGTTGTTTGGCTCATCAGTGACTGGGGTGAGGGGTCACTGCCTCCTCAGCAGCTCACGAGGACGTGGAGTGGGAGCAGCAGCCCTGAGGGATCTGTGCTGTCCTTCAGATGAACCTCGACAGGGGAGAGATGGGCAGAGAGGAACCTGCTGAAATTCCACTGCGGCAAATGCAGGGGTCCTGCACCTGCAGAGGAGCAACCACCAGTTCCTGGTGGACACTGAGCTGTCCCTGAGGGCCAGGGAGGCCAATGGGGTCCTGGGGGCAGCAGGAACAGCAGTGCCAGCAGGTCAGGGAGGGATCCTGCCCTTCTGCTCAGCCCTGGAGGCACCTCTGGAGTGCCATGTCCAGCTCTGTCTCCAACTCGGGATCCTCAGGACAGGAGGGAGGACGTGGATGTCCTGGAGCAGGGTCAGCGGAGGCTGTGGAGCTGAGGAAGGGCCTGGAGCATCTCCGTGCCCAGGAAAGGCTGAGGGAGCTGGGGCTGTTCAGCCTGGAGAGGAGCCCCAGCTGAGAGGGGCCCTCAGCCCCGGGTGTCCCTGTCCAGACAGGCCCCCAGGTGTCCCTGTCTGTCCCTGGGTGTCCTTGTCTGTCCCCATGTGTCCCTGTGTGCAGGGAGGGCAGAGCAGGCCTAGGCTCTGCTCCAGGCCCAGCAGTGGCACCAGAGCCACGGGCAGGGACTGAGCCCAGGAATGAGGTGGAACTGGATGATCCCTAAGGTCCCTTCCAATCCAAACCGTCCTGGGATTTGGTGATTCTGTGAATTAATTCTGTCCAAACAATGTTGCTGGATAACAGCACCTTCCTTTCACCTTCTGCTGTGCTGCATGGGGGATATTTGGGGCACGAAGCATTTTGTGGGGTTTTCTGTAGTGCTTTTTGGATGATCAGTTTGGGCTTGGACTTCAGATTGGGCTTGGCTTCAGATTGCCCAGAATTAATGGGGAAATGCAGGTGGCAGTGGTGGAATTCTAGAGAGCATTTGGTGGTGCCTCAGTAGTGCAGCTTAAAAATAGAGGATAACTGGTATTGCTGTAATAAGTAGTGATGGTAAATGTGTAAAGCTGTGCGAGAGCTTTGGGCAGTTTCTGCATTTAAGGTTAAGAGCACTGGATTTTCTCATGCTGCACAAAGTGTTTGCCTCTTCCCTTATTCAACAGAGACACCGAGTCCCATTGGACCCTTGCTTCAGGGAATTCTGGCTTCTGCCTGCCCTCACAGGCTGTGTTGTCACTGTTAGAGATTAGTCACTGGAGCCAAGGAGAAGTGTGTCCACAGCTCAGCTAAAACCGAAATGCTGTTTCCAGCCCAGCTCTGTAGAAAGTGTCTATTTTTTTGTGTTAAAAAAGGGGAAGCTGCATCGTAATGCTTAGAAGTGCTTAAGAGCACAATAAAGAGATGTCTTGTGTCATGAGGGCTTGTGGGGATTTGCCCAGGAAAAGGTTTTTTATTTTAATAAAACATTTTGCAATAAGGACATGTTTGCCATTTTCTGTATTCAACAAAGAAACAATAAAAAAAGGGGATTATTCAATAGAAGCCTGACAACATTTCGCTGGTGCTGTTATAAAAAATAGCAACTTCATTCTTACCGTAGTTACATACTGCTGCTAGTTTAATTTTAAAATGATTCCCACAAATCCTATGGAGTGGGAATCAGACAGGTGATGACAACCAGCAGCTTAAAAAGTAAATAACTGCTTTATGGAGACTCACTCAAATCGTTTTGCCTCCCAGATGTGTCAGGCTCACATTGTGCATTCAGCTTTACTTCCAATAGCTTGTTAAATTGTAGTAATGTGAATATTTACCGTTGTCTGTGTTCTTAAGGCCATTGAAATCCCTGGAGGTTATTTTTCTGTATTCATTGATGTCCCTTTGTATTGGGCAAAACCTTTTAGATACATTTGTCTTTCATCTTTGTGTGGGAACAATATGATGATAATATTTTTCTGTTTAATAAATTAGCAACTACTGCGTGAGATGCAACAGATGGCAAGTCGCCCCTTCGCCTCCATCAACGTTGCCTTAGAAACAGATGAGGAGCCACCAGATCTCATCGGGGGAAGCATAAAGGTGAGAGCTGGGGCTTTGGGATGGTCCTCACCACCATTAAGCAGAGATATTTAACACAATAATCCCAAATCCTCTCATTTTTTTAATATTCCTGCAAGAAACTGTGAGTCCAGGAGGTCCAACAGGTGCCATTTTAATTTGCTTTTATCCTTTCAGATACTCACTTATAACTTCTGGGCTGGTTCAGATTAAAGTTATAATGATGCTGTGTTTAAAGTGTTGGGTTTGCCTTGTTAGTTTTTATGCTTTGAAACAGAGAAAAATTCAGCTTTACACTGACTGGGCTGGAAATAGTTGTAGGTGCTGCAAATAGAAACCCTTTCCCATGATATCTCAAAACAAATGTGAACATAATCATGTCTGTGTACTGTGATAGTGTTAACGTATTTCTGATTAAAAATATATATTCCAATATATCTCGTGATTAGCAAATAGGAGCATGAAGAAATCAATTGTCATACACCAGGCTGGCACATTCTTACACACAACACATTGAATTTTTAGTAAAAGCATATTTAACAGGTGGTGAATTAATTCAAAGGTCTTTTTGATGTGAGGCTTTGCCCAGCCTCACAGACTTTTATACAAAAAGAAAAAATTAAGAGCCTGAGAACATTGATTATTTTTCTTTCTTATCTTAGGCAGCTGGATGGTTTTATTTTATTTAGACTGAAGTTTTTTGGAAGTTTTTCTCATTAGGCCCCAAGGTTAAGAAGGGTAGATGTTGATTTGATGTTGGGAAGAAATTCTTCCCTGTGAGGTGCTGATGCCCTGGCACAGGTTACCAGAGCAGCTGTGGCTGCCCCTGGATCCCTGGCAGTGTCCCAGGCCAGGTTGGACACTGGGGTTTGGAGCACCCTGGGACAGTGGGAGGTGTCCCTGCCATGGCAGGGGTGGCACTGGATGAGCTTTAAGGTCCCTTCCCACCCAAACCAGTCTGAGATTCTATGATTAGTCCAGGCACTAAGTTTCTCACATTCTCTTATTATAACAATACGTGTATTTTAATTATTGTAAAGCACATGAAAGCAGTCTGACCCCAAAACTTCTATTTGGTGATTAATACTTTTTAAGACTTGGCCTAAATATCAGGAAACAACACCATTCAGGTTGCCTGTATAGCTTTCAGCTCTTCCTTATTTATGTGTAAATATGGTCTGTCATGGCAAGTTTTAATACTTTTCCACTTAATTGGTGTCCTGCACCATGTTCTGGGTGGACTTTGTGTAGAAACAGCTTTTCAATATATTGAACCACAGAACAGTTAAGGTTGGAAAATCCCTCTAAAAGCATTGAGTCCAACCACTCCCCCAGCAGTGCCAGGGCCAGCACTGCCCCATGCCCACAGCCACAGGGCTTTCAGATCCGTCCAGGGATGGGGACTCCACCCCTGCCCTGGGCAGCTGTGCCAGGACTGGGCAGCCCTTTCTGTGAAGACATTTTCCCTAATTTCCAGTCTAAACCTCTCCTGGTGCAGCATTAGGCTGTCTTCTCTCATCCCGTCTTGTGCCTGGTTTGAAGCATAGTTGGAAGTAAAGTGAAATTTGCAAAGGTCCTCAGAAATTCTGGTGGTTGAGTATCTGGATTTCTCCTTGCATGCTCTGACTGGTTCTCCTCCCCACTGACTTCCTTTTGACTCCAGATCCTCAGATTTTCTGACTTTTTAATAATTTCCCTGCTTCTGTCATGAGTCTGGCACTGGGAGTCATTACCTCTAATAGCTTACCAAAACTTGGGAATCCACCCTTGCAAAATTAGATTGTCACTCACCAAATTAGACTGAACTTTTATTTTGTTGCTCATCAGAGAGGCTGTGGGATGCATGTGGATGTGGCACCAGGCTGGAGGCAGATCTGGGAGGATGTAGCCTGGCTGCTGATGGTTTTGGGTTGCAGGCTGTCTGTTTGGGGCCCTTCCTTCATCTTCTTCTGGTGTCTGGAAGTAAACTAGCTAAAAACACCTCTCCTGTGGGATCAGGCCAGAACAAAGCTGTTCTAAACTTTTTGATCCCTGACAAGTTGTCTGCACTCAGACTACAGAGAGGATAAACTCTGGATCTCTTCAGTTCTAATGAGCATGTTATTTCTCCTCCTGTTCTGCTGCCCTTGTCTTGTCTGGCCTCCTTGGGTTCCTCTAGAATGAATGGAGAAGCTGATTTGAAGCATAATAAGACAGACTGTGGAGAAATATCCTATTTTAGACCCAGAAATCGTTAGGAACTGGTAATTGCTTCTGTGCTGATAACTCAGATACATTTCTTAAACAATTTTGGGATGTCTGATTGAGGTGTTCTGATTCATGCATCAGCACAAACCCTGTACAGTAACCTGGAGCTGAGCAGATGAGTGTGCACCTGAAATGTTGTGCCAGTGGGTAATTTCATAAAATTATCCACTCAAATGTTTTGGGTTAGAAGGGAACTTAAAGATCATCCCGTTCCAACTGCTGCCGTGGGCAGGGACCCCTGCCACCATCTGCAGGCAGATGTGGCTGCAGAACAAGGGTGCCTCTACATGACAAGGAGAGTTATTAGATTTTATGGGGTTTATATGTTTTTTTCTGATCTTGGAGAACTTGGCCAGGGAATAAAAGTAGTCACAAAAGGCCAGAGAGTTTCACAGAAGGAGAGGGGGCTTGGGAAGGTTGTGGGTTGGAAGCAACTTGGGGAATGATGCTTCTGAGATAGTCTGACCTGTTGATCCCTGCATGGAAATGAATTTAAATAGAAATGAAGGACCAGTCTGAGTATCTATGGAGTGTTATGGTTTAACACTAGCCAGCAGCTTGGGTTTTTCTCCTCATCCCTTTGCACCTGCATGGGAAAAAGCTCTTGGCAGGAGGGAGCTGCAGGAAGATGGGCTGGGGCGATACAGAATTGGACAACTGTGCTTCTCTTTGTGGTTGCCTTGTGATCTGGCTGTTCTTTAACTCTTAGCCAAGGAAAGAGGAAAGTGTTACTGTGGTGCTGGATGTTGTATCCACTCTCCAGTTCTTCTGCCATCCACTATGTCAAAATTTGAATACTCATTTTAATGCAAGAAAGCCTGGCTTGCATTATCATGAATTCAGTGATGGTTTTCTTTCCCCATGGGAATCAAAGCCATTGATTAATGACAAGTTGATTTGAAGGTTACAAAGGAGAAGTGGAAAATGGAATGTCTTGTCTGCAAAAGATTAATTTCCTATTCCATTGTCCATAGCCAGTTGGCAGCCAGTGTCAAACTAGTTCCATCCTAAGCTAATGTTTTCCAGCTGGACAGTATTAGAACTGTGTTTTCAATTAGTAGTTTTCCTGGGGTACTTAGGAGTAATAGAAAGTGATTTACCTGCAGGGAAGCAATTCCTATTAGAGGCTGCAGCTAGGCAACACATAGCTAGCTGCTTTGGTTTATTTGCCACTCAACAAATACCCACTGAATCACAAATCTACCACTAAATTTGCTTAGTTATTACAAAATCTGTTGGCTTCTCTCTGCAGCTCTTTGTGCGTTCAGAGGTGCTGAATATTGCAATTTTTTTTCTAAGAGTATTTAACTTCCTTGGGTGCCTGGGACTCATCCAAGTGTCTGAACTGGTATTGCTGTAGCTCAGGCTTTTTCAGGGCTTGTTATCGGATTAATCTAAGTCTTGTAATCCTCTGCAGCCATTTTTAGAAGCTTTCCTGAAAGAATTTGGGAAGTTTATAATTTTGACATTGATTTCCATGTATCTTAAGTTGCTAAAGGCAAGAAGTTACCTTGGAAAAAACATGCTCAGCCTAGCAAGCAAGTGCTGAGGTTGAGCAAAGCAATTATAGGGCCAACAAAAAAATTGTTGCACTGGGAAAAAATTATCCTCAAGTTGAAAAAAAATTATTTTGGAATCTTTTAGAGCAGAGCTGGAGCAGTCTTTGCTGTGCTATGTTCAGGGATCCAGCACATGAAGCCAGTGCTAAGTGTTGATTATTTTTGCATCCGTGATCCTTAGTTTCCTAAAGGGAAAGGGAGAAGCATTTGGTGAGCAAAACCCTTGTGAAGTTCATGTAGCATGTCCTGTACCATTGTACCAATGTGCCTTTAATTCTGCTGTTTGAGGGCTTCACTGCAAATCCTGAATCAGACAGTGAGCTGATTCCTTAAAAATAGCAGATAAATAGATGGGAAACAGCATCTTACTCTAGTAATTAGTTTGCTTTGTTATGGGAGAAAGTGCTTTTGAGTGGTTTAAAGGCTGCCAGAAGATCCCATCTGTTCAAGAAGTGCAGAGCTAAAGTGATGAGCTGATTTGGGAGTGGGTAGGGGGTACCACAGATTAATTAATATATTTTCAGTCTATTAGTATTTTGCATCCGAGTGATGCCCTTGTTAAATTCCTTTTATATTGCAATGAAGTTGCACCCAGCAGTAAAGGAGCAGAGGAGTGAGTAGTAAGTCCTGTGCCACAGGGTGCAGGGTTTGGGGAAGCTGCAGGGTGAGGAATGATTTGAAATGAAGCATCTGCCAGCTCCAGCACTTCTACAGGGTGAATTCATCTTAATTTTGACATGTAGCTTGATTTTGGGCTGTTTCATGCAGCTGGAGTTCAGTGAAGAACTGAAGGCCAAGGAACTGATGGTTTTTACAGCTTTTATCCTGTTCTGGTTGTCACTCTTTATGACTCACTTTCCCCTTTACATCACACGTTGCTGACCTGCTTTTGGTCCATCAGATTTGCTGATGGTCCAGCTCTTGTCACCTCTCCCACCCTACTCCCCAGCAGTGAGCTGTGTAGGTGTAGGCATGGCAAGGACAGCTCCAGCGAGCTGGGACTGGGGGTCCTGTGCAAGAGGCAGGTTTGGAAGGAGGGCAGCCTTGAGGTGTGATTTACAAAAGCCACACTAAGCAGAAATGACCAGGCTGTGCCAAAGCACAGAATTGGTAAAGGCCTTTAAATCACCATGTGCATTCCTGAGCACAGCACCAGCACCGTGTTCACCATTAAACTGTCTTCTAGTACCACATCCACAAGGTTTTTGAACATTTCCAGGGATGGTGATGCCCATTTCCTGGGGCAGCCTGTGCCAATGCTTTACAGCTCTTTCCATGAAGAAATTTTCCCTAATATCCAGTCTAAACCTTCTGAGGCACAACTTGAACCTCTTTCTTCTTGTCTGATCAAGATATGTTAGAGGAGGACAGAGCAGCTTAGGGTTTTTCAAGGATGATATAAATAGGCTGAAAGTCATTCCTGTCCTCAGAAGGATAATAGTTGCAGGAAGAGGATGAAATTGAGGGGTGGGGGAAATAAACTGAATAATCCTGATCTGCTGTGGCAGTTGCTGAAGATGGATTACATGCAGCCTTTGAGGCCAGAAAGGCCAGTGTGGTTCTGCCTGACCTGCCTAAGGTAGGCTCTAGGTTTCTCAACTTGCCTTTGGAAAGGTAGTTTCATTTCTAAGGTCTTATTTCTGGGCTTTCTGGCATCTGCTGGTTCTAGGAGCTTTTCCATATGTTAACACTGAGGAATTCCAAGGCTGTCCATGTGTGGCTGTCTCCTTGTCTTTATCAAAACTACTTCTGCTCTTTAGACTCCCTCCTGGAGCATTGAGGTGACAAAGGAACACACCAGGAGAACACCCCAGCTTGGACTTTCTATTTGGTGTTTATTCCTCTTTTGTTGGCCCACTTTTAGGGCATGGAAAGTGTGGGATCCCCTTTGAAGGAATGCCAGTGGTGGGAAGGGAGTGTTCCCTGGGCAGCTGAAGTGTGTAAAGCACATTAGCTGCACTAGAATTCCATATAGGCTGGCTGTGATCCCTCCTACCAAAACATCAACAAAAATACCCGATAAAACTTCCACCTAATGAATTATTTCCAGTAAACAAGTGCCCAGTATCTTGTTTTGACTTTTATTGCAAAATTAGGGGAAACTTTTGCTACTCCCACAATACAATATCAAATATAGATATTTGGAAGGGAGCTGTCATGAGATCAGCAGTCATATCTGTTAAGCCTGCCTTGTATTTAGGGAATATTTGGCTGATAAGTGATTTTAACTAGTTTTAGATTTGAAGACTGTAAACATTTCCGCAGGTCGGACTCTGATTTTAGCTGATAAAGAGGAATTTGCTGGAAGGAGAGGAAGGAGCATGAAACTTCCCACAGGAGAAGGATTTTCTAAGTTGATTTTTTCCCTCTAACAAGCATCTCTCTGATTGAAGTACTAATAACACCAGCAGCTTCTCAACAACATTATCAAGGACTTATTTGCATTCATTTATGCCAAGTAGTTGTTTTGTGTGTTTTGTTTGCAATCTTCATCCAACTGTCCCATTTTGTTGGAGTTTTTTACTTCTCTGTTTTCCTGTGCAAAAACCAGCTGAGTGCATGAAAAGATCTGTAAAAGCCCTGCCTGTTCACCGGTCCAAAATCAAAATAAATGCCCACCATTGGCCATATATATACACACATATCTCCCAGGTTTGCTGCCCATGGCCTCATCCATCCCCTCCCTGGGGAGGAGAACTGAAGAAGGAGGAGTGTTGGCATCCATGAGTGGCCAAGCTCAAACTGTGACATGAGATTTGGTCATTTCAGGGGAGCTGCCCTGGAGATCCAAACTCACCTCACAGAATCCTCCCCTTCACCCTGAGCTGGTGGCTGGCTGCTGCTGGGCTGACAGGAGCACCTGGAAATACAGAGCAGTGGTTAAATGAAGGGGAGCAGACTTGGGGCCCCATGGAGCTGGTGGCATGTGGGCTGCAGATATGGGTGCTCAGATCTGTGTTTTCCATTTCAGGCTGTTCACATCCATCTGAGGGTTTGAATGGGATTTTGGTTTAGTTTCTCTCATGCAGCAACCCGTGTTTGGGACCAAGTCAGTCCATTCCCCAGCCCCTCTAAAATTCCAAGGTAGATATCAGGGACAAGGTAAACGTAAATTTTTAATCCAAACTCATTTACTGTGAATTATTGCTGGAAGTTCATTCATCTCTATCTTGCAGGACACACATATTACCCTGAGAATATGATTTTTAAAGCTTAATAATCTATTTTTAATAGGAAATTGCTTGTAACTTGTTTTGCAAATGTTCACTCCGCTTTTAATGGCACAATTTAAAAACTTGCAAATGGAATTTGACCCTTTTTCTACAGAGTGAAATCACCTGAACAAGTGGAATCAAATAATAAAACTGAACTGTTTGGGTAATGTTCTTTTTCTCATCCACCATTGTAAGATTTTTCCTTTATTTTAATTTCCTTCTTGGAAATTGAAAACCATGTAAGACTTATTTGATCAAACCAGAGAAACACTTTTTTTCTTGTTAAAGAAAAAAAATTCTCTGTGGTATTTTTTTTAATACATCTTGAAACGCAATATGCTGGCAGTGTGTCACAGAATCTAAATAAAACTGATGCAGTGCTTGTGAAATTATACAGAATATTTATTGTTCTAGCTATTAGTTTTATGTGACACATTATTAACTTTTTGAATTTGTCAAGTAAAAGCAGCGTAAATAGAAATAATGAGATGAAATAAAAATGTTTAGGTTGAGCATCACACAATTCACCCTACTTGGGGAAAGTATTTGGCTGTGAAATTGACTCCCAAGGGAACTGGTGGTGTATTCCACACCCGGGTCACCTAGAAATAGCCCAGACAAATTCCTGGGTAATGCCCTGTTCATGTGGAAAATCCTGCTGGAGAAGCTGGACTAATTAAATCACCTAATACATCTCTTATTGCTTTTAATGTCTATAATGGTTTACACTTTATGCATGCTAAATGCACACCAAAACTCAGAAACAACTGGAATTACTTGGCTTTTTAGTGCTGGTTTGGGCCAGTGGAATCATCTGTGGAAAACAGCTGACAGCAGCTTTTGTTGCCTCTGGGAACAAGGGGGTTGTGTCACCACTTAGCAAAGTGACACCATTAACTGCCTGTTTCCACCCAGAAAAGGGTGGTCATGGTTTCCAGGCTAAGAGGGCTTGACTGGCTTTTTGCTCTTTATTTGACATTTGTACCTTTCTAATTCTTGGAGTTCTTGGGGTTTTTCTCATCATTTCCATAGATTTCCATTGCTGCTGTGGAGAAGCATGGGAAGGGTTTCCTTTGCAGGGAAAGGAGACAGGCTATTGCAGTTCAGGTTATTCAGGGGAGGGGGATTCTGTCCCTGTGGGCCCTGGGATGATTCCCCACCTGCAGAGCTGCCCCAGCCCTGGGGCCAACAGCACAAGGACGTGGACCTGCTGGAGAGAGTCCAGAGGAGGCCCCGGAGCTGCTGCAGGGCTGGAGCCCCTCTGCTCTGGAGCCAGGCTGGGAGAGCTGGAAATGTTCCCTTGGAGAAGGGAAAACTCCAGGGAATGCTCAGAGTCCCTGAAGGGGCTCCAGGAGAGCTGGAGAGGGACTGGGGACAAGGCCTGCAGGGACAGGACACAGGGAATGGCTCCCACTGCCACAGGGCAGGGCTGGATGGGAGATTGGGCAGGAATTGTTCCCTGGCAGGGTGGGCAGGCCCTGGCACAGGGTGCCCAGAGCAGCTGTGGCTGCCCCTGGATCCCTGGCAGTGCCCAAGGCCAGGTTGGACACTGGGGCTTGGAGCAGCCTGGGACAGTGGGAGCTGTCCCTGCCCATGGATTTAAGATGAGTTTTAAGTTCCTTTCCAACTCAAACCATTCCATGATTCTGTGATCAGCTCCATGAATTCATCTCTCCAGTGTACTGGAGGCACAGTTTTCCATATTTCTTTGAGGACAGAGGTACCTCAGGGCAGGGCCTGGTGACTCAGCCAGCTGCACTTGTCTGTCCGTGGCCGTTGACCGTGGTCTTTGTCCACCCACTCCAGCACCAGGGTTTTGTTCTCCCCTCTGTATCCACTCCCAAGGTGGGACTCTGCTGTTCTGCACCTCTCAAAGCAGTCCTCTTGTGCTGAGTGTCTGAGAGATGCACCTTATTTGAATAGATTTGAATAATGTCTACTTTATTGTGCCATTAAACCTTCAGTAAAAAAGAATCACTTCTATCATTCAGCAGTGGGTTTATCAAAAGCTCTGAATGGAAGCTGCTGGCAGAGGCAAGTTTTTAACATCTGATAGAGGTTATTACAAAGTTTGGAAAGACCCCTAATTAATGTATCTTTTTAAAGTTTACCCTTAAGAGCCATCTCTCACATCTGATCTCTGCTTGCCAAGTCCACTCAAAATCTTGCAGGAGAACAACTTGGATCTGCAACAAGAGAGGATGTGGGGATGGGCCAGGGTGGGGTCAGACTGGATATCAGGAAAGGTTCATCCCCAGAGGGTGCTGGCACTGCCCAGGCTCCCCAGGGAATGGGCACATTCCCAGCTCTGCCACAGCTCCAGGAGCCTTTGGACAGTGCTGCCAGGGGTGCACAGGGTGGAATTGTTGGGGGGTCTGGGTAGGGCCTGGGGCTGGACTGGGTGATCCCTGTGGGTCCCATTCAGCTCAGGAGATTTTATAATTCTATGGTAAGAGCACTCAGAAACCACTGGAGTGGGCAAAGAAAGGACACCTGAGCTCCTCTGAGGTCTCCCCACAAAACTCCACGTGATGAAGCCAGCCAGCTCCTCCTTAGCTCCTCCGTGCCCTGGTGGGATCACATCTGCACCTGTCTGGTCACATCAGGGGCAGGGCAGGGCTGGCGGTGGGTGAGATCCCCAGTGCAGGTGGCACTGAGGCTGCAGTGAGCTGAAACCTCCCGTGTTGCTGCCTGCGTGCAGAGCCTGGCTGCAGCGCTGGTTCTGTGCCTGGCAGAGGGCACAGCGTGTCCTTCACTCCCGGCTGACCTCCCCCACCCGATCCCTCATTCCGTCACTCTGAGTCATTCCCCTGCGCTTTGTCTCCTGGCCCGGCGAGCAGAGACGATACACAATGAGTCACAGTTCACAGAGCAGGTGCCTCAACTGGGGCTGTCAAAAATAAATGTGCAGGACTTGATTCTTTAGGCGAGTTATTGTTGTTATTAACTGCAACTTGTCTCAGGAAAAGCTGGGTTTGATGGACAGTAGGCCATTTTTTTTCCCTTTTAGTTTTAAGATGGAGCTTAGCTGCAGCAAGGTGGTGATGTGCTTAATTCCTTCCAAATTAGTTTGCAAGTGCCTGACAGATTTTGGGTGCATCATTATCCTCGCTGTGCGTGGTTGAGAGAAACAAAGTTCCCCACGTGGGGACATATTAACAATATTTTACTGGCTCTCATCTTTTTGGGAGTTGTTCAGCATGGAAAATAAAAGGTTTTGGGTTGACCTAAGTGCAGCCTTTCAGTGCCTGAAGGGCCCACCAGGAAAGATGGCGAGAGATTTTACAAGGGCTTGGAGTGCCAGGCCACAGGGAATGGCTTCCCACTGCCAGAGGGCAGGGACAGATGGGATTTTGGGC
Organism: Trochalopteron elliotii; assembly: GCA_024734555.1. Classification (NCBI taxonomy): domain Eukaryota; kingdom Metazoa; phylum Chordata; class Aves; order Passeriformes; family Leiothrichidae; genus Trochalopteron; species Trochalopteron elliotii. The sequence continues at coordinate 181,041 of JANPWX010000426.1, forward strand.
AGGACTTGTTCCCTGTGACAGTGGGCAGGCCCTGGCACAGGGTGTCCAGATTTGCTGTGGCTGCCCCTGGATCCCTGGCAGTGCCCAAGGCCAGGTTGGACACTGGGGCTTGGAGCAGCCTGGGACAGTGGCAGCTGTTCTTGCTCACTGCAGGGCATGAGATGAACTTCAAGGTCCCTTCCAACTCCAAACATTCAATGATTCTGACTCTTTTCTGAGCAGGTTGACAAAGGGAAGGAAGGTAGGAAGGAGGCTCAGAGCTACATCTTATCCCCAGCTATCTGTGCTGTGGAATGAGGAGAGCAAAGAGGAGGAAGATGTGTGACCTTGAGGACCAAAATAAAAATTCCATGGAAAGGGAAGATTGTGCCCACAGGGACTCATAATGAGAGTTTCTGCTGCACACTCAGGGTTCATTAGTTGGAAAGGGCAGAGGAGGAGAGAGGGTCTTGCCTGGGGCTGAGAGATGAGCTAAATCCCTCTCCAAGTCCCTTCAGCTCTGTGACTGAGAGCTATATAATGAACAAGTTCTGTTTCTTTCTATTTTATGATGTGCAGGAGACTCTGTGATTGTGATACCACAACAGAGGCACTGTCAGAGCTTGAAATGCCTCTCAGGTCACTGGTGGTCGAGAATGAGGTACAGAGGGAAGCTCTTGGAGAGCTGGGAGAGGCAGTGCTTGTGTTCAGAGAAGGAATTCAGAGCATGGCTCTTTCAGTTGATCCAAAAGAAGATTGAGATGTGCAGCGGGGGAAAGCCCAGGGAGAGGGTTAAGGCACAGAAGAACGTGAGATGAATAAATTGAATTGTGAAAGATTTGAGGTTAGAGGAAAGTTTCTGGTGGCAGAGTGGTGAGATCCATCCCAGAGAGCCTCTGGAAAGGTCTCACAGGGATGATGGCATGGACTGAAAGTGTAACTACTCTTAAAGCAGAGAATTGTGCTTTGTGCCATTGCCTGAGTGAGGGGAGGGCTGGATCTGGTGAGCTCGAGATGGATTTTCCAGCCTCATGTTTCTGCAGTTTGGCTGCAGGATGGTGAGTGTGCTGCTGAGCATCCTCATGGGTTGGGAGGGACTCTGAAGGTCATCTTTCCATTGTCTGCCATGGGCAGGGACACCTCCCACTGTCCCAGGCTGTGCCAGGGCCCCACCACCCTCCCAGGGAACAATTCCTGCCCAGTCTCCCATCCAGCCCTACCCTCTGGCACTGGGAAGCCATTCCCTGTGTCCTGTCTCTCCAGGCCTTGTCCCCAGTCCCTCTCCAGGGGAACATTCCCAGCTCTTCCAGCCTGGCTCCAGCCCTGGGATCATCTCTATAGCCATTCATCAAATAATCCATTAAAAACAAATCCATTAAAAAGTGTTAAAAATATAATCTGTTCTTATTCAGTTGTTCCTTCATTCTCTTTCCTCCATCACTTCTCTGTGTGGTCTTTGCTGCCCATTCTGCTCAGTGCTGAGGGTGAGCACAAGAGCTCCCAGTAACCAAGTACCATCCTCCAAACTCTGGAAATTCAGCAGACCTGTTTTATTAAGAGTAAAATAAGTGAGATACTTGAGTCTCTCCAAAAGAAAATCAACTTTGTGTTGGGTTCTTGCTCCCACCCATATGGTGACGTCCATGGGCCCTGTTCCTGCAGTTGCCTTCTCCTTGCTCTCTCCATTCCCTCTGGCAGTTGGGTCACTGTGGGATACAGCACCAGGGTGTGTTTCCTTCTGGGAAAAGCTTTACTCTGAGTGTGATCCCTTCCTTGGGGGCGGGGAGATGAAGAAATCTGCTGTCATAAACCGGGCAAGCGGCAGCTTCCATCATCCAGCCTGTGCAGCACATCTTTATCTGCCTTGCACAGACCAGCAAATCCTGCTGCAATCATTGCAGTAAATGTGAGATATGGAAAGTTTTAAGTTTCATTTTGCTTGCTGTTGTCTCCTTTTGTCTTTTTTATTGAGCAGCAGTAATTTAACAGCATGTTTGACTCCCGTTCGAGCTTTGTCATGGCTTACCTTGCATTGAGTTTCTGTTGAACATTTGAGTACTGTGGTGTAGTTTGATGCATGATGGAAAAAGCACTAATTATTTCATTAACACCAGAGCGAAATCTGTCCATACTAAACAAGAAGACAGAAAACTCTGAGAGTATTGGGTAAAATAGTATTGTTCGGCTTTTGTAGCTGATGTGGAACAAAAGCAGAGACTCTCCTGAACCTGTACTCATTGGTGCACACTTGCATCCTCATCTGCCTCTTGTTGCATCCCACAGTAGCAGTGATCCTGTGTAGTTGTGTGTGAGATTGAGGCCGGGTCAAGGTGAGAACAGATTTCAGTTTCTGGACTGGGCTGTTGCATTGTGGCTTTCTAAGGACGTACTGAAGTTGGCTGTTGGTCATTCAGGTAAAATCTTCCTGAGAGTGCAGTGGGAGGGAGATGGTCACAAAGGGTCAGCAAGGGATCCAGTCCCCTGCTCCTCCACGGTGGTAGAAAGCTGATGCCCATTATATATTAGAATCACAGATTGAAAGGGCCCTTAAAGCCCATCTCATTCCACCCCCTACTGTGGGCAAGGACAACTTCCACTAGACCAGGTTGCTTCAAGCCTTGTCCAACCTGGCCTTGAACACTTCTTTGTGTTCTTGGAAAAATGTTCTTTACTGTGTTAATGCACAGAGTGCTGTTCAGGTGGTACATGGACTTCAATTCTGGAAATAGAATTTGGAGTACGGACTTGCTGTGCTGATATCAGTGACATGCTGCTGATGGGGTCGATGGAACAAAACCCTCAATCCTGTTGATTGCATAAGCTGCTCCTTTGTTATTGAATTTAGGGAGAAATACAAGCCTCGTGTAGTGCTTGACTTTTTAATAGCCTGATTTTTATTAAGTGAATGTGTTTTCTTGTGATGACTTGTGTTTTGATTGTTGCTGACAGTGGTTTTAGCTTTGCTGGCTGTGTGCTGGAAATTCGCCCGGCACAGCAGTGTGGTTCATGGTGGTTCATGCCCTGGGGCTTGTAGGAGCTGAGCAGGCGATGCTGGGGGAAGAGGGAGGGTGAAGCACACAGTTTAACATTTGTTTTCTCCCCCTACTTCCCTCCCTGCAGACTGTACCAAAGCCGATCGCGCTGGAACCCTGCTTTGGGAACAAAGCTGCTGTGCTCTCGGTGTTTGTGAGGTTGCCTCGAGGGCTTGGGGGTATTCCACCACCAGGACAGTCAGGTGAGGATTATTGTTGTCGCTGATGCCTGGGAATTAACCCTGTACTCCTTCACCAACCTTACAGATTCACCTTTCCTGATCCCACAGAAGCTGCTGTAGCCACAGGTCAGCTTGGGATGTGCTCGAGGTATTTTAGGCTCCCTGGTTTGGGCCCTGCTGGCTTCCAGCATGAGTTTTGAGTTAATTACTAAGGTAATCTGACTTCATTCCCAGCCCCATTTGCAGGGGAACATCACATCAGAGAATCACGGAAAGATTTGAGTTTGAAGGGACCTTGAAGACCATACAGTTCCACCCCCTGCCATGGACAAGGACACCTTCCACTAGACCAGGCTGCTGCAAGTCCTGTCTAACCTGGTCTTGGACACTTCCAGTGATGAGGCAGTCACAGAACAACTTATGCCAGGGCCTCCCCACCCTCAGAAGGAGGAATATCCCATCTGACCCTGCCCACTGTCAGTCTGAAGCCATTCCCCCTTGTTCTGTCACTACAAGTCCTTTCATAGCATCTCTGCCCTCCTCTGAGGAGCTCTGGACAAAGTTTTCCCCATCCAGTTAAAGGTTTCCTTTTTCTCAACCCCTTCACATCTAAACCTGATGTCAGGGCACTGCTGGGCAGTGTGGAATTTTCCTGGGGTTCCCCAGCGCCCAGTGAAGCAAAGGCTCTGGAAGAGCAGGGTTAGGTTTTGAATTGGATGGTTTGGTGTTGAGCTGGATTGAGCTAAGTCCCAGATGTGGTTTGTCTGTGAATAGAGCAGGGAGGCCTCGGCACTGGGTGCCCAGAGCAGCTGTGGCTGCCCCATCTCCAGAAGAGTTCCAGGCCAGATTGGACATTGGGACTTGGAGCAACCTGGGATAGTGGACGGTGCCCCTGCCTGTGGCAGGGGGTGGAACTGGGTGGTCTTTAGGGCGCCTCTCAACCCAAACCATTCCATGACTCCGTGGTCTGCCATGAGGAGGTTGCAGAGGTGATGTATCCATGGGAAGTGCAGTGAAACCTCCATGCACATTTGCTTCCAGGTTTATTGTAGTCCACCTACTGATGCAGAGAAAGGCACCTTCAAAGTTAAGGGTTCAGGCTTCAATATTTAGAGTTTTACATCCAGTAATACCCACCCTTATTGCATCTTTTCCTCCTGCTGTTGCTCCCAGTTAAACACGCAGTGTTTCAGCTTCTTTCAGAATATTGGCTGGAGTTTAATTCTTAAGTCAAAACAATTTTCTAGTTTATTAAAAAAAAGTACCCATTTTGTGGCCTGGAGGGATTTTCTCAGCTGTTCCTGAAGGATTTGTTGCTGCGGCTGTTGTGTTCCCTGACTGTTTGTTCCTTACCCCAGGTCTTGCTGTGGCCAGTGCTCTGGTGGACATTTCACAGCAGATGCCAATTGCCTACAAAGAGAAATCGGGCGCCGTACGAAATCGGAAGCAGCAGCCCCCTGCACAGCCAGGAACCTGTATTTGATGCATGGACATCAGAAACTGTCTAGGGTTTTAAACAAAATGGAAAAGTAATACTGAGGAGGAAGATTTCCAAGTTGTGTCCCAAGAGACTAGAAGCACCCGGAAAAAAAACACAACTTCCTTGAACCCAGTTTTTTTCTCTCATCTACGTGCTAGTTGGCTTTATTTGACAACTGCTCCACTTAAGTTTTACTGACACATGGCTTCAGATTGCTCCTTTGTTTTCTTCAAGTTTAAAGCAAAATAATTTTATTGCAGGTGTGGTAAGGTCTGATGTCATCATTCCTGGTCAGTGTAAATACAACAGTAGTCCAATCTGAATGACACTCAGGTTTCTACATGGAAAGTGCTTTGTAGTTCATGTATTTATCAAACTGTACAAAAGGAAAAGATCCGGTGTTTACAGGTGTCAGCTCTCAACACATAAACACTACTATTAATCTTCAAAGCATCTTCATCCTTTGTTTTCATTTAACATTTAATTGTTCCCTCATTATTTCAGTGGAACTCTCTTCCAGGCACAGCCTTTTTGTAGTCATCATGGTCCACGAATGCAAAAGCTGGAATAGTTTAAAGGTTGATGTTGCTCAGACCACATGAAATAACTGGAAGTTGGATGTTGCTTTGGAAAGACTCAGTGTTTACATAGTCTTAACCTGCTTGGAGTACACCACACACAAGTGCCTAGACGTGAACAGATCTAGGGAGTGAGGAGACTGCTACACACGCTGCTTTTCAACATAATTAAATTCCTTTAAAGGTATGTATACTCACATCTAGAGTCACCCAAGGCACTCTGTGTCCTCTGTCCCGTGCAGTCAGAGGAAAATGGCATTTTCCTGACCAACCAACTACTCACCCAGATGGAAATATCTGCAAGGCTTGTAGAGTTTCAGTATCTCATAAGAAAACTCTCGGTTTCACCAGCATTTTCACAGAAGCAGTCTGTGTTCCAGGTCAGATGCATCACATTTTTCTGATTTGGGCCTCTTTCCTCCCCTTTCCCTCCCGTTATCCTTCTGGATGAGAGCTGAGCTTGGAGGCATTGCTCCTCAGTGGTTATGATTTGCTCCATCTTCTTACAGGGTGTAAAAAGCAACACTCTGGGTGTCTGATCACTTGAGGATGGAGTAAAAAAGAACTTTAAATAAAAATCAAGCAGAGCAGCTTTGTTTTGCCACAGGTTTGAGTCCTACACAATCAGATCCTGGTATTTCCTGTTGAGTTCTGTTAGATGTTGAAGAAGTGGCTGGTTGGTGAAAGGATGAGACTTGCAAAGAGCAAAGAGAAGGTTTGGCCTTTGGGGGGTGCATCAAACCATCTGAACTACTCTGGCAAGCTGGGATTGTGTTTGGAGGCTCAAGGCTGGACTGAACCCACCCATCTGTGTGTGTGGTGCCAGTGTCTCCTGGAGCTGGGGATGTGGTGCCAGGGCCAGGGCTGCCAACGTGGGGCTGGAGCTGGTAGGAAGATGTTGGTGAAGATGCCAAACAAGGTGTGTAATTATGGCTTCATCACAGTAACTGCATCCATCCAGGTCACTGAGCTGGTGGGTTCTGGTGAGGACATCTGATATTTAATAAATGGAGAAGTAACACGTGGAAGGGAAGTGCTCTCAGATCTGGCCAGGCAGCACCTTTCCAAACTGAAACCCAGTAACTGCTCCTTTTCTGTGCGTGTTCTGCTGATCAGTCACATATCAGCCACTCATTTCTGGGGTGTTTTTTTCCAACCATGTGTTTTGAAGCAGCTCTTTGGAGCTTGGCAGCATCACAATAAAGAGGTGAATTGCTGTGTGTGTCTGGACAGTGGTGCTGGGAACAGCACTGATGGTTTAAGGACTGTGGTGGGTGATAATTCCAATTTAATGTGTCATTTAACAAGTGCAATGGGACTGCAAAAAAATATTGGGACTAGAAAATTATTGGGAAAAAAATTGCATTATATAGAAAAATACATATAAATGCATCTGTTTCTAAACTAGAAGTTTCAGTGCTCTCTGGGAAGAAGGAATTATGAGGGGGAAAGGGTTGAGCTTTTTCTCAGAATGAAGGGATTTAGGCAATTTAATTTTACCTGATGCACGGATTACCTCAGACAGATTCATCTCCTGATAATATTTTCTAACTTGCTCAGTGATAGGGTTAATCTGAACTGGAGAAACAAGACTGGACTAAAATCCCTCCCCTGTTCCTGCATGCTTTCAGTCACGATGCACATCCTCATGTTTGCAGATTTGTTCTTGCTGTCTTTGGGAGAACTGCCAGCCCAGATGGTAAAAGCCCCTGTACTTGAGTTTCCCTCTTCAGGGCAGCACTTGAGCAGGTGCTTAAAGTTGTTGGGTTTTCCTGATCACAGCTTTCAGAACTGTAGGCCTGGAGGGGTGATTTTTACATTAATAAAGAGAATAAATGCAGAGTTTGGGATGTTTTCTCACTCCTGGAGAGCTGGGCTGTCTGGTCTGCAAAGCCTACAGTGTGCCCAGGAGTGTGGCCAAAATGAGGTGTCAGATACTGGAAAAATGAGCAAAAATGAAGAGAACTCTCATATGTAGCTCTGCTGCAGTTTCATCCCAGCTTAGAAGGTAAACAGGGAAACAAGTGGGAAAGGATAGGGGAAAGAAGAATTGCTGGCAGTTTATCATCAGGCCAATATCAAAAGTGAAGGGTTTTTGGGTTTATTTCATTTGGAGATGAGGTGGGGGAGAAAGAACAACCTTATTTCATGGGAGAATCTGTAAATAAATGACAAATGGCACACAGATTTTGCACTTGTACATAAACTCTACAGTAACGTGCAGAACATGGAGAGATTTAAAATGTATATAAACCAGAAAAAAATACTGAATGTATTTTTGATGCATTTAAAATGATGTATGAGTTTTGTCCTAATAACTCCTTCATCTGATCAGTATTAGATAACTTTCCAGAGCTTTAAACACCAGATTATATCGTGGTATCTTGCAAAGCAAGGGAGGCATAACTTGACTTTTGTGTGTTCAAATGCATTTCACTTAAATGTAGAAACCAAGTAAAATAGTGGCTTTTCCATTTGAAAGGGGGAAAAGCAACATCTGGAGGAGACAAGTAATAAACGCCCTTGAAGTGGTCACTACATGGAGGATTAAATCAGTAGTTTAAGGCCTTTGTTACTAAAACTGTGGCCGTGTTTCCATTCAAAATCACTATTTTCAGGTGTTTATAACTGGCTGAAATTCAGCATTCAACTTCTCAACCCTCAGAAGAATTTCATTCTCTGAGAGGAGCCTTTAAAAAAAATAGTAGTAAAATTTCAGAACTGTTGAGGCCCTTTTATTCTAGAAAACAATGGTGCCAGTGAATCTCTAAATAACACGCTTTTTTAAAAAATTCACCATTTTCGCTGGTTTTTAGCCCAGAATTTTCTCTGGGCTGTTGTAGCATGACCGTGCCACGCTATGGCTCAATATTTTGGACACAAGGAGATTTATGAGACACAACTTTTCAGTTGTTATTATCAGTTTCCCTCGGCTTAAAACACATTGTATTGAAATCACCAAAATAAAGTTATTTATGATGGGGTAGTGCCTGTGGTTGACATCAAGCTGTGCTGTATAATGTCCCAAAATTCAGTGCTGTGGTACCATGGGCATGGCAGGCTCTGCTGGCAGATCCACACTCCTCAGGGCAGTTTCTGCACTAAGGATGGCTCAGAAACAATTTCTCTGCAGGAAACATTACAAGGTCCCCAGGCTCTGGGTTTGGGGGATGGTTGTCAGTGGCAGCTCAGTTTGCTTGGCCCTAAATGAGCTGAAAGGAGGGTTGGAGGCTGAAATCAAACTTTCGGCCTTTTCCATGACCCGCTGGAGTTCCTGTGCCACCGAGCTGGGCTGCCCCTCTGTCCTGTGCTGCTCCAGGGGTTCCCAGCTGCTTTTCCTTTTCCATGAGACCCTGAGTTAGGGACGGGCACCAGCTGCATCTCAGAACCCTGAACCCTTTCCCCTGGAAATGGGGATTTGCTGCACTGTGAGAAAGCACCGAGCAGACTCTGCGTGCCCAGAGCAGCTTCCCCTCTGCCCTGCCCAGCCCCAGGGAGGGGCGGCTGCTGTGCCCCTCCCGGGAATTTGGGAACTTGGGGACTCTTCCCTGCCCTTGGGAACAGCCCAGGGAGGGCAGGGGCTGCCCTGGCACAGCCTCGGGGCTGAGCTGCTGCAGCAGCAGCTGGGTGGCTTTAGGTGCTCACTGAGTGTTGGGCTGTGGAAGGAAGGGAAGGGATGGCTCGGGGTGTGCTCCTCATTTTTGGATGTGTTCTTTCCAATTTTAGTCAAATTCCTGCTGTTTCTGTTGGTAGCTGCTGAAGTGAGCTGAGTTTCCATGCCAGGACTACTACAGTATGTGTATATGCCGATTTTTTCTGCATCAGGGCAGGTTTTGTTCAGTCTGTTTCTTTGTTCTGACACTACACACAGACTATTTGTGTGCGTCTTCCAGGTACTAGAATTCTTTAGACATTTCCTCTACATTTAGTATTGATTCCACAAACCTCACCAGTAGAAATAAAAATAAAACAATTGTCGCAGAGTGTATCATATGTCAGTCCATTTTTTAAAAAAAAAGAAAAAAAAAGAGTTTTATATTACTCTGAAATTTGTGCACAATAAATGTTCTTTAAACTAAGATCCTTGAATTAATTGTACTCTGGATTTTTTTCCTCTTTATTCTGTAATTATTTATGATTCTTACCTGTGTTCAGACTTGAGCTTAGTTTGTTAATATGTATAATTTAGCATTTATTGCATTCATATGTAAATAGGAGCAAGTATTGTAAACTATTTCATTGCTGGGGTTGTGGGTGTTATACATACACACATTTAGGATTGCAGTTTTTTGGTATAATTTTTTGTATTGTAAAATAACAGCTAATTTAAAGCCGGAACGAGAAAATTCTTGGGAGGTCTGTGCATTTTAAATACAAATGTGAAGAACATGTATATAAATAAAAGTAAATAATGCAAATCTTTCCTCTGAAATAAAAAGTAGATGATCTGGTTAAAATTTTCCTCTTATTTATTTTCTTAAAATGGGGGGGAAAAGTAATTCGGGGTGATTTTGAAGGCCCCTGGCTGAGGTGAGTGGTATCAGTGGGCTCCTGGCAGGGACTGAGTTTGGGAGGAGGAAGGAGGGACTTGTCCTCTGCCAGAGGATGGGGGATGCATTGATGTAATCCAGAGAGTTAAATCTGCAGATTTCAAAGGTAGAGACAGTCATTCAGTTGTTTCCATTTCTCCCTTCAGGTTCACTTTCCCCCAGGAGCCTCAGGGCAGCTCGTGGTCCCCGGGCTCCTTGGCTGTCTCTGAAGGATGGGAGAAGGGAGGAGAATCCCAACGAGGTGTCAAAGTTTTCATATGTTAAGAGTCTTTGCCAACCTAAATAACTCTATGATTATATAGAAAATTGTCCTCCATGCAGGTCGTTTGGGATGGTCAGGGTTGAAGGAGGGATTTATTTGCTCCCACCCCCTCAGCACTGGTGTCCCCTGTCACCATACAACTGATCCTTCAGCAGTTTGGCTCGATGGTCCTAAGGACCTTTTCCAACTCAGATGATTCAGTGGTTCCATAGTCCCAAAACTCAGAGCTGCTGCATTCAGGGTTTAAATAGAATCATAGAATATCCCAAATTGGAAGGGACCCACAAGGAATCGAGTCCAACCCCTGTCCCTGCACAGACCCCCAAAATCCCACCCTGGGCACCCCTGGCAGTGCTGTCCAAAGGCTCCTGGAGCTGTGACAGAGTTGGGAATGTGCCCATTCCCTGGGGAGCCTGGGCAGTGTCAGCACCCTCTGGGAATGAACCTTTCCTGATTTCCAGCCTGAGCCTGGCCCAGATCCAGCCCTGCCCTGGTCCTGGTCCCTGTCACAGAGATCTGAGCTGCCCCTCTGCTGCCCCTCATGACATAACCCCCACAGAACTGAAATCTCAGCCCCTTCCCTTTCTTACTCTCACTAATAATTTTTTCAGGTAAATTTCTTTGTTTAAATCCAAAGAGGAAGAGCTGCCCTCCATGGAAACTGCATCATCAGTTTTGCTCCTGATTCATCAATCTCCAGCAGCAGCACCAGCTGCTGTTTCAGATCCACACAAACCTGGAGAGACACGGCAGAGGTGCCCATGGTGTAGCAGGACATCTCCTAGCACAGAAACTTGCCTCTTGTCTGTTAGCTGGTGCAAGACTTCTCACCCTTCACAAAAGCTCGCAATGTGGTGAAATAACTCACTAAAGACCTCCTGTGCCATGGTCATCCAGGCACTGAAGAACAGGAAAGTGACACTACTTGCTGACAATAAACATCTTACTGTGGAAGCAAGATTGTGGAGAGATAAGCTGAATTTTTGACTGACAGACACTCCACTTTACAAACTAAAAAAGCCACACCAAACTTTCACAAAGCAAAAGTCTTCTGCACATTCCCTAGAAATTTGTGGGGCTTTTCCCCGAAGTTGGGGCACCAATTTTGTGTTTTCTCTCTGGAGGGCTGAGCAGAAGGACTCTGTGTACTCTGTTGGCAGCTCAGTGTTAGGTTCCACTGACTCCTCTACCCTGTCTTTGCTGGCTTTAATACAGGAACCTTAACGTCGTGCACTGTTTTATGTGATCTCCCAGGAGTTCTCTTGTTTTGTACTGTGTAGTAAGTAACTGTTCAAGGCCTTTTGTCTGTTAGCTCCTGTCTGTTCAATAAATAACACATTTTATAACAGCCCTAATCAGCCAGCCTTAAAACCTTGCGAGCCAGAGGGATTGAGGTGCAGGTCACCTAAGCAGAGCTGCTGCCAAAACTCTGAGCCTAAGGCAGGGTTTGTCTAAAGCTGTCACTTGATCCAGAACACCCCGGCATCCACAGTGCCAGTCCCGCCGGGATGCAATCCGTTGTTCTCCATTTATTTTTATGTCACTCTCCAACTTTGAAATTAAGCACTGCTGGGATGAAGCAGAGTTGAACCTGACATTTATGAGCCATGAAGGTTTCAGCCACCATCGCCTCTGAGGACTGTTGTGCTGCCTCATTCCATGGCATTAAGCTGGGATGCAGGAGCCCAATTCCCAGCAATTGCTGCAGAGCTGAGCAGAGGATGCCAGGCTGACAGCACAGTGTGTGGTGTCCAGACTTGAAATGAAATGGGCAGGGGGTAGTGGTTTTAAAGCTGCTTTCAGTTTATTTTGGACAGCAGGAAAAACCACAGAGGGCTGGAGCCATTTTTCATCCCTGCTCTGATTTTTCTTGTGTTGCAGCAAAGAAAAAAGATTTGAAGGGGAGGAAGGGAAGGGAGAATGGAGGTTTTTCAAGGCTTTGTGTACATCCAGGATGATGATCTTTGTCATCAGCTGCCATTAATGAGTGGTTTTGGGTAAGGAGCCAGGGAGGAATTTGAGGTCCAGCTTTTGTTTCCACAAACCTTAAATATCAACCACCTACAGAAAGAAGGGACTGTAAACCTTTTTGAAAACTAATTTAACTCCCCCAGAAATCCTGGACTGGAGGCTGGGTGGTGTTTTTCCACCCAGGAAAAGCTGGGGTTTGGGGCAGCTCTTGGGTAGTTCCACATCATTGGTTGGTGGTAAATCCTCTACAATAGGGGAGCAGCACCAACATTTCCTTTTTGCCCCACTGAAGGGAAGAGAGGAGGAGGAGGAGGAGGAGGAGGAGGAGGAGAGGTGTACAAAAGAGTCAGAGTTCCATTGCCAATGCACTGCTGTTTGGGAAAAAAGAATCAGCAGATTCTTGAGTTTCTCCCTGGGATTTTTGGTTTCTGAACTAATCAAGCAGCAAAACAGGGACTGCAGGGACAGAGTGGAGCCCCTGAGATGTTGCCAAAGGCATAAGGTGGGGGGAGATTTCCTAATGAGGTGGTGGCACCTGCTGATGAGGTTTCTGCCTGGTCATGAGGCTGCTGGGCCCAGATGTCAGCACCACTGGGGGTGATGATGGGCTGAGCTGCTCCTGCTCCCCATTGGGAACAGCAACACCTCCCCAGACTGTGCCAGAGTCCCAACACCCTAGGCCACATGATTTTGGGGCACCATCCCCACCCTATGGAAGCTCTGAGGGAAGGTGCATGTCCTAGAGGTGCCTCTTCTCCTTGGTGACTCCAGAGACTCAGTGAGAGACTTGAGATTTGGGATCTGCACTAGAGATGTCTCAGAAGAGATAAATCTTCCCCACAAACAAAGAGCAAGATCTCAGGGCTCAAACTGTATTGAAATGGGATGTTTTTCATTGGCATGTAGGGTTAGGACTAGGGGGAATGGCCTCCCACTGCCAGAGGCCATGGTGAAATGGGATATTGGGAATAAATTCCTCCCTGTGAGGGTGGGCAGACCCTGGCACAGGGTGCCCAGATTTGCTGTGGCTGCCCCTGGATCCCTAGAAGTGTCCAAGGCCAGGCTGGACAGGGCTTGGAGCAACCTGGGACAGTGAAAAGTGTCCCTCCCCATGGCAGGGGGTGGCACTGGGTGGTCTTTACAGCCCCTTCCAACTCAAACTATTCCATGATTCTGTGATCAGGTGCAGGACCAGGCCCTTCCTTCCCTCTCCTCTCTGTGTTCCTGGGCCCTCACTCAGGCCACATGCATCACTCAGAAATCACATCTGCAGAGTATTTAGCCCAAAAACCACCAACTGGGCCACTCTGGCTCTACCAAGAACGACAGAACCTTTCTCCTCTTTATTTCCCTGCTGCTGACATGAGGCACAGGGGCAGCTCCATGAGCCCACAGCCTGCAGGGAGGGACTATTTCTGATCTCCCCCCATCCATGGTGACCAGCAGTGCCATGGGGGGATGGGGTTTGATCTCTCCTGGTCCTCATGCTGATCCCTGGATTCAGTCTGGAAGCAGAACTTTGGTGGGTAGGTCTGGATGTGATGGCTGATTGTGAAGCAGTGTCTGGACAGGGAATTAGAGCAGAGCATAGACATATCTGGGGTGTCCATCCATCCCACCTGCAGCTCACTGGCTGTTTTATCAGCTCTGCTTTCCAGGCTGCAATCACAATGTGCCTCCAACAGAGTGACTGGCAGGATTTCCATTCTCATGTTCCCTGGGATCCTTGCTCCCACCAGAAATCATTTCCACTTCCCCTTAGAAAAAAAAAAAAAACAACCCACAAAATGATTTGAACATTTTTCATGTCAGAGCTAATTCTGCAGCTTTCCCCTTTGGCAAACATCCACTGTTTCTGCAGAAATTCAGTGTTTTAATAACCGAAGCAAGATGTCTCCATCCCTATCAGCATTTCAGCACCGTTTGCTTGGAGATAACGTGTGGTAAATTGTTGTTTCTGATTTCAACATCCCCTGGCAGCAGCTGAACATCAGCTGCAGGAATTTACTCGTGCTGTGCCTGCAGTCACAGTGTGATGGGGACTGTGGTCTCTTCCTCAAACCTCCCGTGCTGCCCCAGGCTCTGGTCTGTCATGGAAACATGGAATGGTTTGGGCTGGAAGGGACTTGAAAGACCATCAGGGTGGGATCAGACAGGGACACTTTCCACTATCCCAGGGGGCTCCAAGCCCTGTCCAGTCTGTCCTGGGGCTGCACAGGTTGTAAGACCTTTTCTCTGGGAATGTGGAAAATTCACTTCCTGTGCTCAGTGTTTGATGTCTGTGGCTGCAGGAGGCCACGGTGCTCAGTTATGGCACAGCCAGCATCCCTAAAACCAGGCCCAGGCCCAGAGATGGGCTAGAAACAAGGGTCAGCCAAGGCTTCTTCCACCTATTAGTGCTTCTACTGCTCCAGAATCTCCTCACCCAGGATGATTTCCAGGCTTCCTTGGACCCAGTTGTTACATCCCAGGGCAGGGTTGCTGCAGCCAGCCCTGTGCCCTGCCCTGCCCTGAGCCCCAGGTGCTGTCCCTGTCCCCAGAGCCTGGGGGAGTCCCACGGGGAGTCCTGGGATCCCCTTCAGTGCCAGGACCCCCTGCAGCCCAGCAGCTCCTGTCAGTCACCCCAGCACTGCCTGGCCCTGGACTGGCCCCAGAAGCTTTTTGGGTGCTGACCTTGGTGGAGCAGCTGCTTGCCCAGAGCCAGGGAAAATCCCCCAGAGCTGTAAGGTTCCCCCAGCATGGTCCAGCTTCAGCTGCCTGGAACCTTCACAGGAATTGTCCTTTGAGTCAGCAAAGCCCCAGCCTGGGCACTGAGGAGAGTCCAAGTCCATCCATAACCCTCAGAGTCTGCTCCTCCTCCACATCCTCAGCTGCTCCATGCACACATGGAGGCAAAAATGATTTTTGGGAGGAAAAAAATGTAACATTTGTGTGTTCAACCTTGAACTCACTTTAAGAACTGACTTGAATTTCACTCATTATTTTTATATAAATTTTATATACATTTATTGTCTAGATTTTTTTTCCCCTACCCAGAATTGGCAAGAAAACATTCCATTTGTCTCTAATCAATTTTCCTGTGACTTCTTTTATTTTTTTAAGTTGCTAAAAATAGCTCACAGATGTTCATGGCACGAGCAGAAGTCTTCCTGGCTGGCATGAACCATCACCCTCCCTTCTCCTCCATCTCCCTTCCTCCTGTGCCCAGCACAGGGGTGCAGCTCCAGCCTGTCCCAGTTATTTCCACTCAGTGGGTGACACGGTGACATCCTGGCTCCAGTGGCTGCACAGGCCCCTCATTGCAGCTGGAATTATTCCCATCCCTGTTATATCTTGCAGTGCCTCCCTCTTCCTGTGCTGGCACCAGCTTTGAGCCAAACCTGCCCCAAATTTCTGCCAAACCTTTGCACATCTCACCCCTGCAGGCAACACAAACAGCCCCAGGACTTGTGTGGGGACTCGTGTCTCCTTCCCTGATGACACTGCTGTCTCTCCATCTCAGCAGAGCTGTTTTTCACCTCTTCTTGCTGGGAGACACTGGGCTGGGGCTGGGTTTGGAGCTGAGAGGAGCCCCCAGAGCTCCCTGCAGCTTCCTCCAAGGGACAGCTCCAATCTCTGCTCTCTGGGATCAGGGACAGGACCTGAGTCAACAACTGGAGCTGTGCCAGGGGAGGTTTAGGTTGGATTTCAGGGAAAGGTTCATCCCCAGAGGGTGCTGGCACTGCCCAGGCTCCCCAGGGAATGGGCACATTCCCAACTCTGCCACAGCTCCAGGAGCCTTTGGACAGCACTGCCAGGGGTGCCCAGGGTGGGATTTTGGGGTGTCTGTGCAGGGACAGGGACTGGAGGGGTGATCCCTGTGGGTCTCTCCCAGCTGAGGACATTCCAGGATTCTCTGATTCCAGCCAAGCACGGCTCATCTGAGCCCACCACCCTTCCAACCCCCACAGAACATCCCCCAGTCTCTTCCAGCTGCCCTTCCAGCACAGGAGCCATGAGCTCAGCACCCTCAGCAGTGAGCTCAGCACCAGCCTGGACAGGGACAAGCTGGCAGGGCAGGCAGCAGCCAGGGGCTCAGGAAAATGCGTGTGTGCTTTATTCATGGATATGTTTGAATATTGACATGTACAGAAAAGGTAAGTACAGGTTTGAGCCCAGTCTGTGCTGGCACCCCCCACCCTCCCCTCATGCAGGTGCCCACATGGGGATCCTGCTCCAGCCCCATCTCCCAGCCCTGGGTCTCCTCCCAGCTCCTGTTCCAGCCTGGACAAGGCTGCACATGACGACGTGACGTGACAAGTATAAGTACATACACAAGATTTCACAGGCTCTCAGGGCTGTCAGCCACTGGGAGTGGTGCTGTGCAGCCAAAAAAATAGAGTTCAGTGGTTATAGAAAGTCTGGCTGGTTCTTTAACTGTGTTTTTTTCCTTTCTTTTTCCCATGGTTCTTCTTTGTGCTTATGGAAGTCCTCAGGAATGGAGTAATTCCTAAAAAAAAAAATTGTCGCCCTTTCTGCCTCTTGGCTCGCTCAGTCTTTTGCCTTTACAAGCAGCTGCTATGACTTCTGTGGTTAACTGAGACTTGAAAATGAAGATCCATGGTTCACTTCACAGAATTCAGCAGAGATGGAATTTCATCCAAAAAAATTTCTGACTTTTCACAAGGAAAAAGCAGTGGTCTGTGCACACATGTTGGTGGGTGGAAGGAGAGTAATCATGTTGGCGTCCTCCAAAAGAAAGCTCAAAAGTCATCCTTTTTTGCAAAGTTTGATTCATGAACAAGCTTGGAGGGAGAATCAACATTAAATATTGCTGAAAAGAGTGAAATAATCAGAACAAAGCCACAAACGTTTGGGGATAATTTTTTTTCATTAATTCCCACCCCCCAACTCCCTCCTGCTGGGTGAGAGGCTCCTTGCTCTGTGCCTTCTCCTGAATTCACCTATTTCCAAAGCAGCCAGGCAAGACCTGGCCTGGGACAGGGCTGGGAGGACAGGACATGGGAACTGAGGATCTCGTTGGGCTCCGCTGTGTAAAGACAAATAACATCTGCAGAGTCTTTAAAGGAAGATTAAACCCTGGCAGTGTCCAAGGCCAGGTTGGATGGGGCTTGGGAAAACCTGATCTAGTGGAAGGTGTCCCTGCTCATGGCAGGGGGCTGGAAGGAGATGAGCTTTAAGGTCCCACC
This sequence comes from Trochalopteron elliotii, assembly GCA_024734555.1. NCBI lineage: Eukaryota > Metazoa > Chordata > Aves > Passeriformes > Leiothrichidae > Trochalopteron > Trochalopteron elliotii. The sequence goes on from JANPWX010000426.1 coordinate 198,264, forward strand.
TGACCCATTTCATGATTCTGTGATCAGGGGAGATGATGGTGTCTCTCATTGAAATTGTTAAAGGAAATGCTGATGTGGGACATGGTGCTGGGACTGGGTAACCTCTGGAAGTCTCCTCCATCCCATCCAGTCCTTCAGCAGGATTCTCCACATCCCTTTTTTCAGCAAACCAGTCTGAAGGGAGAGGTGAGGTGGGCACCAGGCATCCTGACCACCCAGAAAAACTCTTCCTCTGCTGAATGAGAAGGAAATGGCAAAGTGGCACTTCAACATCACTGATGCTGACAAATGAGAGACACAGGAGTGGGTGCTCCTGGAAAGCAGCTGACACTTGTATCCCCATCCTCTGCAGACACTCAGCCTGTGCACCACTGAAAGCTGCTGGAGACTGGTTTGATGGGGGCAGATGTGTGGGAAAGCAGAGCAGGACTCCAGGACCAGAGAGGAAAGGGGCAGGAGAACAATTGTTGGCAGTTCCCAGCATGACCTCGTGGTGTTGGGGTAGTTCCTTGCCTTTGAAGGGCTGAGCAATCAGGGTTTCAATCCTCTCCCACCTGCAGCTCCCAGGACACAAACTTTGCAGAGCTGCAGGTGGGAGTTGTGTCACTTGGTCTCTCAGGGGACACTGATGTCCTGGGTAAAGGGGAGATGTTCACAGCAACTCTGTGCCCGTGTGGGATCACTTGGAAAGGACCTTTCTGCCTGTAGCTGTCCCTCCTTGTCTGCTTTCCTGCTCAGCGTGAGCTCCTTGGCCATGGAGTGCTCACACACAACTTTCAGCTCAGGGTGTGACCCTGCACACCAGCCTTGGGACTTGGCGAGTTCCTCTGCACAACCTCGGACTGGGAAAACCAGGAGCTCCAGCCCTGGGGACCCCCAGGAGCAGCACCTGGGACAGGGTCAGCAGGGGGATTTCTGCTCATGTCAGACACGTCCACAGGTGTCCAGCTGAAAACCAGAGTGGTTCCTTGTTGGAACAAAAGCCAAGGAAGTTGCTGCAGTTTTTCAGAAAATCTGAAGCAATAAATGATCGGAGAGGTTCTGCAGGAAATGGGAATAAAAAGCAATGGACTTTCCTGTGGCACATGCTTCCTAAGCCTTTCCATGCATTCAAATGTCAAGGGATTAATGATATTTACTGGAGGAGCACAAACCAAGGAATAAATGGACTGCTGCAAAGGCCAGGCCTAAATACACTCAGGGGGATTCTGGGGCTGTTGCTCTTCCTCCCATGGCACTCAGCCTGGATAAGATTTATCCTGGGAAAGCTTCTCACTCTCCCTTACCATCTTCTTTCCTGGCTTAACACAGTAAAGGAGGGCACTGGGACTCCTCAGGTCACCTCCTCAAAGAAAGACCCTGGGATGCTCAGGTAAGTCCATGGTCACACACCTGCCTCCCTGTGCCCCAAGACACCAGAGAGACATTCATCCTCACTTCCCCCCCTGGGCTCCACCTGAGGCTCAGCAGAAAGGGTCACTTCAGCAGCCTTTGCTTAAATGACATCTTCACTGAGAAAACAGGACCTGGCAAGAGGCAAAGTCCTTCTCCTGCTCACCTGGACACAGGTGGTGTCCTCTGCCTGCTCCTCAAGGAGGGGAAAGTGCAGCAATCCAGCCCCTACCCATGATGTAATTCATGACTTGGCTTTTCTTGGCTGGGTATTTCTGTCTTCAGGGTGGTATTTAGCAAACCTCTCCTATCCTATCTCCCCAGGAAAACTAACGAAATCCCTTGGCTGGAGACCCTGTGCCTACGAGACCAGTGGATGGACAGGGAGCATGTGACAGTGGGATATGTTGGGCTCACATCAAATCCTGCCCATGGGATCACACACTGGCCCCTGATGGAGAAAGGGTAGCCTGGAGGGGGACAATATTGGCCTCTGGTTGTTTGGATGTGACAAAAAATGCCCCAAACACTGTACAGGAGCAGTGGATAGAGATGTTTGGGTTGGGACACAAAAAATTCAGTTGTAAACAAAATGCAACACACATGTTTCTTCCTGAAAACCATCAATACAGGACACAGGTTCCCCTAAGAAGGAGGGCCCCAGGGGCAGGTGGCAGCTGGGACGTGGATGCTGGTTGCACTCTGGCCATGGTTTTGAGAGGGTGGAAAATCCCTGCCAGTCAGTTCAAAGTGTGGTTACTTGGTCCCCCCCAGAGCTGCTTCAGGTTCCTTTGCAGTGAACCAACCACCTTCTCACCAGTCTTCTGGTTTCTCCAGTCTGAAGGAACCAGGAGCATTGTCCTTCAGATCCTGAGCAACCCTGGAGACAGTCTGGATTCCACATCACTTGACATGTCCTGTCAAGAGCCCCTCAATGTGGGCTTCAGGAAATCTCCTGACAGGTTTCATCCATTCATCCATCCATCCACCCATCCATCAAAAGTCTTTCCCCTCTTGGCTGGGGCAGGAAAAAGCATTTCCTTTGCAGCTCTCATTTCCTGGATCAACTGTCTCCTTCATCTTTTCCAAGGGGATTGTCCATGGCTCCAGCCCTATCCATAGAGAGCTGGAGAAACAACAACCAAGCTGTGGTGTGGAAAGGTGGCCAGGACCAGGAATGAGCTGGTTGTCAACAATGCTGATCATATAAAATCAAATAAACTGGCAGACAGATGAGGAGGAGGAAGGGATGCCCAAACACTCACCTTGCCTCCCCATCCCCTCCCTTCTCCCTGCTCTCCTGAAAAAGTTACTGCTCTGGTTGTTCAGTAAAGAAACCCACACAAATCGAGTCTGTGCCTGGAGTGTGGCAGCCCTGCCTCACATCACGGGGAGGCTCAGCAGGGCAGGAGGGAGGAGCAGCCACAGCTGGAGCAGAGAGGACACCCAGCAGGATGGGGCCGCTGGGCTGGAGGTGCCTGAGGACAAACGGGTGGAGCCACGCAGGAGCCTCTCCTCTCCAGACATCTGGAAGAGAAGGGAGATGGTGTGGGGTGAGAGGTGTGGCTGATCATGGAATCATGGAATGGGTTGGGCTGGAAGACACCATGAAGACCACCCAATTCCAACCCCACCTTCCACTATCTCAGCTTGCCCCAAGCCCTGTCTAACCTGGCCTGGAACAGCTTCCCAGGGCAGCCACAGCCTCTCTGGGCACCCTGTGCCAGGACCTCCCCACCCTCCCAGAGAAAATTCCTGCCCAATATCCCATCTAACCCTGCCCTCTGGCAGTGGGAAGCCATTCCCCATTCCCCTCAATGTTCTGTCATTCCAGGCCCTTGTCCAAAGTCCCTCTCCAGCTCTCTTGGAGCCCCTTCAGGCACTGGAAAGCCACAATTAGGTCACCCTGAAGCTTCTCTGGGCTGAAAACCCCCAATTCTCTATTTTTCCTCACAGGAGAGGGGCTCCATCTCTCTAACCAAACTGGTGTCCCTCCTTGGTGCCTCAGAGGATTTGGGGCTCGGGGGCTGTGCAGCCCCAGGTGTGTTCAGAGGGGCCAGGGCTGATTCCAGCACCCAGACCTTGGCCTGGAGGTCAGCACAGCTCTTCAGAGGATGCTGGTGGAGGTGGTGTCACAGCAGAGTCACTGGTGGGCACACAAATGTTTGGACACAGGTGGGAGGTGTGTGTGAGGTCAGTGGTGATCCATGTATCTTATGGAGCCACTGCTGGCCAGTGGTGACCTGGTGACCCTAAAGGTGGGTGTGGAATGTACCTCCATGGTGCTGGGAGACATTTCACCAGCTTTCCCCCTCAGGTCCAGAGGTGCCAACCTCATTAAACATTGAATGGGGCCTGGATTTGAAACTGAGTCTGGAGCCAAGACCCAAATCTCTGGTTTGTCTTGCAGTTCCAGCAGGGATCAGGCTCCAGCAGCACTCACACCTCAGCACAGGGATGTGCTGCTGCCACGAGGAGGTTGGAGATGTGGCAGGGCCATCCTTTACTGCAGCTGCCTTTTCCAGCTCCCCACTTGCTGTTGGGAATACTGTCCTGGCCACAGACAGTTCACAGCTTCTCCATCACTCCCAGGATGGAGTTCTCAGGGCTAGACCTGGACCTGAGGCCACTGCTGGGATTTCTCTGAGGTCTGGGGAGCACCAGCTTGAGGGAAATGCTCCAGATCTGTTGGGTGCCAAGCCTATGGCCCAGTGAAGGTGTCCCTGTGCTCAGAGCAGTGCCACCAGTGCCTTGCAGAGCAGTGAGGGAACCTGAGGCCACTTTCCCACCTCCCAACCCGCTGCTCTGTGAAAACAGGGAGGAGAGAGGTGAGTAGGGTGTTTTCCCAGCAAAGAAACAGTGATAAGCCTTAAATAACCCACATTTGGAATCTTTCTGAAGGTATCAGTCAGCCCAGTGCAAAGCCCACGCTCAGTCCTCGGAGTCTAGTTAAAACTGACAGCTTCTGTAACCTGAACGTTCACAAATCAGGGTCACTGTTAATTATTCAATAGTAAAATAATTGAATCGGAAAATTACTCTGGTGTGGCAAGTCAAGGTCATTTTGTTTTATTTAAAAATAAAATATTTAATGCCTATCTCGGACATCATCACTAAATGAACGTTATTTGTTTTAAAATAATTTCAATTTAATATTATAGATAGTAATAATTTGCTGATGAACAGAACCTTTCCTTTCAAATTTTTCAATGCTTAGCAAACCTTAGTTAAACCTCTGCATTATGACCTCTGGAATCCTCATCTAACAAGGGAGGAACTTGTGTCCTGGGAAGCTGAAATGCTTGTCTGAAGCTGAACTGATGCAGGGAATTCCAGGGAAGGGAATTCCAGGGAAGGGAAGGGAATTCCAGGGAAGGGAAGGGAATTCCAGGGAA
>JANPWX010000426.1:208033-246978 GCA_024734555.1 Trochalopteron elliotii
GTTGCCTCATCCCATCTCAGACGCTCCCGGGCCGGGCAGGGGCCGGGGCAGGGCAGCCCTCACCGATGATGCCGGTGTAGGCCAGCAGGCAGGCGGCGTAGCTGTCCCTGCGGCAGCCGCTGGCAGACTGGGCGGACGGCTGGCAGTTGAACTGGAACTCTGCGTAGCGAGACCTGGTGGAGGCAGAGCACACAACGGGGCACGTTACCACGGCTAACGGAAAAACGGGACACGTTACCGCGGGTAACTGGGGAAAAGGGGCTCAGCACCCTCGTGGTGGTGTTTGGAGATAATGGGATATCTGAGGCATCAACACAGGGCTTTCAGGCAGGACGTGGCAACAGCTGGAGATGCAGATCCATCTCAACATTCACTCTGGCCAGGCAGGAAGGGGTTTCACGTGGCATTTGAGCTGTTTTGGAAACTCATGCAAGCACCAGCAATGACAACACTAGAAGGGAGGGTTCTTTCTGAGACAACCTGCACTGTCTGAGCTGAGAACTGAGACCCTCAAATGTTTACCCTGCCTGGGCAGCCTCGGAAAAACTGAGCATGCTGCTCCTTCTCTTCATCCTCTCTCTTCCAGACACATTGCTCTTGCTCCTGGTCAGTGTCAGCATTCCAGTTTGCACTTTCCAGCCCACTTTTCTCCTATACCCCAGTCTTCTTGTTTTCCTCATCTTTGTTCCCATATTTGCTCCACACCAACCCTTTTCTCCTGTAACATGGACAGGCAAAATCTTTTCCAAAACTTGCTGCATTGTTTGGAGATTTAGAGAAGGGAGATAGTGACTGCAGATTTTATATAATCCTTTATATAATCTATATATAAATTTTATATATAGATTACATATATAATGTTATATAATTATTTTATATATAATTTTATATAATATATATGTAATTTTATATTGTAGAACCCACCCCTCTGAGCTGGGAAGTTCAAAGGGCAAGAGCAGTGCAGGAGCTGCAGTGCAGACAGGGTGAGTGTTTCACTCCATTTCTTTATGATTTATTCCTGGCTCTCCTTGTGCCTTCTGCACTGCTGGCTTTGACCAGGTCACATGTCAACCTCTTGCTCCCTCTGTGTCTCCAGAGGATGTTTTATATTATATATTCAGAGACAAAGGGACCAGATAATTAACAGATGTGCTGCTTGCAGGAAATAGTTTCCAGTCTCCTGGGGAGTAACACTCTCCCCTTTGAACCTCTTCCTCCCCGCTGGGCCTTCTTGTCCTGTTAGGGAAAGGGCAGTACCCGTCCATTTCAGATTCCCTGGGTAGCCAGGGGACAACATCTGAGCAGGGCCTGGTCAGCCCAGGGGCTTTGCATCCTTCAGGATCTACTTCTGCACAGTTCAGTCGTTCTCCTGCCTCCACATTTCTGGGGTGCAGAGTGCTGAGGGTATTTGTACTTTTGTGCTTCCAAGAGGATGCCACTGCTCTCACCTTCCTTTGTGAAAATGCATAATATTTTTATGGTAATTAAAAGATGATGTGCTGGTAGAGGATGGCTGCTGGAAGTTCAGCTCAGAGGTCCCAAACCCCACAGCAATTAGAGACTGAGACAATACAGGGAGGTGTGTCCTACACTTGTTCTTGTGCTCTTCCCCAGGTGTCTGCTCAAGGCCCAGCTGCATGCAGGGCACTGGGCTGGGCCCCCATGGTGCTGTTACTGTCTTACATCTCTCACTGCCAGGTGGGCCCTGCTCCCGAGAGCTCTGTGTGGATTAACCTTCTGGAATATCAAACACTTTTTGAGGAACAGGGAGGTGAAAATAGTGCAGATGAAGGAAAAGCACCGAAGGGGTTCTGCAGTCAGTGTGGACATGGGATGGGTCTGTGTGTGACTGGGGCTGCACGGAAACAGAGGAGCAAACCAGGCTGGCCACAGACTGTGCAGTGGACCTGGAATGACACTGGGACTCTGAGACTCCTGGTGCAATCACCAAAACACAGAATCCCTGAATCACAGAATCACAGAATGGTTCGGGTTGGGAGAGACCTAAAAATCACCTCATTCCACCCCCTGCCATGGTCAGGGGCACCTTCCACTACTCCAGGGTGCTCCAACACCAATGTCCAGCCTGGCCTTGGGCACTGCCAGGGACCCAGGGACAGCCACAGCTGCTCTGGGCACCCTGTGCCAGGGCCTGGCACCCTCCCAGGGAACAATTCCAGCCCATCTAAATCTACCCTCCTTCAGTTTCCAGCCATTCCCCCTTGTCCTGTCACTTCTTGCTCTTGTCCAAAGTCTCCCTCCTGCTCTCTTGTAGACCCCTTTCAGGTACATTGGAAGGTGCTACAAGGTCTCTCCAACACTCAGCCTTGCACCAGAAGGGTATATTTTTTATATGTACCGATTATTTTTCTAATTAAACAGGCAAACAAACAAATGTGGTTTTAAGGCCTTCACAAGTGCCTGTGGCTGTCAGGATATCTTGGTGCCCCTTGAGGATGCTCTGGGCTGGGGAAGAGGGACAGTGAGGGACATAGATTGGTGAAAGTGGCTGTAAGGACCCCTCCCCATATTCCTGGAACTGTTTCCATAGCAGGTCTTTCTCCAGGACCAAAGCCAAAAATCCACAAATGTGGATTGTCTAAAATGTGTCTAATTGTGGAAGATGTCTAAAACACTTCAGCATGATCATCTCACATCCCCTTCTGTCTCTTAAGACGTTCTGTGGAATACAAGGCCATGGCTCATGGTGATGCCTTAAGTTTTAGTTTTCATGTTTGCAGATTCTGTGCTGCCTAGGCATGTAGTTCTGAGCCTCACATTAAGTGTCAGTAAGCTCTCTTCACAGAGTAGGTAGACAAAATAAATCCTTTTCTGCTGAGAACCAAGGACAACTTTCAGGCCCAAAAGCACAAACAATGGTGGACTGAAGGGAGGAACAAGAAGGTTGGGACCTCACAAACTGGAGCTGTAATTGGACAGTTAAACCCCAATATGTAAATGGACCAAACCTTATAAAAATGTAAGATCCTGTGACTGGGCAGCCATTTTTTGTGACTATTCTTGGTCCACCCTGGGTGCAGCCTTGGTCGGGCTCCTGTCCTGCCCAGGGTGGCCTTTCAATAAATCCCTACTTTATTCTCTAGCTCTGTTGCAGGTCAGCCTTCCAAGGCATCAGTGGGAAGGGGCCACTGAGGCTTTGGCCTGTCCATGGCTGTGGTGGGATGGCACAGCCCCGGAGCAGCCTGAGGGTGAGCGCTCCGGCTCTGTCACCATGCTGTCACCAGACCCTGCCCAGGGCAGGGCTCCCTCCCCGGGCCAGCCCTCCCTGCAGCCATCACCTGCAGACGTAGTTCTCCCGGCAGGAGTCCAGGGGCGCCAGGCAGTTGGGCTTGTCCTTGGCCTCGTAGGAGCAGGCGGGGACGATGGTCTGGCGGCGGCGCTCGGCGCAGGCCGTGTCGTCGCAGGGGCAGAAGAGCAGCTCGTGGGTGTACTCGGGGGGGACGCGGTCGAAGAACTTGCGCAGGGCCTTGTGGCACTTGGAGCGGTTGCAGGTGTCGGCCCGGGCCAGGCGCCGGATGCAGAAGGAGACGTACTCGGTCCGCAGCCGCTGGCACATCTCGTCCACGTTGCAGGCCTTGGCGGCGTCCAGGCACCGGTTCACCTGTGTCACCTCGTTCTCAGAGCCTGGGGGTGGTGGGACACGGTGAGGTGGCTCTGAGCTGGCCTCCCCTCCAGCAGCACCACCGCAGAGACCTCCCTGCCCACCCTGCTCCATCCACGGCCCCCTTGGGGACACCACACCTGCGCCAGCGAGGCAGCGCCAGGGTGAAGTGTAGGTTTGCTCTCCGTGTCCTGGGAGGACCAAATCCCCTTCCCAGACTCATCTTTTCCCAAGAAGTGCCACTGTCACATGCCAGACTTCACCCCCAGAGCTCACTTCACCGAGGTCATATAATAAAATGAATTTGGCTTTAATCTGGGCATCTGGTAACACTTCACTAACACTTCACTGGTAACACTTCACTAATGCAAATTAACCAGCCTGAGGCTTGGAAGACAGCAGGCATTAGAAAGTGCATCTACTCATGGCCATGAGTGGATCCACTCGAGTGTTGGGATCTCCACTGCTGGACCTTCTTGTTTCTGCAAGTTGCTCAAGATCAAAGAGTGAGCCAGGGGCAAAGCTGGGTCTCTGATACAGGGGTGGTCTGCATTAATTCCTGAACTCACTGCCCTGGACAGGGAGTTTCTTTAGACCTCTGGAGGGTCGTGTCTGGCTTTGGCAGCAGCTCTGTTTGTCCACCCCAGGATCTGCCCAGCTAGGTGAGATCTGTCTGGGTTGCAATGTGCCCCATCCTGACCAGTCTGACCCGGTGTCCCCATGTCCTAAGCAGTGACAGTGCCCTCACAGGGTGGGGTCGGAGGTATCATCGAGCTCTGAGCCCCTGGGACCTGATGCTGCCTGCATGTGAGTGCACATGGGGCTCTCCTCACACCCTTTGCAGGGTCACCCTTCACTCACATCAGCAAAACCACTCTGCATGTCCATCCTCCTAACAAGAGGAGGAAGAATATCCCAGTCTGGGTGGGAGAGCAGAGATGTGCTGTAGGATGCAGGGAAGGTGGAGAAAACCTGCAGCAACCGGAAATGTCAGGACAATAAAGCAAAAAATGTAGTGATGGATGAGAAAAACAATGTTTTCAGTGGAAATCTAGGGACCTCATGAGTTTATATGCCAACAGCCTTCTCTGTAAATACAGGGACAAGGAAAAGGGAAAGGTATTTGTCTAACACTCGTTGCAGGACTTCTACAAAGGTGGATGGGGGTCTCTTTTATAGGGGGGAAAAATGCTACAGGGTCCCTGACAGGAGTCAGTGGAAACATCAGACTGTGTCTGATCAAACAAATAAAACAAGGGTCCTTCAAGCTTTAGAGAGAAAATGAATTTGAAGCTGGTTTTCACCTCTCTGAATTAAAATAATGACTTGCAGCACACCAGGAGGACTTTGTCCCCAGCAGAGAAAGATTTTTCCACTGAGGAAAAATCCCCAGAATGATAAATTCCCAATGCAGAGTCAAGCCCTATCTTTGACTGGGAGTTAAAACCAGCCAGTCACTGCTGACAAGTGTTAAAACATTGACAGTCTCCCTGAGCACTTCAGAGCTGGCTGCCCTCCTTTATTTCCCTGACTTTATCAGATGCTCCTTCTCCCAGCATTTATTTTTTCCCTTCCTGTTGCCCCCTGTTGCTTACAGTGAGCTGGAAGTCAAAATCCAAGTTTTTTGGTTATTTTATGATGGGTGAAAGTTTTGCTTGTTGTGATCCCATCACTAAATACTCACTGTTAAAACTGCCCAGAGATGAATATTGTCAGAGCATCGGTTTATGCTGGGGAGCTGCCAGCTAACGTGTAGGAAACAGTTACTTGGAAGGGTTTCATTACCCATCCAGCCAATAAATCACAGGGAACATGCTGGATTTTCTCCTCTTCCCACACAACACCAGCGGATGTGCTTTTTAAATCACTGCTACAATTAGAGTGGAAGACTATGGTTCCATTTGTACAGTTTTAGTAGTGGCCATATATTGTTCATGTAAAATTTAGTTTAATATACCTGTTGTTCACTTGGCCTATGGTCACAGGGGTGTCTTATGTTTCAACAAGTTCTTGGGATTTCTTTTTGGTAGATTTGAAAGAGGGTCATTTGGCCATTGTGTTGACCACATGACCCTGGACACTGGATAGGCAGAGGGCAACAGGTCATAAGTTATGTTATAGAAGATATTGATCAGCATGAATAAGGACAAAAAGGTTAAGAAATGTAGTGTCTCTAAGTGGATGCCAAGTCCTTTGAAGAATCCCTGCTGCTCTGGGCTCATTTGCTTTGCTGCACAACCTATTTCAATTTGCTTTAAAAACCTTAGAGTATGTTAACCATACATAAAAGTCCCCATCCCTTGATTTCCCCTTGCTCTGAAGCTTTCTAAGATTCAGCAGAAGGGAAACACTCCAATAAATAAAACCATGACCCAGCAAAAAAAAAATTCCCTGTCCATGCACCAATCTGCCAGGTGGAGTTAGTGAGAGAGAGGTCAGGGAGCACCTCCCATCCTCTCTGCTCCACTTGTCTAGGGCTGATGGGTTAATTTGCTCCAGGACATTTTCCCCCAACAAGTGCCTGGCCATGGTGGGGACTGCAGACGTTCACCAGCTGCAGGGACGTGCTGCTCCTTCCTGGCTTGGATGCACTCCAGCTGTGGATGTCACCCCAGAGCAAGGCACACTTTTGGAAAAGCTGTCTGGGCACATCTGCCAGAGACACACGAAGAGCACGTTACCTGCTCCCAGACAGGTATTTCGGTGAAATACCCACTTTTGGTAAAGCTTCCCCACAGCTGTGGTGCATAGGCTGTGCCATTGGTGAGGCACAGGTTATTGGCAGCCACACTGACCTTTGAACTGCTGAGCCCTGGAGGAGTTAAAAGGTGTCAGGCTGCTCTGCTCAGTTGTTAACAGGGTTAGATGCAGAGCAGAACAGGCTCTGGGTCCTGAGGTTGCCCTCAGGGCAGGTGGTTAAAGGCTGTGGCTGGGATCAATGCATAGGTTGTTATTGACCCTTTTTCCTGCAGAGTTTGATCCTGTGACTGATGTGGAAGCACCTTCTCAAACCTCACAATGCCCAAGCGGCTCCTGTTTGATGAGGTGTGTGCATGGAACAGATCATCCACCTGCTATGGAGAATGACTGTGCCTGGGATGGGTCACTGGAAGGGTCTTTGTACCACATCTCTAAGTCCCAGTCCTTCACAGAAACAGCCAAACAATGAAACAGCCAAAAGACAAAAATCACAAGTGGTTTTTCCCAGAACATGTAACAGTTTAGCACAGGAATCAGAGACAACTCCTTGAAAGAACAACTGCTAGAGCTGAACCATGCAGTGCTCACAAGGAGCACAAAGGATTTCCCTCTCTGCCCCACAGCAGGTCCCTCCCTGCCGGCCCCAGGAGGTGTCAGGGCATCCCCACACACCCACCTGCAGTGATGGACGCCAGCCGGACGTAATCAAAGCCCCGGACAAACGGCTCGTAAGGGGAGCTCTCCAGGACATTCATGCCTGGGGGAAGAGAGAAGTTGGTGAGAAGGAGATGAGGCTCCTGAGGGACGGCTGAGATGCACAAGGTTCGACATTTGCAGTGAAAGATTGTTTGGTGTGTCCAAGGGGACAGTGCTCTAAAGGCCACAAGGAAACGGATACTCAGAGTCATGGGAACAGGTGTGGGGACACATCCTTGGGGAAGGGCATAGAATGTAACTGGCTGTTAAAAATGTATCTCAGTTTTGGAGAGGGGCAGCCTGCCAGGAGCTGTAGAGTTGCAACTCCCTGTAGCTGAAGCTCTGGGGCACACTGCAGGGATTGCCAGAGAGGACACCAGGCTGTAGCACAGGCTCCTGCTCACAGGCAGAGCTCAAACCACACACAGGGTTTTCATCACCATTATTGCTGTTTCTTCTATGTCCCTCCCTGGGTCAAAGGTCCTCACCTCTTTTTAGGACACAGGCTGTGCACAGGATTATGTGTGTGATAACACACTCCATATTTACTGTCACCTTTCCCTTTCTCCTTGCCAACAGCCTTTTCTTACTTTGCACAAAGCTAATGACACACAGCTCCTGCAGAAACATCCTCTCTTTGTTTTTAAGTCTCTGGGAGCCTGATTTTATTCAACGGGTGCTTCCCTTTCATCTGTGCAATGGTCTGTAATGCCCCATCATCCTGATGGATACCGTGGAATACTATTGAAGCAAACAGCTCAGTACCTGTTGGTTTTTTTATTAGACATTTAGATGGATGTGGACAGCAGCAGCAGCTGTAGTGGCTGGGATAAAAGGAGTATCCAACCTCACGCTCCAGGCATATGCTGACCTCCAGCTGTGGGCAGGAAGAAATGGCTCCAGTGTCCACAGCCCTGTGCAATTACCACCGGTGCATTACAAGGCAGCTTTACACCTTCATTGAAATATCTTGCATCGTTACTGACTGGATAGGGGCCCATTTGTATTTTCCAGCATAACAGTTTTATGTCCTGATGATAAAGCACCGTATCAGAGAGTTGTTATCGGGTTGTCATCACGTTATTGTGTTTCTAAATGGTAAGGTGGCTAAACACGGGCGTGCTCAAGAGAAGCTGAGTAAATAGTGTGTTTTGTAAATTCCCTGAGCACGCACTTCCACAATTGTTTTTGCAAGAGGGCTTCTAGGAAGCTTTCTGCAGCCTCCTGGGTATATGTGATTGAGAAACAAAGCTCTACATGGACCATGTGGATTAGCTTCCTTTCTCAGTCAATTAAGCATGTGTAAGGACTCTGAAACATGGGACTGCTACGAAATATATCTCCCTGGGGAAATTAAGGCAAGGAAATCAAAAGTTTGGGGTGTGAATCTGCATTGCAAATGAAGTCAGCTGTTTGAAGAAGTGTGGGGCTCAGGACATGACAGCAGAGAAGTGGAGTAGAGCTGTTGTCAGTCTCCAAGAACAGCCCTCTCCCAGTCATTCCCAAGGTGGAAGTCCCGAGACACTGGGTAGGGGAGTCCATCCCACACCAAACTGCTGTTCTGCATCTGGAGACCCAGAGCTGGCCCCTGCCTGCTCTCAGCACTCCTTGCCAGCCTCCCTCTTCTCTTCCTTCTAGTGGAAGGTGTCCCTGCCTGCCCATGGCAGGGGCTGGGAACTAGATGGTGTTTCAGGTCCCTTCCAGCATAAACCATCCTGTGTCCTGGAGCTGGAAACCCTCATGGCAGCACTGCCCTGCACAGCCATGTCACAGGTGACCTGTTCCAAAGTTTGAGCCGTGAGGGTCAGCTGGGAAGGAGCTGTGACACGGCCCATGGAGATGAATGGAGAAGCTGGATTGGCACCTCTTCCCCAGGCTTCCCTTCAGTGGGAACAAATCTGACACATAATTATGGGGAAGATCAAATATGGAGGGTGCTGAGGTCTTGCATTTCCCCAGTCAGTTCACAGCACCATGCCCTGCACCCTGCAAGCTCTGGCACCTGAAAGCTTCCCGGAACTTGATCAACCCGTTTCCATCCTGGCAAACCTGAGCACTGTAGTGTCCATCCTCTCTGTTTTGCTTGGCCTTTTGGCCTGTGGTCTCACCCCTGCACTTTTCCTTTCAGGTTTCAGCCAGCAGTGTTTCACAGCCCATGGCCGGAAGGGTCTGTTTAATTCCCCATTTTAATTTTCATGGTGCATAAAATACTCACCAGCCTGACAAGGAAGAGTTATGGTCACTGAGGTGCAATTTTATGGTGACTCTTAAAAAACGTCAAAATCCAAACTTATTGAATACTGGCTCTGGGAACACTTTAAGTTCCAACTTGATGTCAGCAGCCCCAAATCTTCACTAACCCAGAGACACTAGTGCACTTGAGACATTCTAAGAGACTGATTTTTTTAAGTTCCTGCTGTTTTTCTTCAATGCCTGTGCTTTTTGTTGTGTTTCTATAAAATCTACAGTGTTCACGGTCTTGGTTAACATACTTAGGTGCAAAATAGGCTGTGCATTTCTCCAGCAAAAAATCTCAATGTATATTGAAAATGTCATAAAAGAGAGGTTGGGTTAAAGAAAAAGGAGGCATCTCAGGTTTTCAGTACTGCTTTCCCCAAAATGTCAATACCATGGGGATCAATAGGATCATCAAATCTATTCAGTTGGAAGGGGCCCACAGGGACCCTCAAGTCCAACTCCTGGCCCTACACAGGACTCCTCAACAATCCCACCCTATGCCTGAGAGTGATATTCAAATGCTCCTGGAGCTCTGGCAGCCTTTGGACTGTGCCCATTCCCCAGAGAGCCTGAGACCTTCTGGGGGAAGAACCTTTCCCTGAAATCCAACCAAACCCCCTCCAACACAGCTCCATCCTGTTCCCTCATGCCCCATCAGTGTGTCTTGGGACAGAACAGGATAATACAGGATAATTTTGCAGCAACTTCAGAGCTCTGTAGAACCACCCATGAGCAATTCCCTTTAGGAACCTCATCAGAAAGGAGCGGTATGTCTTGGGACAGAACAGGACAATACAGGGGTATTTTGCAGCAACTTCAGAGCTCTGTAGAATGGCCTGTGAGCAATTTCCCTTTTGGGAAGCCCATCAGAAAGGCGTGCCCCATCCTACTGACCTTCCATCAGCGTGTGGTGGATGCTCCAGTAGACGCTCAGGCAGTGCTTCTCCTTCTTCATGCCGCGCTTGCACTTGCAGCCGTAGAGCTGGCTGGAGAGCAGGGCGCTGACCGTGCTGCGGCACTGGCTCTTGGCGCCCGGGCCCAGCTTGTTGGCGCCGTTGCCGGCGATGCACTGGCGCAGCGTGCGGAACTTGGCGCTGCACACGGGGTCCGTGGTGCAGGACTCCCCTGCCTGCAGGCAGTCCCTGCTGGAGCCCACGGCCTGCGCCATGCCCTCTGCAAGGGAATGGTGAGCCTGTCAGTGCGTGGAGCAATGTTACTGGCTCTTAAATATGTATCTCAGTTTTGGAGAGGGGCAGCCTGCCAGGAGCTGCCGAGTTGCAGCTGTGTGTAGCTGAAGCTCTGGGGCACACTGCAGGGATTGCCAGAGAGGACACCAGGCTGTAGCACAGGCTCCTGGTCACAGGCAGAGCTCAAATCACCAGCTCCCTACACACACGGGGTTTTCATCACCGTTATTGCTGTTTCCGCAACGACACAGAGTTCGAGATTCTGGAAATGACTTCCTTTAGTTTTGGGATGTGTCTCCCTCTTATACTATTTTACACAGACCAGTTTGATTGGTGAAATGAAGGCAAAACCTCTTCAATCACATTGGTCAGACCAGAAGGACATCAAGAAGAAGTCCCTCCTAGGAAAAGGAATGAATAACATAGGTACTGTTACAAAAACATTTCTCCTGTTTACAGAAAATTCCCTGGGAAAAGAATTTCAGAAAATCGAAACACCTCAGGCATGGAACCAGGGCTACAGAGCAACCCCACAGGAAATGGACCTCTGCAATCTCCTTCTTCTAGGCTGCCCAGGGAACCTGGGGATGCCTCATTCCTGCAAGTGTTCAGGGCCAGGTTGGATGGAGCTCTGAGCAGCCTGGGATACTGGAAGGGGTGTCTGCCTGTGGGCCTGATATTTCTGGGTCTGACAGATTTTAGCCTGCTAGCAGCTGCTAACTTTTTCCCAAGGAAAAATTCTCAATAAAGCTTCTTCTCAAAACAATCTTGGCAAACAACTCTCCTTTCTCCAAACAATCTTTCTCCAGGTGGTGTTTTGCTGTTTCTCCAGTTTAACCAATGGGATTAGAGAGGTGTCGTTTCTATTCACCAACAATGTTAAGTCTGTATCAGAACACCTTATAAAAAGTAGTAAAAATTAGACAATAAAGGCTTTTTTCTATGCCTTTTGCCTTCTAAAATATTTAGAGTTTCTCATCTTTCTTTTGTGTCCTACAACGACACCTGGCCATGGCAGAGAGGTGGAATCAGATGATCTTTGAGGTCCCTCCCAGCCCAAATCATTCCGTGGTTCTGTGGCAGGATCAGCCTGGCAGAATGACTATAAATGACAGGAACTTGACCAGTTTCTGGTGATTGATTTTTCCTTCTTGGAGAACCAAAATATTTTCAAACCCTTTCTTTCCCAGCTCTCTCTCTCATTTCTGCCCTCCAAAGTTAACACAGTAGCCCAATGCCATGGAGACCCTGGCCTCTGCTCCTTGAATGTCATTTAACTGTGCCTACACCTTCCTGCAGCTATAAATGGTTCTGTGTGGGTGTTTTGACATGTAGTCAGCCCACATATATCCCAGGAGTTGGCCCTTGTTCACTGTCACCATCTCCCCAGGAGTCCCACTCTTTCTGTCTTGGCTTTTTCCAAGCTTTTGTAAATTGTCTTCAGAGTTCCTTTACCAACACAACATTCTGTGTTCCCCATTTGGAGAGGAGAGCCCAAAGGCTGGGAGAAAGATGTTATTGCTACACATACACCAATAAATTAGTCCATCAGGGCTCAGCGGTGCTGTGCCTCAGGGCCAGGAGCAGACCAGTCCTGTGTTATTTACTCCTCTTCCTCTCTAAAGCAGGCTGGACACATCCAGCCTGGCTCCTGGGGATGTGCCCACCCCAAGGCTCATGGCTGCATCACTGCTCCTGGCACAGGGCAGGGCCAGCAGCTCAGCTGTGCTCAGCAGGACGTGGTTGTGTGGCACCCAGGTGGCAGAGAGGTGACGGGTGTGATGGTCTGGAGCATTTGACACAGCTCAGGCATGACTGCACCACAGCTTGGGAGAGTGAGGGAGAGGCAAACCTGGTTTATGGAAGGGGAGAGTCAGTTCCAGTGCCTTTACAGTAATTTTGGATCCTGCTGTACCATAAAAACAGAAACTGCTGTCATGACCTTGAAGGAGAATTTCTCAAATACTTCCCAAAGGAACTCTCTGTCTCTAACATAACTTGTCTTCTCTTTGGATAGGAACCAGAAGGGGAAGGAGAGAAAACACCGTCTGCTTTTTGACTCCCTCCTGTGTCTGCTTCTGCTGAGGCCCAGCTTGGACAATATTGGAAAATCCTGCTCCCTGAGAAAAATGTGAGTCCCTGATCGCCTCCTCTGAGGGCTTCATGAAATCTCTGCTTACTCCATGACTGTACAGATCTCTTCATAAAATCCTCTTTTCAGCCTTCCAACTGCTACCTCTCCTTAATTTCTGCACCTCCCAGTTCAGCACTTGAGCCCAGTATATCCAATTCTGCTCCCTCAGCAGTCACAGTGTGTTTGCTAAGAAAGAGCTGCCTCTGTTGCTCTTGATTAGAGTAGAAAGTAGCAGCTGGAGTTCAGATATTTCAATTATGTTTATTACAAACTTTGGGTGAACCCACCAGGAGGTTTCCTCCCAAAATATCCCAGTGGAATCTCAAATGAAAAGCCTTTCATCTAACTGCAGACTATTTCAAAGTGCCTCATGGCCAACGTCAAGTTTTCAGGTATTTCAAATCTCACACCATCTCAAATTTGAGTTCTCCTGCCCCTGATTTATTCATAGACCTGGTTTATTTAGCACTCAAGGCTGGTTTGGATCTGCCAAACGTGGAGAGAGAAATGATTCCCAACATGTGGGAAACTCTGCCTTGGGCTGTCATGTACTGAAGAACTTCGAAGACAGGGAACCAGTTTCCTTGAAATATCATTTGGGCAATTTGCAATTTCACTGAGATCCATAAAATGAGCTAGAGAACATATCTGAGCAGAATCCATAGGAATAAAGGAAAAAATACATGACTTATTTTACTCTGGCTTTCTCCAAAGGATCTCCTCTGAATGAGGATAAAGCCCAGCAGGTTGTATTCTAGAGGAGATGACTTTGTCAGTGTCCTGTCAGCTGCTAGAAAAGTAGGTTAAAATAGAAATTATGACCTTCCTTTCCTTTCTCCGCTACATGAATTGCAGAAGATACTCCCCAGGATGGTTGTAAACACAACCAGCCTGTAAAAGCTGTAAAACACTTTGGGATCTCACTTTAAATAAATCAAGCAGATTGACCATTTGAGAAATTTTCCTGCAAAATTTTAAGTAAATATATCCTCAGACTGAGCCTTGCTTCATAGAACAGAGGCCAGAGGTGAATATTTACAGCCCAAACCCACAGCATAAAACACCCCCATTCAGACTTTATGGCAGAGGTGCTTGAAGCCACTTGGAGTGTCATGAATGACCCGTTCCGTAATTGTGTCACTTAAAACCCAAATCATTCAGGGGCTTTTATTGTTAGCAATGTCTCTGCAACTGAGACAACATAACACCACGTTTTTCTCCTCACACTGCCCCTGAGAGAGTAATTTTATGCAACATTAAGACAGCACCTCTTAGGGAAAAAAATAAATCTCCATGACTTATAAAATTGATAGTGCTTCCTAACAGGCAGGGACAAGAGCAATATTAGGTCTTCTCTCCCAAAGATGGAGTGGCCTTTCTGGTTCTGCCTTCAAAAATAGCTCCTGGCAGGCTCTGTGCCGCAGGGTTTTCCTTCTCCTTGACTGACCAGGGAATTGGGAGAGGCACCAAGCTGTGCATGGCTGGGGCTTTCTGTGTCTCAGCTTTTCTAATAGCAGCCCTTCCAGCTCCCTCTGCTCTCTTTAAAAGGCCATTTGTCTGGAGTTTTATTCCTCACTCCCTGCTAATTTCACTCTGTTTACGGTGGGCAGATGGAGTAATGAGTTTATTTTCCCATCCTGTTTGTAGCTGTGCTCCACATCTGTTTCTGCTCACTCTTATCTCAGTGCCATTCACCCAGAGTTACTCCTGAGGTGTGGGAGTGAGAGAAAAACCTGTCTCTTCCCATTTTAACAGACCCTCAGTTCCTCTCATATAGGTGTTTCAAAGTGCATTGTGCTGACCAAGCAGGTCTGACTCCTCCAAGGAGATAATTTCTTTTCTCAGGGAAGTGCAGCTGTGCCTGGGGTACAGAAGTGTGAAGGTGATTCTGTGTGGGCTGGAAATAGTGAATAAAATGCCTGGAGAGCACCAACATAGAGTCCTGTCACTCCCCCTTTCTTACTCAACTTGGCCTTTAGATGTTTTAGCAGGAACCACACCAGTTCCACTGGGGGCTCCAGTTTATATGTGAATTCAGCATGAATCCTTTTACACTCCTCATTTGAGGGGCTGGGAAAAAAGGGCAGAAAAGGGCAATGAAGCTGGGGAAGGATCTACACAGTAAATCCTATGAAAAGCAGCTGAGGGATTTGGGAAAGGGGCTGGAGAATTCCTGAGGGAGCTGGAAAAGAAAGAGGCTGGAGAATTTCTGAGGGAGCTGGGAAAGAAAGGGGCTGGAGAATTCCTGAGGGAGCTGGAAAAGAAAGGGGCTGGAGAATTCCTGAGGGAGCTGGAAAGGGGCTGAGCCTGGAGAAAAGGAGGCTCAGGGGGGACCTTGTGGCTCTGCACAAGTCCCTGCCAGGAGGGGACAGCCGGGGGTGTCGGGCTCTGCTCCCAGGGAACAGGGACAGGAGGAGAGGGAACGGCCTCAGGCTGGGCCAGGGGAGGCTCAGGGTGGATATTGGGGGAATTTCTGCATGGAAAGGTTGGTCAGGATTTGGCAGGGGCTGCCCAGGGAGGTTGGGAGTGCCCATCCCTGGAGGTGTCCAAGGAACCCCTGGATGTGGCACTCAGGGCTCTGGGCTGGTGACAAGGTGGGGATCAGTCACAGGGTGGACTCAATGGTCTTGGAGATCTTTTTCAGCCTCAATGACTCCACCATGACTCTCTGATCCACACACAGCTCATGGAGTGATGAACACCTTATTTCCATGACAAGCTGTTGACTCCAAAACATTTGGTGTTTGCTTTTACAATATTTGCAGCTAATAGGATAATAACCACCTAAAACCTCCAAGAAAGCCACAGGAGTGGTTTATTACCCTTCGTGGTTACCCTTGTTTTGCCTGCAAAGGTGGGTGATTGCCTTTGCAGAAGCACATAAGATTTGGGCTGGAAGGGACCTTAAAGCCCCTCTGGTTCCTCCCACTAGACCTGGCTGCTCCAAGTGCCACCAGCCTGGCCCTTGTGCCAGGTTTGGTTTTCCATCCAGGCCGTGTAAATGGGTGGGAGAGGACACTGCAAGGAGAGCTTGGATCCTGAGCTGGTGTGAGAGACACTGGCAGGAACAGGGACTGGCACCAGACCATCCTTGGTGTTTGGCTGGTAGGAAAGGCCACCACTGGACAATCCTCACAGCCCAGGTCAGAGTAAATCAAACACAAACTAAATGTTGGTACTTGCTAATAGGGATCTGTCTGATATGGAGCACATTTGAACTTCCTCAGAGCTGTCAGAAACAAATCATTACAAACACTTGTCCTGGAGTGAAAAATTGTGGGAAAGGGAGTCTTGAAGAAATATTCCTATTATTTCCCAACTATCCATAAACCAATAGTCATGTATGAATGGGCCTAGGTGGCTAATGCAGGTGACTCCTGCTAAACCTTGTTTAAACTGTGTTTTCATGTTGTGATTTTATAGCCAAACGCTCAGGATCACACAAGGAATAAACTCTTGTACACAGCTCAGATTTCATTTCCCATTTGCTGCTGAAGTCCCTGCAGAGCAGCCCCAATGAGCACCTCTGCCATACCTGTGCTTCTTCCCAAAAACTGCTTGAGAACAGCCCTCCCATGAGATCCCACATTCCCTGTCCAGGACTTGGAGTTGTCACCTGGACTTTGCAGTGCCCAGACACCTCCTTTGGGATGCTGTTCTCCACACAAGGGAAAATTTCCTTAACTTCCACCTGTCTTGCCCTGATCTTAGTGCAGGTTCCATGCTCCAACAGCACCCTGAGGGCTGCCCCAGTGCTTCCTGTGTGAACTCAGAACAACTCTCCTGAGGAGGACAACACCACTCACTGCTGACAGTCCTCTGGGGACCTCCATGGCTTTACAAACATAACACACATCTTGAAACCCCACACTGCAAATGGATCTTTTCCCAGGGACCCTTCCCAGCCAGCACTGGGATGGTGGAATTTGCTGGGAACATCTCAGGATGTAAGGTCTGAGGGTGGAAAGCAATACTGGAAAGTTCAGGCCAAGCACGTGCTGTGTGTCTTGAGCAGGCATTAAAAATGTGCTGCCTGACTCTCTGTCCCTCCAGTTCTGACCTGTCCCTCCTTCCTACCACGTTATGAGCAATATTCTGTCTGTGTTTGATCTGTGCCTTCATGCAGAACTTTACAGGTATCAAGGAGATACAAACAAACACAGCAACATTCACTGAATATTTCCTTCTCCTCTAATTGCTGATCCATCTAGGAGATAACCACTCGCTGTATGGACTCAAACCCAGAAGAAAACATTCCTCTGATCTGTCTTGCTGTTTATCATAGATTTATACATGACACCCAGATACCATGACAAGTTGTATCATGTCTCCATTACCCTTAAGGAGAACAGAATTCATCATGAAAACCCTCATGATGACTTGGGGTGAAGTCTCCCTAGATATAATTATTCCCCTACACTAACACATCCTTTTTGACAAGGCTTCAGCCTTTGTTTTCTAAAGATGCCTCTGGAATGCCCCATCCTGCTGGACTGACTCAGCCAGACTAACCACCAAATCAGCTATAAACAATATTCTTATGAAAGAAGAATGAAATTCAGACCATCCCGCTCAGTGCATGACCTGGTTGCAAATAGTTGTGTTTCTATTTTAAATAAGTTTAATTCATCAGACCAGGAATCTGATGATTCTAGGGATGATTTTGGGGATCCACAAAGTCCCAAAGTGGGTACAAGTTATTCTGAAATACTGGGTATCTGAAACACAGATCACACAACTAGCCACAAGTTCTGGCAGAGAAAATGATACATGTCCCATTTATTCCTTGCCAAAATCTGGGGACACCATTATATTGGTGTATTAGGAAGCTTCAGTCCCTGGTTTCTGCTGGAACAGAGGCTCTTCCTCCCCTCCCAAAGCTAGGCAGTCATACCAGACAGGGTGACTGGGGTTTGTGACCACCAGGGCCTCAACACTGGTGCCTAAAAAATAAGCATCCCATCCTGGGGGATAACTGGTGGTCTCTGATATCAGCTCCTTGTATGCCAAGATGAGACAACATCTAGCAGACAGCAGTAAGGATGACTGAGGTCTCAAGGGCCAGAGGTGACCTTTAAGTACTCACAGTAGGTATGTGAGATCTTAAGTTCCACCTGAATTTGACTTTAAAATGGTAAAGACGTAAAGATTCTCCTCTGAGCCAGAGCAAAACAAACTTAGAACCAGGACAGCTCCTTTTTGGGTCTAACTCTGCCTGGGCCTGTCCATCACATCACCTTGTGATCTTCTTTCCCACCTCTGACCTGGATGTTCCTCATGCAGGGATCTCCCCATGTGCTGGACAGGGCTCAGACATGTCCCTGCTCCCCTGAGAGATGATGGTGAGCAAGAAGTTTGTTCCTTTGTCTTTCTGTGGCTTCAGGTCTAATATTTGACCTGCATATAGAATCATAGAACCATTTAGGTTGGAGAAACCCTCTCAGATCACCAAGTACAACCATTGCCCCTGCACTGCCCAGGCCACCACTGCCCCATGTCCCCAAGTGCCACATCCACAGGGCTTTGAATTCCCTGCAGGGATGGACACCCCACCCCTGCCCTGCCTGTGCCAGTGCCCAACCATAACCCAGTGCCTGACCAAAATCTGCAGAAAGCACACTCTGAAGGGAGGTGACTCAGTAAGAATATTGAGGACTCTCGATATTCAGATGATCTTGACTCCTCCAGTTGGGCTGATCCCAAGAAGACCCTGTGAGCACCCTGTCACAAAGAGGAACACATCCCGTCTGCATTTTCCTGGAGAGCCACAGCACAGTCAGGCAGTGAAAGTGGCCATGGCTGCAAAGGGAAAACTGTGGACTTCCATGGATGGGGCAGCCAACACCCCCCTGGGCAAACAATTCCAACTGGAATGTTGGTGGCTTTCTTTGTGCCAGCTCCAAGAAACCAATGACCTTGGTCATCAGCTGGGTTTGTCACACCCAAAGGAAATCAAAATTCCATGCCCTAGATATGAGTCTAAGGTGAGGAACAAGCAGAAGGGGGTCAATCTGAGGCAAGGAGCATTCTGCAGATGCTGGAAGCACAGGAAAAAGGGGCTTGGCCACGTGCAGGGGCAGGCAAAGACAAATGAGGTCTGCATATGGGGAAACTGGGAGAACTAAGGAATAACTTAAGCAGGGCAGTATTTGTGCTCTCAGCAACATGCTGGACACTCACAACAGTCTCCCCCCACTGGGGTTACATGTTCAAGTTCCTGACCAGTAACTGCCCTGGGGCTGATTTTCCAGTCTTTGGAGGAAAGAAGGTGCTGTGTGCTGCAGCTCCTGGTGCAGCCTGTCCCTGGTGCTCCAAATGGCTGCACTGCTCAGGGCACAGCAGCCTCAACACAAAATCCTTCAGCTGCACTCACTGAGATCCCCAGAGAGCTCAGCACAGGGGTGGTTGGGGTTCCTTAACTGTCCACACCTGGGCCAAGACTCATCTTCAAAAGAGAAGTTTCATTGGCCAATACTGTGATTGGATTCTGAAGCACACACTGTGACGTTCTCTGGGTGTGTTTCCTACACCAACTTCATCATTAAACCCTTTGCATCTTCTCCTTTCACAAGCAAAAATTCTTCTCATGTTGCAGTTTATGCTGGTCTGCCACTAAAACAGCATTCAGGAGTCATCAGGCACAGAGTCTGAAGTAACTGAGCTCCTCAAACATCACTTGATTTTGTACATGTATTTTCATTTCTCTATCTGTGCATCAAGATCAGCTCAGCTTCCCAGCCCAATTTGGATAAGCAAGGCAGTCTAATTCTCATCTTTCTGAGCAAAATTTCAGCTAACTACACCCAATGCCTTGAAGGCATTCTGCTTAAACCCAGCAGAGTGAGATCCAGATCTTTCTCAGTGCCTGTAATGGTTTTATACACATATACAATTAAATATCTGAGATTTTTTAAACTCCCTTAGCTCCACTTTGCTTCAAATCATTTAACTGAAGAGTTCTGGCATTCCCCAACTCTTCAAAATCTTGCAAAGTCCTATTAATTAACTGTGCACTGATGTAAAAAATGACCACTTCTGGAAGCCCATATGTGCCACATAAAGGTTTATTGTTTCCTACAGGGTAACTCAATGGGAGAGTCTCTAATAATGCAGTCTCAGGGTTCCATGGATAATCCCACAGGTCCACACCTGACCCAGCATTGCTGGGTTTGGTCTCCAAGGCAGAAACTCCTGACACATTTCACACATACCTATTCCTTCCAGCCCTGTGTTCAGTGGTGGCCACTGCAGTGGGTTTTTCATGATCTCACAGATCCTACAGAATCCCTCAGGGCTGTAGCACCAACACTGCTAATTCTTGATCTGTGCCCTGTGCTCTCAGTTACAGAGAGCTCTGATCTGGGTTGATATGCAGCTCCCAAGCCTCCTTCCTGTGGCACTGATAACTGGATTTCTGCAGCGCCTTCTCTTTTGCTATGGCTTTCAGAAGTTTATTCCCAATGATGTTTGAGATGAGAGAAATCTCTTCCACCAGACCTGTGTGGCCTGTGCTGTCCTCCACATGACATCAAGAACGAGCCTCAAACACTCCCAGGACAGTGCCTGCTCCCAGCTCTTGTTTTCCTGGTTCCATGGATGCAGCTGGAAAATTCAAGCTGAACACCCTCCTGTCTTCTCACAGGTGAATGAGATATTTCTTTAGGAACAGTGAAACTGGGGTCATTTTTTTTTTTTTCTGAGATCCATTTGCCCTACCTGAACATTTTTATTTAACATCTCCTGCAGCAAAGGCATTCCTCTGTACACGAAGGTGCTTTTTGCAGAGTGTTTGGGAAAACAATTCCACCAAAGTGCACAAGAGTTCTGTCACACTGCCCTGAGTCATTCACAGAGGGGGTTACTGGCCAGATGCTTGATCTTGGGGTGAAATATTCAAGATCAGGGGCTCTGAGCAGTGTGATGTCCCTGCATGTTGCAGGGGGTTGCACAGATGACCTTTAAAGGCCTCTTCAAACCCCAAACTATTCTCTGATCATCTGGCACAGCTTGCACAAACTCAGGTGCTTGTTTCCTCTCTTTGGCTGGCAAAACTCCCTGTCCCTGGCACTCCTGTTTCACTTGGAATCCTTCTGCATAACGTCCCAGAAAGAACAGCCAGCTCATTTAATTCCAGGAGACAAAGCCTGCAAATCTTTCTGAGCTGTCAAAGCAGCATTTCTGTAATCACATGGCTTTGGCCAGAGTCCGGGTATATGTCAATCCACTTACACTTCCCTCCAAATATCCCACATTCCTGATTTTAAATTAGATTTCTTTTGCCATGCCCCATTTTTTGACCCTTTTGCTGCCCTCTCCCCCACCTCCCAGTCTATGTAAATTGCAATGTCCTTATTTCCTCCAAATAATTCTTGCACTTTCCTGTCAAAAACCTTAGGAGCAAGTTAAAAACCAGAGGGAGATTTTTCTAAGGAACATGTCCCACCAGGGGCATTGGGAATGCAGACTTGCAAAGTCTTCTTGGTCTGGGCAATTTGCAAAGACCCAAGAGGGGCAGATCACAGGATGGAGAAAATCCACATCTCCAGCTATTGTCTTCAAAATTTCTCCCTTAGTACACAAGGGAAAAAATTTCCCTGAATATTCCTATTGAGTTGCTTGGGATCTAATCTCCATCTGAGGGACTTGTCCTTCTCTCCTGCTGCTCCCAGGGGCAGGAATATTGCAGTGACTTCTATTTTAAAAAATTATTTTCAGTGTCTGCAGATAGTCCAAACCCTTCCCTTAACTTCTGCCTCATGGCCAGAGCAGCGTTTCTGGAGGCTGAAGCACTGATGGTTCAGGATCTGACAGCTCAGATTTCTATGCCCTGCTCACCAGGGCCATTAAAGACATCTCAACACTGTCTTATTTTCTCCTTTTTCCCCTGGTCTACACTTCTTTGCAGTGTATCACTTTCCTGCTCCAGATTCCATCCAGGGATTCATCTTTTCTTTCACATTGACACAGAACTTTCCACCTGCAGGAGTCTCTGGCTCAACCAGTCCCTGTGGAGGAGCTGTTACCCACAAAGAGATGATGGGGTGAGGCTGAGGGTGAGGAGAGGGATGGTTGTGCCGGTGATCCGTGGATGGACAGCTGCTGCCTCATACACTGGGAACAGAAATGGATCTGGAATTCATATCACGGGTTTCTCCCTCTCTGACAAGACCCTGAACTCCTGCAGTGGCACAGGCCAGAACATGTGATGGGTGATGAGAGGGGCAGCAGCTCCAAGGAGATAAAGTCATTTAGACCCTTTTGGGCAAGAAGGACATCCAGCCTGCTTCTGTCATGTCCCACTGCACTCTCCACAGAATAAGGGATTTTCCCCTCCAAATTTGGCTTTAAAATCCATTTCTCCTCATGCCACAGAATTGCTCACACAGCACTACGTTCTCCCAGGGGGTGCTGGAACCTCTCAGAGTCTCTCAGAACCTCTCAGAGTGTATATCAGCTCCTAGAAATGGTAGAACAGTAACATCTTTCTCTTTCTAACTCCTATGAAGAATGAGATCCCAAAGAGTGGAAAAGGAATGATGCCCTTTTTAAAGAAGCAGCCAAAGGAATCAGATGAATCCTGGATCAATCTCAGGGGTAAGACTGTCCAGGAGAGTAGGGACTGATGTGTGATCTGACCTCTCCAAGCTGTTTGCCACAGGTCCACATGAGCTGCCACAGGAGTCAGTGGCCTCGGAGCAGTCACAGCCAAGTGGGAGCTCCAAAAGCAGAACAGGCACATTTTCAGCCTAAGAAGGTGTTTGAGAGTCTGTCCTGAGCCTAGTACTGTTCAATATTCCCATAATGACTCCAGTGATGGAAGAGACAATAGATTTCTGTAATTTGTGGCTGACAGAAGATGAGGAGGGGGTCACAAGTGATGGGCAAGACAAGACTGGAATTCAAAATTGTCTTGGTCTGTTTGAGGCAGTGTATGAAATCAGGAGGATGACACTGACCAGCAGCAAAAGTGACACCGGGAGATGTGAGTGTGGAAAGACAAGAGGGAAAAGCAAACCCAGGAAATAGAAGCAAGGGAGAGATGATCATGGGGTGAGAGGTGATCACAGGGTGAACAGGGAAAAGAAACAGGATGAAAACCAGAAAATGTGGTCTGGGGCATAAGTGGTGTGTTTATCACAGGAAGAAATTATCCTGCACTTCTCAGCTCCAGGAAGGCTTTAGCTGGAGTTTGGGTCATCTTTTGACAGGACGACACATGTTAGGGAAGATGACAAGATCCCAGAGGAATTTTATTTAAATTATAAATGGTTTGCAGGCTGAGGGGATGATGAAAGAACAGGATTTGTATCGTTTAGGGGAAGGCTGTGAAGAAACAAGATCAGAGCACTCAAATACATACACAAGACATTTTAGATGTGGACAGTAATAGATATCCCTCCACTATTGTGGGACATAGGATGAGAAGTCATTCTGAGTAAATGTGCAGCAAGGGAGATTTAGATCAATATTAAGAAAAATGTTACATTGGGAAGTAAAAAAGTGGAACAGATTATGGAGTGTCTGTTTAATCCCCAGCAGTGGAATTATTTACAAAATCACCTGTCAGAAACAACTCCTGCATGCTCTCTTCTCTGCTGGAGTCCCTTCCTCTCCTCTGTCCCTGTGGCACCATCCAGGGGAGACCTTGTGGCAGGTGTGGACTTGTAAAACGAGGGCAGGCACCTCCAAATCAAACAAACCACACTGGAGACAGGCACAGATGGAAGGGGAATAAAGTCCCTGTGAAGTGTGGCTCTCCCAGAACAAGGGAGAACATCTCCCTCCTCAAGGCCAGGTGGGGCACTGGGGCTGGGAGAACCTGGGGAGGTGGAGAATGTCCCTGCCAGCACTCCCTGGGTAGCTCTTCCCTGCCTCACCAGGCTCTAACACAGCTACAAACACTCTGTTTTTATGCACTAGCTCCCACCAACCGCTGACACTTCCACCAGACTGCAGAAAGGTGGCTGGAGCTTTAAAGCACATGCAGCACCTGCTGGAGGTCTGTGTCCTCCTTTGCCATCCTGGCCAGAGATGTGAGGGAGCTGCTGCTCCAGGGCAGGCTGAGCCCATTTGCTCACTCTGCACCTCCTCTGTGTCCAGAGCAGCCTGGAAGGCAGAGCAGGCAGCATCCCCATCCACACTGCCAGGAACAAAATAAGGGCAAAGCCTTCAAAGACAGAGCTCCCAGAACACAAAGCTCATCAAGCTCTCCGGGGGAGTCGTGATGCCCACTGCATCAAACAGCCCTAAAAACGTGTGATGCACTTGGTTCAGCAGGGTCCAGGAATCATTTTCAGGCCCCTGTTCTTGCTGTAAAGAAGCGAGGAGAAAATTACGTTTTCTTCGTTTGATCTCTGGCACTTGCTGAATAGGAAAAGTCCACGGGTGTTGAGTTTGAACTGCTGCCAGACTAACAATTGTTAGCAAAAATGGGCAGCATTTGGATGCTGCCTTCAGCCATTTCAACACTCTTATCTGTCCTGCACATCATTCCCTGTAACTAAGCACTGGAAAACCTCCCAGCTCTGCCTGCAAAACACAAGAGCAGCCAAGACGGGCCAAGACAACTGTGCAGACCTTGAGCATTCACTGCTAAGGACAGAATCTCACCCGTTTTTAAAGGGTCATTTATCAATGAACTCTCTTCTTAATGCACCTCTTTGAAGCACTTAAATGCCAGCGTGCTCTGCACTGCGTGGTTTGATGGGGATCCCAGCCATGTGTCAGGCAGGAGCTGTGACCCCTTCTCCTGTGATTAAGTTCGTTTTTGTTCTGTACACAGTTTTTTTGGTTTTTTTTTTTGCACACGATTAACTGGTGAATAAAAAGGCCATTTTTTATTTTTCTTTGCAAGGGCTGAAGCAGTTTTAATAATATATAATTCAACACTTGCTATGCGATTTGCATTCCCTGCTTTAAGATGAATTTGGCACTAAACAAGGACTCAATTGTACTCCCCCACCTCTGTTTTCTCTGGAAGTTGCAAAATTCATTCAAACAAAAGCTAAACCCTCCTGAAGATTGATGAAGATTAATGATGATTAAAATCAAAGACCAGAGATTCTTCTCCTGACGTTACGAAGCCACAGGGCTCCAATAAATGTCCCCCAGTGCCACTTTTCCAGGCAGCCCTGGGTTCAAAGACAAAACTGTGTACATGTCCCTACCAGCACAGGTCATTGCATCTATCCATCATCCCTTCATCTCTCACTGACCTTGTTTTGCTTCTGACACTAAATATTAGACACGAAGGCTGGAGTTTGTAAGCCCAGATCACAAGTGAGGATGAAAAAGGCACACAGGGAAATCTGAAGGGGAAGCCAAGTTGGAAGAACAGGAGAAGATTTTAGCTGAGGAAGGGGAAAGGCAGTGAGATGTGAGTGGTGACACAACTGGAATTTAGGCACACAGCCACACATATGTATTTACACATATAGGAAAACAGTTAGGAAATACAAAGAGGAACCTAAATTAAGTACTTGCAGTTCTTCTCTGGAATCACTTGTGTCCCCTCAGTGGCTTGAGGGGTGCCTGGGGAGCCTCACTTAGCTGGGACCACTCCCACAGCCTGGGGGGCTCAGGGGGAGTCAGACAAACAGGGTGGGAGGGCATGGAGGAAAAAGGCAGGATGTGCTGGAACAGCAAAAACACAAAACCATGATGACTTACATTGGGATAAACAAGACTCCACACTACAGAGGCATTGAGGCTGTAAATGCAAGGATTCACAATCTGAGACATGCCATGAATAATCCAGGAGGTGCAGAAATCCACCCTCCCACCCCACAGCAGTGTCAGCACAGTCACACACCAGCTCCAGCCTGGGCACTAACACAGCCTCACACACAGCAGTGATTCCCATCACATGTATCTGCCTTGCCCAGAGCAGCAGCTGGCTGACCATCACACCAGAGATACTGTTTTACACATCAGACTTGGGTGAGAATTGTACCTTTGGAAGCAGTGAAGCCTTGTGTCTGCACCTCGTGTAATATTTAGAGCACTGTGCCGAGCAGGGAGAGGCTGTACTGTGAGATCTGCACAGCCTTGGCAAGTCTTCTCTAATACATCTCATAAAAGGGAGAGCAAAAGAGATATTTCAGCTGGGTAACTGAGTCATAAAAAGCAGAAAACCAATGTGGAGGACACAGAATAAGGAAAAACAGTGGAAACACAATGAGAAAGAGAGAAGACAAATGGATCATGTCTTGGGGTGGCTCCAAAACCAGGATGATAAATTGGTTTCCCTTAGGGCTGCTGAGTTGAGGCATTGGGCAGAAATGGGCAGATAATGAACAACAAAGGCAGTGTGTTAAAAAATAAAATATAAAGTATAGAGTATAAAGCAAATAGTAAATTATTTGTCATAGAAAAGTGGTACAGAGGAAAAGAAGTCAAGGCCAGCTTGGAGCAGCCTGATCTAGCAGAAGGTGTCCCTGCCCATGGCAGGGGTGGAACAAGATGAGCTTGAAGATCCAAACCACCCCAAACCATTCCGTGGTTCTCTGATAATGGTGCTGGCAATTGTTTGGTTTCCCTCCCCTGAGATGAGGATCTTTGTTTCTGTATCCCTAGGGGATCCAACTGTCCACCTGTGGGTGTTCAGTGCACCCTGGGGTGCTCCAAGGTACAAACAGGGCTACAGGTGTGCCAATCCCACGGGAATCCTGCCCCGTTCTGGAGCAGCAGCTGAGCAGAGCCCTGGGCAGGGCAGAACTCAGCTGGGGTTTGACACATGGAACTGGGGGGATCCAGCCCTCGGAGCCCAGTCCTGCTCCCGCAGCAACAAGGGCTCAAGGTGCAGTGAAACAGGGAGAGGGGATGGTGGAAATGTGTGTGTCAAATCCCAGGTGTCAGACGTGGCCACAGCCACAGAGGCCAGGAGCTCCATTGTTCAGAGAAGAGCCCTGACCTGTGTCAGGATTAAAACAAGCACCTGGAACCAGCCAGACTGGGAGTTTGCTGAGGCTGGGACAGCTTTTCCCTGCTCAGTACAGCAGCACAGAGCCAGCAGAGCTCCTGCCACAAACACCCCAGAGCTGCACTGCCCAAACCCCAGGGAAGGAGCAGCTTCCTCCAGCCATGGTGTCCTCACCTGAACCAGACCTGCAGCTACAGCAATCAGGTGTTCCCTCCATCCCAGAGATCCCAGAGGATGGAAGGAAATTAAATAATAATAAGTTATTAGGCAAGGTTTGAACCTTTGTGCTGAACTTTCTCCTTGTGCCCTCACTATTTCTGTCATGGAAATCTGTTTTCAGTCTCAGCTTAAATACCCAAATATGAATTTTGCTGGGAGAAATTATCTTGTAATCCAAGATAACTTGAGCCATACAAAGGTCTCGTAACTTGCTTGAAGGCTTCTTTTACCCTTGTAAAACAAGAGTTCACCCAGCAACGGGAGCAGAATCCTAATATTTAATTACTGGCTGCAGTTCACACGCAATTATTTATGACACGCTTTCAATGATTATTCATAGGTTTCATATCGGGGGTGGGGAGGGGTCAGCAGGTTGCAAACAAGCCTGAAATTCAGAATTACTTGCTGAGAAGAGCTGGGGAAAGATGATTATGATGGAAAACACAAGAGGAGAGCATAAAGAAAATTGATTATGAAGATTTACCAGGAACATGTGTACTATTAAAAACTCTATTGCACATCAGTGGATTTCAGACACTTAAATCAACAGAACCTTTAAAGGGAAATCACATTTTTTATAATCTAATCAATGTAGGTAAAAGTGTTGTTGGTCTCTCTTCCCCGTTCCCTGCTGACTTCAGTTTCCCAGTGCAGAGAAGCTCAGTGTTCAATCTAATTTTAAGTGTCATGAAATTTGAATAGACTGAAAAAGCCAGAAGTAATAAAGTTCAGCTTTGGTCCTAACTGTCTAAAATCCAGCTAATCACAGCTCTCCTTGAGTGGTGTTTGTTATTTCAATGACCCTTTTCCCCCTCATGGAGCTGCTCCCAGCCTTGTGCTGCTCTGCTGGAGAAAACACAAAACTGTGCCAGCAGTGAGGAGCCCCTTCCTCCACCTCCTGAGGAAAAGTCATTCTGGGTTGTCTGGGGCCTGGCCAGGAACAATATTCCTGTTCAGTCCAGTTGCCTGCTGCCTTTCACCTTATAGAGTCACAGTTCTGTCTGCAAGAGCTCTTGCAGTCAGGGCCAGCACTCCTGGCTCAGTGCAGGGATAAGCAAAGGGCTGATTTCCATCTTGGAAGTGTTTTTTCAGCTGTGGATGGACTTGAGGATCCCAGTGCCCCAGGAAGAATGAAGCTGCTACAGCATTTCCCCATGGCACCCTCAATATTGGCCTTTCTACTCAACAGCAGAAGGGCTCTGATGCAGGAGAGGGTTGGAAGGTCCCCTTGAACTCAGAATATCTGATTCTGGGATTCTGTGCAGGCTGGGAATCACCAAACCAGGTGGTGACTGCAGTGCCCTGGGTAAAAGAAGATCACAAGCTCACAGAATCCCCTGATATGAATGGGACCCACAGTGATCATTGATCCAGCCCCTGTCCCTGCACAGACCCCCCAACAATCCCACCCTGTGCACCCCTGGCAGTGCTGTCCAAAGGCTCTTGGAGCTCTGGGACTGTGCCCATTCCCTGGGGAGCCTGGGCAGTGTCTGACCACCCCCTGGGGATGAACCTTTCCTGAAATCCACCCTGAGCCTGGCCCAGCTCCAGGTCTGCTCCTGTCCCTGGGCACCAAGGATTGCTACACCCATTTGAAAAGACAGAGACCACGAGGGAGGGAGGGACAGCCAGGAGGGCACAGGCAGGAGCCTGTCTCAAACCAGACCCACCCGTGAGGAGCTGGGGGATCCCAGGGGAGGACAGTGTGGGGGATCTCAGGGGAGGACAGTGCTGGGGGGATCCCAGAGCTGGGGGGATCCCAGAGGAGGACAGTGTTGGGGGGATCCCAGGGGACAGTGCTGGGGGATCTCAGGGGAGGGGAGGACAGTGCTGGGGGATTCCAGAGGAGGACTGTGCTGGAGAAGAAGCATTAGGGCCCTTTTTGGATGGTGGTGTGAGTGCAAGCTCCCCAGCCTGTGTGGTCTCATATTGAATTACTGACAGGTATCATGGAGGAGACAAGGTCAAGGAGAGGCTGCAAATCAGGGTGGGCATGGGGATTGTAGGAATGGAGGGTGAACAGAGGCTGGATGTGGTCACAGGTCAGAACAGAGCCAATGTCTCTAGAACAGAGTCCAGGAGCAGGTCAGTGTAAGGTATTTGGAGCAAAAACCACCCGTGGGTGGAAGAGGGGGAAGTTGTGGAGCTTTTGCCTTTTCCCTGCCAGGACCTGCCTGCAGGGGATGTGCTGCACCCTGTTCTGCTGAGCTGAGGCAGCAGCTGATCACACCAGGCTGGGGGAGCCTGGCAGGGCTCACAGACAGCAAAGCACCATGTGAGTGATGAGCTCAGGGCCAGGAGGCACAGCTGACCTCCCCCCTCACACAGGACACAGCTCTGCATCCACTCACCGTGGTGATGGCCCTGGTAATTTGTCTTTGGCTCAAGTCTGCTTCCCAGAGAAAAGCTCTCATTGATAAGGGAAGCTCAAGAGAGAAGGAAATCTGTTATCATCCCAGGAAGTTTGTTCCAATGGTCAATCACCCTTCTTGCCAAAACGTGCTTTCTTTGGCTCCTTTGGTTGTAACTGGCCCAAATTCTTCCCCCACCTCTTGTTGCTGCTTTCCTGTGAGGATTAAATTCTTGGAAACCCTTTGATAACAGAATCACTCATCTTCCTTCTGCAACAATTTCACTCCTCTGTCCCTGGGACAGAGTTATCCCTGCAGAATTACAGATGATTTCTGTAGTCCTTTAATCCCCTGATCCAGTGGCTCAAAATCTGCCCTCCCAGGCACGGGGCAGGTGCCCATCCCCACTTTTTTGACATCCATCTCAGCTCTGCTGGTTTGCTCCAGTGTGGAGTTTTCATTTGTGTGCCCATGAAGGGTTTGAGCACTGCACACAACATCTCAGCAAATCATCTCAGCCCTGCCTGTCTGCCACGGCCCCTAACTCCTCTCTCTGCTGAAATATCACCATTCTGTCATGAGGGATTGTGTTTTCCTCCCATCCTGGGAACCCAGAGCCTGCATTCAGCTAAAGAAAATGCTCACAGCATCTGCCTCACTTGTCTACCAAAGATGAGGATTTGTGTCTTCAGTTATTCAATACCTCCACAGTACAGATTTTTATCTTGTCCAAGAAGAGTATCAATATTTTTAATCATGCAGTTAAAGACGGTATCAGCCTGGAAACACACTGGGGGAGAAGAATTACATTGCACAGACAGCCTTGGATCTGTCACTGCCTGTCTCCTGCCTGCTGGGCTGCTCTACCTCAGCCTGCTCTATAATATCTGACCATCCTCCCTGACAGGGTACCAGGGGGTGTAACGTACCTGTGCTGACCTCCCACTGTCCTCAGGATCCCCAGAATAAACACAACACAAACACTAATCACTTCTCAAGTTTCCCAGCTGCCTTACAGAGTGGCACAGGCACCATCCTGTCCTGCTGAGCCCCTTCCCTCCTGAACCCTCTGATCTGCACATGTGGGAGCAGCAGTGAGTCCCCAGGGGAGGATCACAGCCTGGTTTGGGATGAGGAGTGCCTGGTTTGGGATGAGGAGTGCCTGGTTTGGGATGAGGAGTGCCTGGTTTGGGAGGAGGAGTGCCTGGTTTGGCATGAGTGCCTGGTTTGGGATGAGGAGTGCCTGGTTTGGGATGAGGAGTGCCTGGTTTGGGATGAGTGCCTGGTTTGGGATGAGGAGTGCCTGGTTTGGGATGAGGAGTGCCTGGTTTGGGATGGAGTGCCTGGTTTGGGATGGAGTGCCTGGTTTGGGATGAGGAGTGCCTGGTTTGGGATGAGGAGTGCCTGGTTTGGGATGAGGAGTGCCTGGTTTGGGATGAGGAGTGCCTGGTTTGGGAGGAGGAGTGCCTGGTTTGGGATGAAGAGTGCCTGGTTTGGGATGAGAAGTGCCTGGTTTGGGATGAGGAGTGCCTGGTTTGGGATGAGAAGTGCCTGGTTTGGGATGAGGAGTGCCTGGTTTGGGATGAGGAGTGCCTGGTTTGGGATGAGGAGTGCCTGGTTTGGGATGAGGAGTGCCTGGTTTGGGATGAGGATTCCCTGGTTTGGGATGAGGATTCCCTGGTTTGGGATGAGGAGTGCCTGGTTTGGGAGGAGGAGTGCCTGGTTTGGGATGAAGAGTGCCTGGTTTGGGATGAGGATTCCCTGGTTTGGGATGAGGAGTGCCTGGTTTGGGATGGAGTGCCTGGTTTGGGATGAGGAGTGCCTGGTTTGGGATGAAGAGTGCCTGGTTTGGGAGGAGGAGTGCCTGGTTTGGGATGAAGAGTGCCTGGTTTGGGATGGAGTGCCTGGTTTGGGATGAGGAGTGCCTGGTTTGGGATGAGGAGTGCCTGGTTTGGGATGAGTCCCTGCTGGGATGCAGCTCCGGTGAGGGCTCCTGGCCCAGCTTCGAGCAGTGGGATTGGAATTCCCTCAACCAGTTCATGCCTTGGCTTCTCCAGCTGGGAGGTGAGTCTGGAGATGCTGGCACACAGCTTTGAGAGCCTGGGTGTCGTGCCAAGTAGGTGACAGTCACAGGGTGTTTGTTTCTGTTGGTTTTGGAGTGAACTGGAGCACTGCAGGGCTGTGGTGTCTGTGCATGGCTGGCTCAGCTGGCCAAGGGCATTTGCTCAAGGCTGTGCCTGGGAACAGATCCCAAAATCAGAGCCACTGATGGCACTCAGTGCCCACCAGGGCACACTGAGCCTCCAGGGCTGAGCAAGGAGCCAATTCAGAACTGTGTGATTGAATTAGGAAGAGGTTCCTAAATCCTTGAGGGTTTTGATCATTTCAGCCTAACTTTGTTTTCTGGAGCTGAATCCCCTGTCTTTCAAGCTGCCTCTGGACCACTGATGGCCACAACCCCTCTGAAGTGCTTATTTCATGCTGCACCCCATTCCAGTTTCCTTTGAGCTCTCATGGGACATTTCAGAGACAGATTTCATGGAAACACAACTGGGGTGGGTTGAACTCTGACCTGAGAAGTTTCCCTGAGCTCAGCAATCATCCTCCAGCCTCTCACATCTACTGCAGGTCTGGGCTGATGGTTGGGGGTCAGGGATTGAAGCACACAATTCTCTTGGCAGTGATGCTGGTCACAAACTTCATTGTCCACTGGTCTGAATCCTGGACCAGAACCATCCCCGTCCACCCTTCCCTCCAGGCAGTCCCCCTCTGGTTGGCTTTTGTGAGCTGGGAATTCTGTACTGTACTGGAGCTGCAAATTCCCAGCTCACTGCAATGCCACTCTCCACGGAGAAACCCCCAGTTCCATGGAATTAGAAGCTGGCACAGCTGAGTGAAGACAGGACTGTGCTGATGTTACACTGATTTACACCAGCCTGGGGGAAAGCCACACTGCTTCTCCTTCCCTTTGACTGAGTGGCCCTGGGGACAAGAGGATGAAGAGATGACAGAATCAGAGATCATGAATCTAGAACATGCAGCTGGCATTTCCCCAGCAGACTCACAAAGTGAGGCATCTGAAAAAAGGCCTGTGAAATATGAATTAATGTAAGGACAAGGTTTTGATCACAGCTACACCACTTTCAAACCACAGAAATTCCACAGAGCTCAGTTTGGTGACTCTGGGTGTTTGCTGACATCACAGATGCCTCCAGTGCACAAGGAACAGGCTTTGATCTTATTTTTGATGGTGTCAGTTCTGCAGTGGAGTCAGTGGAGTATAAAAGTGAGATCAAAGGCAAGTTTCATGAGCTGGGTAACTCTGCTCTCTCTTCTGGACACACAAACGTGTCCTGGGGAGGTCCTGCCAGTGCCCAGCAAGGTCCTTGCAGAGTTTCTGCTCTGAATCACAGGATTATTCAGGTTGGAAAAGCCCTCCCAGCCCATCGAGTCCATTGTGTGACTGATCCCACCTTGTCCCCAGCCCAGAGCACTGAGTGCCACATCCAGGTGTTCCCTGGACCCCTCCAGGGATGGGCACTCCAAACCCCCCGGGGCAGCCCCTGCCAAGGCCTGAGCACCCTTCCTGTGGGAAAATTCTTCCCAATACTCAGTGATGTTCTCTTTGTGGTGAAAATCAGAAGTGAAGGAAATGAAAATCCAAATTCTTGGTTTTCCTTTGCCACTCATAGGACTGCAGCAAATGGGGCATCACAACCAAACTGCTGCTGAGCACGGCAGGACTTCAGCTGCTCTGAGAGCAGGGTCTTCCAGTCCATGTGAGCAGCAGGAAATCGTGTGATGGGTGTGTCTGTGCCATCCCTTGCCTCGTGGCACCTTCACAGAGCCATTTACAGGAGACTCTGCAGCCCCTGGTGTCCCCACGAGGCACCTGGGGGCAGGTGGGTTCTCCCCTTTTGGCTGGAAATAGAGGAAGGGTCTGTGCTGGTCGTGTCCAGGTGAAAATGCAGAGACACCTCATGTCTGTGCTGCCTCTGGCTGGAGTGTGAACCAGCCCTGGCAGTGCACACCCCGCAGGGGTGAGTGACTCTGTGCCATGGCTGTTCACTTCCAGGCTTGTCCAAGCAGCCACCACTCAAGGCAGCCCCAGGGAAGATTTGTCCTCCTCTGCACAGCAAACTGACCCATGCTTGTTCCAGGGGAAGGTGTCCCTGCCCACGACAGGGAGTGGAACTGGATGAGCTTTCAGCTCCCTTCCAACCCTAACCCTCCTGGGATTTTATAATTACAAGACAGGAGAGGAGGACTCACAGAAACGAGCAGTCCTGTCTTGCTGCTCCCCAGGTCCTCCCAGGCTGTGCCTCCTGCTGCCTGCCCATGGCTGCCACAGGTCAGGGCAGAGCTGGAGGCAGAGCCTGAGCCCTGGAGCAGGGCTCAGGGCAGCCCTTGGCCAGTGATGGGCACAGAAACCAGGGGTTTCTCCTGTGCTCTGTGAGGGACACGCTCCTAGAACTGTAGAACACTTCTGGAAATGAGGCTCCCACATCCCCTCAGGGCTTCTGAATACAGAGAATAGAGAGAATACAAAGCCCCTTATGTGAAAAACACAGCAGTGCTCAGGTCCAGAGAAATGGCAGATTTCAGCTGGGAATTGATGTCACTTGTATTAATTAAGAAAAGTCCCATATTGACCTCGCATGTGCTTGGCTGGGTGAAGGCACTGTCTGGTGGCTGCCCATGGAGAGGGTGAGAGACCTTCTGTTACCTCTTTGCTCCTGCCACAGAGTGGTGAAACTGGAGGGTTGGACCCAAGTTCAGCTGTGGAGTCACTCTACCAACCAGACTTGGTAAGAAACTTCACTGAAACCAAAAAGGAAGGGATTGCTTCAACTTATGTAACCAGCCCTTCCCTTCCTCTAATGAAACAAACTCTTCCCTACATTTTATTTTGGGCAAGGCCTATTCTCAGGGGGAAATTGTCCCAAATAGCAATTTTTTAAAGACAATTTCTTATAGAATCATAGAGCGAGTTATTATACAGAATCACAGATTAAAGGTTAGAAGGGATCCTAAAGGTCATCTAGTTCCAATTCCCAATTAATCATCTCTCCAAGAATGGTCTCCCAAAGTGCTGTGGGATCAAACATTTCTTTCTATCCACCCACAGAGCAAATGGAGATGCACAGACAAAAAGATGACATATTTTTGCCTATAAATAGAAAACCCAAATGTCCCCAAACTGAGACAAATGTGGTCTCTGAAGTGTTGCCATGGGGTGTCCTGCAATCTGGTCAGTTCTGCTCAGAGTTTTGCAGCTGGAGTTCATCTCTACAGATGCAGCTCAGGAGCCAAAACCACCTCTTTTTTGGCCAAAAACATTTTCTCTTTTGCCAAAAATTTATCAGCTCGCTGGGACCATCTTTCTTGCCCCTGATTTTGTCAATATTTCCCAGAGAGGAGAGCCAAACTCCAAAGGTTTTGCAGTCCACTCTCAATTAGGGCCTCCTCCCACTCCCCGGGGCTGGTTCAATCTTGGGGCTGGGCAGTGTCAGAACGGCCCCACAGCAGCTCTGGCCTTTTTTGGGGGTGAGTCACGTCCTCCTGGGTGGCCTGGGGAGGCAAAGGGCTGTTCTATGAGCCCCCACACACAGAGCCAAAATGCTCTTTGGTCCTGCAATAATGCAACAATGCACTTGTGTTATCCACCATGTGCAGCACAGCAGTGCAGGGCAGCACTGGGGTTGTGGGTGTGTAGTTAAAATATAATTGTGTGATCTCACAGGGTGGAAAACTTAGATTTGAGGTTTTAGTGTATAGTAATCCATGTGAGTCAGGATGGAGAATTTTGGGCATTGTCTGAGTCCTTTACCTTCTCCTTCCTTCTTCTTCATGGGTTTGGGTGGTTTTCTGTAATTGTGTGAAAAAGTTCCCATTGTGGGCCTTGGGTGGTCATTATTGGGTCAGAAATATAAATAATACAGGTGTCACCTCGTTATTGGGTAATTAGCACTTAAACAACCTTGGAAAGAGTTCAAGGTGCTCCATTTTATCTTATTTCTCTAACCTGCTAGTTAGAGCTCATGGCTTGTGAGTCTGTAAATAGATAAGAAACAATAAACATCCAAGTCCAAACTCGACATCTGTGTTTCCTGTGTCTTAATCCTGACCTCAGCAGAGAAGAAGAAACCTGAACTGTAACAGTCTTAGAGGGTTCTTCCAGCCTAAATGATTCTGTGATGTTTCTATCAATCCTTTATTATGCAGGAAAACCTGGCTTTGTGGTCATCAAGACTCACCTGAGGGGATCTTTTGATTTTGCAGGGACAGGAGAAGGTTGAAAAGTTTACTGGAGTCTGGGCACTTTTGTACCTGGGCTTCTCTGAGCCCTCCACATGCATCCCTGACAGATGTGCACCTAACCTGCACCTGGCACGTTTCCGTGGTGTCTTTAAGCCCAGTGTTTCTCCTCCCAGTGCACAGAAACTTCTAATCTTGGTTTATGTTAAGCCATTGACCCCTTGCCCTTTATAAAAGTGTGCCATGGATGGATCCCCTCCTCTGCTGCTCCCAGCTAGGTCCCCCCCACACCTCCAGACCAAATGAACCCCATTGCCCCTCTGCTTCCCCTGAAAAGGGCTGGGGCCCAAAGACACCCTTAGTGATTCTACAATTCCATGACTCTGATGAAAATGTACATTTCTTCTTGAAGGCCCAGACACTGGCAGTTTTTGAGGCCCATTTCCAATTACAAACCAGCATGAGAAGAAGAAAAGCCCAGGTTTTGTTTTTCAGCGAGTCCATTCAGTGTAAGAAAACAAAAGTTGATGGCAGGGCTTAGCTGGGCATCCGAATGGCCACAGCTGCTCATTTCTCATTTTTCACTCCTCACCACCCCTGTCACAAGCCCAGGGCAGACCTAGGGATGGTCCAATCATCCTGCAATCATTAGCAAAGAGTTGTTTGCCTTCAAAGCAGAATTTCCCCTTCTCAGATCCCCAGGTCTCCCCTGCAGCCCAACTAACCTGCAGAGAAACAGGAGCAGAGGCAGCACCTCACCCAGAGAGCCTGGGGAGGCAGAGCTGGGGCCTTGGCCACGTACACTTAGTGAATGTGCTTTTAATCTCATTAATGTTTGAAAGAAGCAGTGGTGGATGAATCATCTGATGCAAATGGAATAGTTTAGGGAATACATGCATTTTCATTAGCCTAACTTCTCCTCCAGCACTATGTATTAGCATGGAATTAAC
The DNA here is from genome assembly GCA_024734555.1 of Trochalopteron elliotii. Lineage (NCBI taxonomy): Eukaryota > Metazoa > Chordata > Aves > Passeriformes > Leiothrichidae > Trochalopteron > Trochalopteron elliotii. The sequence goes on from JANPWX010000426.1 coordinate 244,310, forward strand.
CCATTAATTCTATTGATTTCAGTTAATATTGTGCATTCCATTAGGGCTCGAATCCCCACAGACTCCTTTCCAACCATCTATAGGAACTGGCTTGTTTAATCAACGCTGAGCAACTAATTGAGGCAACAGTTTGGGCCACGAAGTGAAGAAGAAAATTGTTTCTAATTGAGAGAACAGGAGGAATTTGGGGAGGCAGGATGGAATTATTACTGCTGGAGCAGGGCCAGGATCCCACTCTGCTGGTCTTGCCAGAAGTGCCACGGGAGTTGCTCTGTGAGCACAGCTGGTGGAGGCAAGAGAAGATCATTTCACCTCTTCAGGGAATGGCTTGAGCTGGAATGGAAGGGACCTTTAAAGCTCCTCCATTTCCAAACCTCTGCCATGGGCAGGGACACCTTCCACCAGATCAGGGCTCCCAGCCCTGTCCAGCCTGGCCTTGGACACTTCCAGGGATCCAGGGGCAGCCTGTGCCAGCCCCTCCCCACCCTCATCTCAAGAACATTTTCTTTAATCTAAATCAACCCTCTTTTATTTTAAAACCATCACCTCTCATACTATTGCAGCAGGTCCAGATAAAACCCTTGTCCCCATTTGTCTTTAGTCCCTTTGGGCACAGGAAGGTGTTTAAAGTTCCCCCTGAATCCTTCTCTTCTCCAGACTGAACACCCCCAGGTCTCTCAGCTTTTTCTTGTAGGAGCAGTGCTCCATCCCTTTGTTCTCCTCTCTGAAAATCCAGCCAGCCCCATGCTGGCAGGAAACCTGCACCCTAAAATCCACTCTCCTCTTCTCAAACACCTCCTGTGTGTGTCCCACAGGCTTTCATCAGCCTCTGCCACAGCAGTACCTGGTCACCTCCCACACTGCCCCTGTGTGTATTCAGAACCAGAACCAGAACCAGAATCAGAATCAGAATCAGAATCAGAATCAGCATCAGAATCAGAATCAGAATCAGCATCAGAATCAGAACCACCAGCTTGGAAGAGACCTCCAAGATCATCGAGTCCAACCCAGCCCCAACACCTCAACTAAACCCTGGCACCCAGTGCCACATCCAGTCTGCTTTAAACACACCCAGGGATGGTGACTCCACCACCTCCCCGGGCAGACCATTCCAGTACTTTATCACCCTTTCTGTAAAAAACTTTTCCCTGATATCCAACTTGTATTTCCCTTGACACAGCTGAAGACTGTGTCCTGTCCTCTCAGCTGCTGCCTGGAGAAAGAGACCCACCCCAGCTGAGCACAGCCACCTTTCAGGGGGTTGTAGAGAGTGATCAGGTCACCCCTGAGTCTCCTTTTCTCCAGGATAAACACCCCCAGCTCCCTCAGCCATTTCTCACAACACCCTCATTGCCCTGTGCAGATCCAGGGGCAGTTCTGGCCAAAACTCTGCCCCCAGGGTGGTGCTGATGGGGCTGGGGTGGGATGCAGTCTGGGGGCAGCAGCAGCAGCTCACAGTGGTGAGAGGAGGTCAGAGAGCTGTGTCCCCACGTAGGACAAAGAAAACTCCCATCTCTGCAGTGCCAAACATTTCCCAAAAATTTCCCTGCCCCTTTAAATGTAGTTCCAGGAGGGATGGTGTCACTTGGAGAAGTTCAGTCATCAAGGGACAGGGAGGATCTCCAGAGACTGTCAAAGTCAAAGCAGGGTCACAATGATGGTGTTTCATGTTTTTAGCTCAAAGCCTCTGGAGTTTTTTTTACTGCTCAGGTAGAAGGGCAGCTCTGCCTCTTGTAGCCTTTGCTTGGAGGAGAGGATAAATGAGGCCTTTGATGTAAAAATCCAAATGAAAGCAAACACGACAAAAGTTGCTCTTTAAACTTATCTTATTCACCAACATCTAGTTCTGGCACTCTCCTCCCTGGGCAGTCTGTGCACTGGATTCACCCTCTCCAGGACTGTGCAGGCTGAGACCACAGCCATGACATTTTTACAGCACTCTTCAGCAATATTTCCTCTCAAATTGCTTTTGTAAAAGACTGTCTTTATTCCCCTCATCATAAGCCCTGCCTCATTTTCAGCAGCAAGATGAACTCTCTCTCTCTCTTGCATCCCGGCCTAATTATTAAACAACCCTGTCAAAGTATTCGGTTGTTTGATGATATTTTACTTCCAGTTAGAAGTATGAATGTGCTCCATTAGCCTCCTAATATCTTTATGCTCAGCCTGACATTTGGGGAGCTGTTTTATTACAGCTGACACTCAGGGAAATGGGGCTGCTGTAGTTAGCATCAATAATGGTGTTATTGACCCCAATTTTATGAATGCAGGAGGATGTCTGGATGTTACACACTCAGTATCTCCAGGGTTCTCATTGTCTCACACCAATATCTGCTCTGGGAGCTCACGTCCCTGCCTTTTTGTGGAGGTGTGGGGTTTTTTTTGTCACTCTGTTAAGCTCAGAGACACTTTCCTGATCAAGTGTTTGGCAGCTGGTTAACACACTAAAAAGCTCATCAAGATAGTGAGGACTGAGGTTGAGTTTCTCATTGAAAAGCCTGACAGCCTCTTAATAAACATCAAACACAACCAGGAATCCTCAGGGCTGTTCCCACTTCTGAAACAAACTGGTGGCACAGCCCTGGACAAGCCACTTCCCTTCTCTGTTATTTCATTCTGGGGCTGAGTGAAGTTCCCCTCCTCATCATCACCACCTCTCCTTAGAGCAC
>JANPWX010000427.1:0-31558 GCA_024734555.1 Trochalopteron elliotii
CCTCACAAGGATCTCTGCCAGAGCTCATTTCCACCCTTTCCCCTCACACTGAGCTTGGGGAGGTTGTTCTGTAGATCTTGGCCATTGGTGCAGCACCCAAGTACCCCCAGAATGTTCAGCATTGTTTGAAAACTCAGTTAAAACTGCATGAAATAGGCTCAAAGTACAATAAAACCCCAAAGTCATTGGAGGTGGAAAAGTTGCCCAAGGTCACCCAGTCCCAGCTGTGCCCGATGCCCACCTCATCCCCAGCCCAGAGCTCTGAGTGCCACATCCAGGAATTCCTTGGACATCTCCAGGGACTCCAAACTTCCCTGGGCAGCCCCTGCCAAGGCCCTTTTTCATCCGTGTCAATAAAGTTATTATCTGCAATACCTGCTTACTGCACCATTTTTTTTTTTTTTTTCTAAAATACCCCCTCTAACCTTTATCCACTCCTAAGGAAACTCATTTTCTTTTTCCAGTCTGTCCCCTCAGGAACCTCCTCCAGCTGTTGTGCTCGAGCCTGCTGTGCTCTCAGCACTTTTTGGAGAGCTGCACCTTCCCTTATTTCCCATCATTTCCGCCCCTGGCACTGCGGGCAGCTCTGAGCTGGGCTGAAGGACCAAGGACAGCCCTCAGCTGGGACTGGAGATCCTCGGTTCTCTGGGAATGATTTTGGGAACCAAGGACAGCTCCGAGCCGTGAATGGAGATCCCTGGTTCTTTAGGAATGATTTTGGGAACCAAGGACAGCTCCGAGCCGGGAATGGAGATCCCTGGTTCTTTAGGAATGATTTTGGGAACCAAGGACAGCCCCGAGCTGGGACTGGAGATCCCCGGTTCTCTGGGTTCTCTGGGAATGATTTTGGGAATTTAACGGGCTGATGCTCTGGAATTTGGGGAATATGCCCCTGGATCCCTGGCAGTGCCCAAGGCCAGGTTGGACATTGGGCTTGGAGCAGCCTGGGACAGTGGGAGGTGTCCCTGCCATGGCAGGGGTGGCACTGGGTGGGATTTGAGGTTCTTCCAGCCCAAACCATTCTGGGATTTTTACAGCAAAATAAAAGTTCTCCTCTAAGGCAAATGATTTAAAAATATTTTCTCCAAAGGCAAGTGTTCTGCTTCAAGGCATCTTGCTGGGTAACTCCTGGCTAAGCTCACCCAGAAAATGTCAGCCCAGCAGAAAACTTTGAAGGTTGTGACCAGGCCCTACCAGAGGAGAGGAATTCTCAGGGATCTGTTACCCCTCAGGGAATCACTGCATTAACCAGAAAAATCCAGTCGTTTTCGCAGAAGATTTTGAGTACAAAGTAGTTCCCTGCCTTTTGTGGCTGATGCTCACAGGTATTTTTTGTCACCAGAGGACATGAAAGAACCACACTCACCCGTCAGGTTGTGAAATGAGAAAGAAGAAGGAAGCTTATTTTTGGATTCAGGGTTTAAATAGGGTTTGGACTTTGACCAGCGATTGGGGGACGAGGTTGACACCTCTCTGACCCCACTGGTCAAACCAGAAGTCCATCAATTTGTCCTTCCTCCTGAAAAGGAATGTGTTTTTTGCAGGGAAATCCAGAAAAAAGTATTATTTGCCAAACATCACCCTTTGTTTATATTACAATTCGTGAGAAAGTTCCAATAGAGAATGAAAACATCAGAAGGCTGAAAAATCAGGGCAAAAATTTTTTTCTTCCCACTCCATTACTGCTTCATCCCAGCACAAAACCCAGGATGAGTTTTCACTGCTGAAAACAGGGAATGTCTCACATGGAGCCAAACATCAAAGAGGAAATAAAGGAACCTCCTGGAGACAGGCAGGATGGTGAGGAAGAAGCAGAGCAGAGCTCAAATTTCCCTTTGTTTTGGGCTGCATCAGGTGTGGCTGGGGCTGGCATTTAATTGCAGCGCCGTGCACTAGCTCAGGAAATGCTGGTATCAATTCCACGGGAAACAGATGGAAATTGGCTGTGAAAAAAAACACTGAGCAGAGCAGACAAATGGCTCACAGAGTGTGAAAAACCCCTCAGAAACAGCGCATTTGGAAGTTTCTCATATTGTTTGATTTATTTACTCCACAGTTTATAAACTGCAATGCTGGAATGGCTCTAAGGGGTGTTGATGGCTGCTGACAGCCTTGAAATAATTGACTGATATCAGTTTTGGTGCTGAAGGGAGCATCAGTCTGGGCATTCTGCAGAGCTCAGAGTCAGCAGGGTGAGGGAGCTGCTGGCTGTGGTTTCCCCCTCCTTAATTCAGTGTTGTGTTTGGTGTGTGAGGTGTTGACCCAAACCCAGAGCTCACCTGGTCAGGAATTCTGCCTCTCCCCAGTGCCAGGCACTTGTGCAGCTCATTTAGAGCAGCAGAGCTTGTTCTGTGGGTGCATAGGCACAAAACAATGACTATATTATTCTATTTCTATTCCTATTCTATTCCTATTCTATTCTATTCTATTCTATTCTATTCTATTCTATTCTATTCTATTCTATTCTATTCTATTCTATTCTATTCCATTCTATTCCATTCCATTCCTTTCCATTCTATTTCCATTCTATTCTGTTTCTATTTCTATTTCTATTTCTATTTCTATTTCTATTTCTATTTCTATTTCTATTTCTATTTCTATTTCTATTTCTATTTCTATTTCTATTTCTATTTCTATTTCTATTTCTATTTCTATTTCTATTTCCATTCCATTCCATTCCATAGAATATTCTACTATGCATATTCTGCATACCCATTTTAAAATATCTGCATATATATATTAAAATAATAAATGGTCCACACCCATGGGGTAAAAGCAGCAGATGAAACAAACCCCAGGTCCCGGGGCAGGGGAGAGGAGGAGCAGAGAGCCCTGAGTGACCTCAGCACAACAACAGACAAATGGTCACATTCCTTTGCAAAGAAACAGTGGGAGGTGGATCCAGTGGGAGAGGGATCCCACGGAAAATTGATCCTGAGGAAGGTGGATCCCAGGGAAGGAAAATTCCATGGGAGGTGGATCCCATGGAAGGTGGATGTCATGGAAGGTAGATCCAGTGGGAGGTGAATCCTGGATCCCATGGAAAGTGGATCCCATGGAAGGTGGATCCCATTGAAGGAGGATCCCATGGAAGGTGGATCCTGTGGAAGGAGGATGTTATGGAAGGTGGATCCTGGATCCCATGGAAGGAGGATCCCGTGGAAGGAGGATCCAGAGGATGGTGGATCCCATGGAAGGAGGATCCCCTGGAATGAGGATCCCATGGAAGGAGTATCCCATGGAAGCAGGATCCTGGATCCCATGGAAGGAGGATGCCATGGAAGATGGATCCAGAGGATGGTGGATCCCATGGAAGGAGGATCCCGTGGAATGAGGATCCCATGGAAGTAAGGATCCCATGGAAGGTGGATCCCAAGGAAAGTATCCTTCCCATGGCAGGGGTACAATGGGATGAGTGTTGAGGTCTCTCCCCACCCCACCCAGTCCAGGCTGGGTCCCGTGGCTCAGGAGTTGTTGTGCCTTTATTCCAAGGCTGCTCCCCATGAGGACAGAGAATTAAAATGCCACTGGAATTGCTCTCCCATGGGAATTTGAGGGGGGTCTGATCTGTTCCGTGCCCAGCCAAGGGAAATATAGGCTAGATATCAGGACAAAGTTTTTTACAGAAAGGGTAATAAAGTACTGGAATGGTCTGCCCAGGGAGGTGGTGGAGTCACCATCCCTGGATGTGTTTAAAGCAGACTGGATGTGGCACTTGGGGCCAGGGTTTAGTTGAGGTTAGGGCTGGGTTGGACTCGGTGATCCTGGAGGTCTCTTCCAACTTAATGAATCTGATTCTGATTCTCTGATTCAGCCCGGGGGGATGAATCAGCTCAGCCCTCCCTCATTAACACCCAGCACTAATTGTGCCAGCCTTGCAGTGCCAGCCCCACCCTGGGCAGGGACCCCAAAGCACTGACAGTGACTGGAGCCTCTGTGGCTCCCCCCAGCTGGGAGCTGCTGGTTTATTTCTCCCTGGCTTTTATTAATTCCCAGTATTTATCCATCCCCACAAGCAGCAGCGAAAGTTCAACCCCCCATATATATTTTATGAGCAATATTTTTAATGTTTTTTAATAAAACAAGGAAACAAGGCTCCCATCTAAAACGTCCTTCATTAAGAATCGAAGCAAACGAGCAGAAGGCTCCAGTGGAATGTGGAGAGTTTCCCATTAGGATGGAACTGAACTAATAAGTTACCGTTAACTGGCTCGTTAAAAGGCGCCGTTCCCTCAACACGAGCAGCTCTGCAGTGCCAGGGGGGGAAAGGATTGATGGAGAGGGATGTTCCCTCCTTTCCTAACTGCATCCATCCCTGGTCACCCCTGTGCTGGGGGAAACCAGGGCCAGAACAGCCAGAGCCACCTCTGCCTGGGGAGGTGACATCTGCCCTGGAGAAGCCATCGAGGAGGAGCAGCTCCTTGGCTGAGAAGGAGCTGGGGGTGCTGCTGGGTGACAGATGGGCATGAAAACTTGAACCCCTGAGCCCTGGGCTGAGCCCAGCATGGGCAGCACGGAGGGGGATCCTGCCCCTGTGCTCAGGTGGGACCTCACCTGCAGAGCTGCCCCAGCCCTGGGGACAACAACAGGACCTGGAGCTGCTGGAGAGAGCCAAGAGGAACCCACGGAGCTGCTCCAGGGCTGGAGCCCCTCTGGAGCCAGGCTGGAAGAGCTGGGAATGTTCCCCTGGAGAGGAGAAGGCTCCAGGGAGAGCTCAGAGCTCCTGGCAGGGCCTAAAGGGGCTCCAGGAGAGCTGGAGAGGGACTGGGGACAAGGGATGGAGGGACAGGACACAGGGAATGGTTTCAAACTGGAAAAGGGGAGATTTGGGTGGGATATTGGGAATTAGGAATTTCTGGAGGGTGGGGAGGGGCTGGGCTGGAATTCCCAGATTTGCTGTGGCTGCCCCTGGATCCCTGGCAGTGCCCATGGCCAGGTTAGAGCAGCCTGGGACAGTGGAATGTTCCCATGGCAGGGGTGGCACTGGGTGGGATTTAAGGTCCCTTCCAGGACCCAGACCATTCCATTATTCTACAATTCTTCCCAGTATCATCTCCATCCCAGGCACTGGTCATACTGGGAGCTGAGGAGTTCTTTCTGGAGCCAGCAGAGGCTGGAAAAGCCTTCAGGTGGCTTCAGTTTGCTCAGAATCCCTCACCAGATTGCCAGGGCTCCAGGCACTGCGGGCCCATAAAGAAAACATATGGGCAGCTTTTTATCTGCTTCTCAGCCCTGCTCTTGATATAGCTCAGCACATGTGCACAGGAGGGAAAAATACAATTTGCATGAAAAACACTTCCTTTGCAGGGAAGTGCGTGTGTGAGTGGAGAAAGTGCATAAAAATATGTTCCTGCAGCAGTGTTATTGATAGAGCTGAGTGTGATGGATCATTATGGACGGCAAATGCTGACAAAAATAAGCTCCAAATAACCCTCCAGTGCAGTGAGAGTGACAGGGGACTGCATCGTGTCACCCACCCCAGCAATGCCCCTCTGCAGGGCACCCTGACCCCAGGGGTTGTTGTAGGACATGGAAAAAAGAGGAAAGAGTCCAAATATTTCAGGAGGCAAAGAGCATAGAAAAAAGACTTTCTTGTTTAATTCTTACTACTTTTTATAAGGTGTTCCCATACAGACTTAACATGATTGGTGAATAGGAGAGACACTTCTGTGGTAATTTTAGGCATATGAAGGACGAGGTAGATACAGAAGGTTAAGTAGGAAAAAGTTTTATTTTAATTTTTGGTTTTATTTTTTATACATTTTGGTTAGAAGGTAAAAGATTGGCTAAACAAGTTGCTATTTTTTTGACTTCACTGGTGAACATCACTATCCATCACATTCTTCCTCTGCAAGGAGAAATATGTAAACAAAACAGATAAGTTTTAACTAAATACATAGTTTATATGAAGCTGCACGAGAACCTCCACTACAAACTGCAAACACTGGAAAGCAGGAAAATTCAGGACAACACACTTTTTTAATATTATTGGTTAAACTAAAGAAACAGAAAACACCACCTGGAGAAAGATTGTCTTGAGAAAGGAGAGTTGTTTGCCAAGATTGTTTTGAGAAAAAAAAAAAAAACTTTCTTAAGAAATTTTTCCTTGGGAAAAAGTTAGCAGCTGCTAGCAGGTTAAAATCTCTCAGACCCAAAAATCAAACCCACACCCAGGGGTTTCCTGGTTAGCTGGACCCCAGCCTGGATCTGCATTTGGCCAAGGAAAGGCACTTGGAATACAATGCCAGAGTGGTTTGGGTGGAAAGGGCCTTAAATCCCCTCCAGTGCCATGGCAGGGACACCTCCCACCGTCCCAGGCTGCTCCCAGCCCTTCCCAGGCTGGCCTGGTCCAGAATTCCAGCAGAGTGTTCCCAGTGCTGAGCAGAGGGCAGGGCCCCCTCCCTCCCTCCCTGGATGCCCCACCTGAGCTGTCCCCAAGGCTGGTGGCCCTCTCTGCCATCAGACACTTTCAGCAGTTTAGTCCCAGAGCCCAGACTGACTCTGTTTTACACCACAACGACACAGACTCTGAGATTCAGAAGGCTGAAAATGACTCCTTTATTTTTGGGATGTGTCTCCCTTTTATACTATTCTACACAGCCCAATTGGATTGGTGACACAAAGACAAACCTCTTCACTCACATTGCTCAGAGCAGAGGGACATCCAGAAGAAGTCCCTCCCAGGGAAAGGAATGAATAACAAAGTTACAGTTACAAAAACATTTCTCCTGTTTACAGAAAATTCCCTGGGAAAAGAATTTCAGAAAACCAAAACTCCTCAGACACAGAACCAGGGCTACACCATCCCAGAGTGGTCAGACCCCACCCCTGGGGACACTCAGGTGGGATCTGGCTGGTCCTGCTAGGTCAGGGAGCTCGGTGCAAACACCATCCAGGGGATTTTGTCTGTGTTTTACACCTCTGCAATGTCCACATGGACAAAGGGGTCTGGAGATCCTCCCCAGGGCAGCTCCCATCTCTGCTCTGGGACAGGGACAGCACCAGGGAAGGGCTGGAGCTGTTCCAGGGGAGGGTCAGGATGGAGCTCAGGGAAAGGTTCTTCCCCCAGAGGGTGGAATAAGCCCTGGAAAAGCTCCCCAGGGAATGGGCACGGCCCCGAGGCTGCCAGAGCTCCAGGAGCCTTTGGACAGCACTGCCAGGGATGCCCAGGGTGGGATTGTTGGGGGGTCTGGGCAGGGACAGGGGTTGGGATGATCCCTGTGGGTCCCTCCCAGCTCAGGATATTCTTGATTTTAAGATTTTTGGGGCTCTGCAAAGCAGCTCTTGGCACACACAGAGGGGACTGAACCTGTGACACCCCCATGTCCCTCCAGCTGTAGCAGTGCCAGCCCCACAGGAGGAAGAATGACAACAAATGAACCCCATGAGGAGAAAAACAAGAATCTCCACAATATTCTGAAAGGTTTTATATCAATATCTCTGATTTACCAGGGGCAGAAAATGTCCTCAGGGAGCGAGGTCAGGTCACCAGCCCCACGTGGCCTTGGCAGGAGAAGAAATTCCAGGTTCTGAGCTCTGAAAGCTACCCCAGGGAACAGCAAGGGGGTGAAAACTTGCAATTAATGCAATTAATCTGCAGTGGCCAAACTCTGTTTGAATAGGGGCAGCTGGAAGAGGAGATTTTCTCCCAATAGCCAAGTCCTCTCCTGCAGGAGAAATGTGTTATTTTTTTCCTTGACTAAAAACCAGCTGACATTGTAGAAGCAGGGAAGGCATCCACTGCTGCTTTCTCTCTCACCTCCTTGCTGGAGCTTTTTCCCACTTTTAACAGGAATTTAAAAAAAAAAAAAAAGGCTTTTTTTTCATATTGAAAAACCATAATACATCAGCAATGTTCATTTCTCCCCATCCTTTTTAATTAAAAAAAATAGAAACAGGAAAACCCAAATCTTCCCCCACCAAATTTTGCTTTCATCTTTGTAAAAAAACTTGAGAAAAACAATGAAACCCCAAACCTCATAAATCACGACTTTTCCATTACAAATATTTTGACAGATCTACTCATCACCTTTCAGCTCTTCAGAACTGGAGGCAAAGGTGATTTTCAGGCTACATTTTATTACTTCATTCTGCACCGGCCTTTTTCAATATATCTTGTTCTTTTTTTCATCTCTCTCCCACCAAAAGCTGCTTTGCTGTTGTAGCTCTAATGTGGTTTCTTTGAGGAGCTGCCAGTCCCTGCATGGCTCTCCTCTCCCTTCCCAACATTTATTCCCGAGGATTTTCAGCCTCCTGTCCCCCCACCCTGCTGAAACCAGAGGGGTCTGACTTTAGGGAAGCCCAAATTAATTTTTTTGGGTCTCTCATTGCATCCCTCAATAGAAAAATTAATTCCAGCCTTGGGTACACGAGTGACTCCTCTGCTCAGGGCACCTTTGGATCATCCCAGAATTCCAGCCAGGTTTGGATTGGGAGGGACCTGAAATCCCACCCAGTGCCACCCCTGCCATGGCAGGGGCACCTCCCACTGTCCCAGGCTGCTCCAAGCCCAATGTCCAACCTGGCCTTGGGCACTGCCACGGATCCAGGGGCAGCCACAGCAAATCTGGGAATTCCAGCCCAGACAGGAATTCCCAATTCCCAATATCCCACCCAAATCTCCCCTTTTCCAGCCTAAAGCCATTCCCTGTGTCCTGTCCCTCCATCCCTTGTCCCCAGTCCCTCTCCAGCTCTCCTGGAGCCCCTTTAGGCCCTGCCAGAGGCTCTGAGCTCTCCCTGGAGCTTCTCCTCTCCAGGGGAACATTCCCAGCTCTCCCAGCCTGGCTCCAGCCCTGGAGCAGCTCCATGGAACTGTCACAGCTCCGTGTTCTCTGTGAGCTCCTGAGGACACAGAATTCCAGCTGGGAGCCTTCACCTCACCCCTGCTGACAGCTGGGCATGAACCTCCCTGCTCCTGGATGGAGAACAGGAAAACACCAGCCCTGGCACTCCCCAAGAGCAGAAGAATTCCTGCTGTTTGAAATCCTGCAGTTTGGAAATCCTGCAGTTGGGAATTCCTGCAGTTTGGAAATCCTGCTGTTGGGAATTCCTGCAGTTGGGAATTCCTGCAGTTGGGAATTCCTGCAGTTGGGAATTCCTGGAGTTGGGAATTCCTGCTGTTGGGAATTCCTGCTGCTGGGAGCTCTTGCTGCTGGGAATTCCTGTAGTTGGAAATTCCTGCAGTTTGGAATTCCTGCTGCTGGCAATTCCTGCAGTTGGAAATTCCTGCAGTTGAGAATTCCTGCTGCTGTGAATTCTTGCAGTTGGTTAATTCCTGCAGTTGGGAATTCCTGCTGCTGGGAATTCCTGCTGCTGGGAGCTCCTGCTGGTGGGAATTTCTGCTGTTTGGAATTCCTGCAGATGCAATTCTGTTGTTGGCAATTCCTGCTGCTGGCTCTGGACAGGGGCAGCTCGGTGTCACCACCAGGTTCTGTTTCAAGGGATGTGAGATCCCCCCCAGAGATCCCCCCCAGAGGTCCCATCTGGCTGCAAAGATCTCTCCTGGCTGCAGATTTATTGGACCATTATTTAGGGTGGGTGTGTGTAGCAAGAGGACATGAAAAGAACTACACTCACCCATCAGGATGTGAGATGAGAAAGAAGGGAAGTTTATTTGGGGATCTCAACTTATATAGTGTTTTGAATTTGGTCAAGGATTGAGGGACAAGAGCAACACCTCTCTGACCCCAGTGGTCAACTCAGAAATCCATCAATTTATCCTTCTCCCTGGAAAAGAATGCACTATTTACCAAAAATCAGTCTTGGTTTGTTTTACAATGCATGAGAAAGCTCCAGTAGAAATGTAAACTATCAGAAGGCTGAAAAATCAAGGTGACAGGTGTGGGTGTTTCACACCCTGGGTTCAGGTCTCTGGGCCCCTCAGCTGTGCAGAGCTCTCTGTAGATGACAGCTGACACACAGGGATGGGAGCTGAGCCTCTCCTTTTCCTCTGGAGCTGCTGCAGGGATGTGACCGAGGGCAGAACCCCCCAAAAACCCCTGTCAGAGGTGCAAAATGGGATTAACTCACTGCAGGCAGCTCCAGGACAGCAACCTGTGCACACCAGCAGCAAACCCCAGCCAAAGAGCAGGATAAAGGGGGAATTAGGCTGCTTTGTATTGATTTCTTCTTTAGGAGAGGTTTTTAGGAGTTTAAGCTCTGATTTTTCGCACAGTTATTTCTAGTGCTTTGTGCCAAATCAGAGCATGACACTTTCTTGCCTAAGGTTTTCTGTGCTTGGTTTAGCAGAGACTCAAACCATAAATACCCAGTGTAACCTTGTTAGGTACCACAGGCTGATGGTTTCATTGTTGAAATCCAAAGCAAACACGGGGTTTAGCTTTTCCTGCTGTAAAAGCCAACAATCCTCTGCTCTGTAGGAAATCTGTCTGGTTTGATGACAGCAGAGAGTGCCCCTGGCCTGAACTACAGCATTTCTGTGCTAGAACGGGTTCAGCTCAGCAGGACTAGGCAGAGAATCCCCTGCAGGAGATCCCCCTGGGCCAGGGGGATGTGAGGGGAAATCTTGCACAGATCAGGGACTGACAGGAACCCCAGGCTGGGAAATCCAGCACAGGAATCACAGGAACTCCATCTGGGAAATCCTGCACAGATCAGGGAATGAGGAACCCCCAGATGGGAAATCCTGCACAGATCAGGGAATGACAGGAATCTCCAGCTGGGAAATCCTGCACAGATCAGGGAATGAGGAACCCCCAGATGGGAATATCCTGCACAGATCAGGGAATGAGGAATCCCCAGCTGGGAAATCCAGCACAGATCAGGGAATGACAGGAACCCCCAACTGGGAAATCCAGCACAGATCAGGGAATGAGGAACCCCCAGCTGGGAAATCCTGCACAGATCAGGGAATGACAGGAACCCCCCAGATGGGAAATCCAGCACAGATCAGGGAATGAGGAACCCCCATCTGGGAAATCCAGCACAGATCAGGGAATGAGGAACCCCCATCTGGGAAATCCTGCACAGATCAGGGAATGACAGGAACCCCCAACTGGGAAATCCAGCACACATCAGGGAATGAGGAACCCCCATCTGGGAAATCCTGCACAGATCAGGGAATGACAGGAACCCCCCAGATGGGAATATCCAGCACAGATCAGGGAATGACAGGAATTTCCAGCTGGGAAATCCAGCACAGATCAGGAAATGAGGAATGCCCAGCTGGGAAATCCAGCACAGATCAGGGAATGACAAGAACCCCAGACTGGGAAATCCAGCACAGATCAGGGAACGACAGGAATTTCCAGCTGGGAAATCCTGCACAGATCAGGGAATGACAGAAACCCCAACTGGGAAATCCAGCACACATCAGGGAATGAGGAACCCCCAGATGGGAAATCCTGCACAGATCAGGGAATCACAGGAATCTCCAGCTGGGAGGGAGCCAGAGGCTTCATGGAGTTCACCTCCCAGCCCAGCACACATTCCTGGATTCCAGAACAGAGCAGCACTGGAAATTCGCTGCTCAGTTTGACCCATGTTGGCTCTTGGCTCTTTCCTGACCTTCCTGGGAGATTTTCCTTCTGAAAATTGTGTGTTCTGACGGTGTAACACAGATGCTGATTGCTCACTGAGTCAGGAGGGGAGAGAATTTGGGGTGGAACCTCCATTCCTGACAATCCCCATCACCTTACACTCTCTAGACTATTTACAAATAAATTAAAAGTCTGTTGAAAGGAGCTTTCCCAAATCCATTGGCAAAACCAAATCAGATCCCAGCTCTGGGAAGGAGCAATCCCATCCCAAAGCACAGGATCTGCAGCAGAAGACAAGGCAGGGACATTTTTCTTGGACTTCACACACTCAGGAAACCACATGAAAATCAGAGAGTCAGATAATTCATGGGAGAAAATCCAATGGGTGTGAATAATCAGAATCTCAAAAATCAGGGCAAAATAATCACTGGTTAGGAAGGCAATGGGAAAGAGAGGATCAGCAAGGATTTTTGCAGTTTGAGGTCCAAAGGAGAGAGGAACTCTCCAGCAGAAGGTAGCTGGGAAATGAATTGGTAACAAAATCACTGATCAGGTGGATAATTTAATTAATAGGACAAAGAAATGGTCGTTTCTCTGCCTTTTCTTAAAATAGAGGGAATAATGGACAAGAACAAAAAAATTGTGTGAAAAATCTCAAATTCTTGGTGGTTATGGGCAATAATCATACGTCCCTGCTTTGCATAATAATAATAATAATAATAATAATAATAATAATAATAATAAATAGTAGTAGTAGTAGTAGTAGTAGTAGTAGTAGTAGTAGCAGTAGTAGTAATAAATCCCAGTGGGGATGCAAAGTTCCAGCAAACAGGGAAAGGGCCAGTGTTACCCAGAGCTTCAGCAAGAGCCACAAGCAGGAGGCAAAAATCAGGGAAATTAGTTTCACTTCACAGGAGAGCAGAGGAGGAAGTCAGCAGGATAAACCAGGAGCAGCTTTTAATGAATCCCATCAAACCCAGCTCCTTTCTTCCACAGACAGCAAAACCAGCCCGTGATTTCTAATGAAGGCCCAGCTGATGTGGCTTCAAAAGCACAGCCAGCCCCCACTGCCCCCGAGCTCTGCCAGGCAGGGGGAGCAGCCTGGGCTGGGATAAATCATCCCAACTCCACAGGGAGCACTGGGAATGTCACAGGACAGGGGTGGGGGTGATAATCCTGCCTGGAAATGGTGCCTGGGGGAGAGTCAGGAATGTCCATTGCCAAAAAACCAGGAGGAGTCTGCAGAGGTTGGTCAGACTCCTCCTAAAGAGCCCAGTGGCAGCATGAGCTGGACTGCAGAGGTCCCAAAATGGTTTGGATTGGGAGGGACCTGAAATCCCATCCCAATCCCACCCCTGCCATGGCAGGGACACCTCCCACTGTCCCAGGCTGCTCCAAGCCCAATGTCCAACCTGGCCTTGGGCACTGCCAGGGATCCAGGGGCAGCCACAGCAAACCTGGGAATTCCAGCCCAGCCCCTCCTCACCCTCCCAGGCAGGAATTCCTTCCTAAAATCTAATTAAATCTCTTCTCTTTTAGTTTGAAGCCTGTGTCCTGTCCCCCCATCCCTTGTCCCCAGTCCCTTTCCAGCTCTCCTGGAGCCCCTTTAGGCCCTGCCAGGGGCTCTGAGCTCTCCCTGGAGCCTTCTCCTCTCCAGGGGAACATTCCCAACTCTCCCAGCCTGGCTCCAGAGCAGCTCCAGCCTCACACAGGAATTCAGGGAAGGCAGATGAAGATGTAACGAATGATGCAGGGCTGGCAGAGCTACAGGCCAGGAGAAGGAAATCTTTGGGTTGATGGGATTTCAGGCATCACATCAGGGACAAAATCCCAGAAGTTCTCGGGATAAACAATTGCTCTGAGACCAGACTCCCCAAATCCCAGTTTAGACCAGCAGGAACTGTCAGTGCCCAATTTCTGCACCTGAGGAGGGCAGGACGGAACCTCTGGGACAACCAGGATGGGGAAGTGTTCCTGAAGAAAAGGATCTCTGGGATAACCAGGATGGAGAAGTGTTCCTGAAGAAAAGGATCTCTGGGATAACCGGGATGGAGAAGTGTTCCTGAAGAATCTCTGGGATAACCGGGATGGAGAAGTGTTCTCCAACCCTTCCTCCTGAAGGAGCAGAGTAAACACAATTTTCTGCCCGTGGGATTCCTGCAGCAGCTGGGTGGGCAGACATCCCCTCAGGGCTGACCCCCAGGGGATCCAGGAGCACCAGCAGCTCCATACCCCGGGATGCTCCAGCAGGCAGAGAGATGCTGTCAGCCCAGGTCTTGTACTACATGTCCAAGATCCCCCTAATTAGGTTTTTTTCCCTTATTTCAGTCCTGTGCCAGGGTTTGAAAGAAAAGTGGAACTTGCATCTTGGTCTTGAAAGGAGTTTATTGAGTTTTTTATCTGAAGGTCAGCTCACTGCCCTACACCAGACTGAGCACACTGAGAGACACCTCTGCCAAGAGCACAAGACCTGGTGTCCAAGGTCTCTTAAAGGTTTCTAACCCAATTAACTCTTGAAACGTACTATATTTACAATTTTGTACCAATAATCACTACCAATTCTAGACACACAATTCTCTCCATCACCCACATCCCACCAATGTCTCTGTGCCACAGTCACAGCAGAAGATGGAGGAGAAGAAGGAGTTGAGGAAGAGGAAGAAGAAGAGGAGGAGGAGGAAGGAGGAGGAGAAGGAGAAGGAGAAGGAGAAGGAGAAGGAGAAGGAGAAGGAGAAGGAGAAGGAGAAGGAGAACAACTTAAGGCACCACCCAAAATTCTCCATCTTGCCTCTAACTACTTCCATTCTAAAAACCCAATACGACAAATTTTCACCCTGTGACAAACTAAACTTTTATCTAATTTAAATTTTCGTTGTTCTCATTTCATCCATAAGTGTTGGGAGTTTTCCCCACGGGCTAAGGTCAAAGGCAATGCTGTCCTGGGGTCCCAGCAGTGGTCTTAGAGCCCCCAGGGCACTTTGAGGGGTTTTCCCTGGACTCCAACAGGCAGGTTAATTAAAGACAGGGTGATTAGGGATGGTGAGGCAGCAGGGAGCCAGCAGGGCTGTCCTGGCCCGGCAGGCAGCAGGGATTATGGAAAACAGGAGGCACAGGGAGCTGATCCAGCCCCTCTCCGCAGGGATTACAGCTCTGACAGCCTCAGGGAACACCAGGATTAACTCCCTGACTTTATCTCTGCCTCGGCACCGGGAGGAGATCACCCCACCAGGGGGGTTAATAGGATTACTGAGGGAAAATGACAAACCCGGACCCGTTCCCTGCTCCGAGGTGAATCCCGAGGTGTGATCCTAAAGGCAGGAATGTGACAAACGCTGACAGGAGCTGGACGTGGCTCGGAGGGACTGTCAGGATGGTGATGGCAAACAAAGGACGTGTTAATACAGATGAGTGTCTCACCAAGCCTCAGGACAGCAGGACGGGGGGAGGTGACAGTGATGAGGAAAAGGTTGGAGTGGGGAGACATCACCTGCCTCAGAATTAACTCCTAATGTGATATCAGACATAAAATAATTCCTGGGATGCATAAAGATGTTTTATTTCTAAAAATGAAAGCGCTGGTGACAGAAATCCTGGCTCAGGGAGTTGTGCAAGCACCTGAGAAGAGACTGAGACACAAATGCAGATATTTCCAGGAAATGTCCCATGAATTCAGAGTTCAGACTGTGGCTGCAGTCTGGGAAGGTGCCTGCCAATGATGCCTTGAGTTTTACCTTCCTTTTTTTCATGTTCTGTGGTGCCCAGGGGGGCAGCTCTGAGCTCACACTCAGTGTCACTCAGCTCTGCACACAGCAGGGACACAAAACAAATCCTTTTCCTGCTGCACACCAAGGACAACTGGGACAAGTGTTCAGGCCCCAAAGCACAAACAAGGCTGGGCTGAAGGGAGAAAACAAGAAGGATGGGACTGCATCACCTGCAGCTGGAACTGGACAATTCAACCCCAATGTGCAAATGGACCAAAACTTGGAAAAGTGTGAGATCTGGTGACTATTTGTCCATTTTGGGTCCATTTTGTGTCTCTTTTGTGTCCATTTTGGGTCCATTTTGTGTCCATTTTGTGCCCATTTTGGGTCCATTTTGGGTCCAGTTTGGGTCCCCCTTGGTTGTAGCCCTGGCCAGGCTCTTGTCCTGCCCAAGGTGGACCCTTAAAGGCCTTTTAATTGGAGAATAAAGTAGATCCCCATCCCTGGGATGAACAGTGCACAGTGAGGGGTTTGTCCCCATCCCTGGGGGAGGAGAATTGGCATCAGGAGCTGCTCCCAAAGTGGTCAAAGAGCTGGTGGAAGTCCCAGGGCAGCTCCTCAGGGGAGGAAAAGGCTCCCAGGGAGGATGTCCTGGGAAAGCTGGGACAGGGTGACAGAGGAGCCACGAGGGGACAGAGCAGGAGAGAAATAAGCAGCTGAGTGTGACATTGGGACTTTTCCCCTTGCTGGGAGAGGGGCTGGTGGCCCTCGTGTGTCCCTTTGGACACAGAGCCCGGGAACCTCCCCCAGAGCTGCTGCACAAAGCTGGGGCTGCAAAGGAAATTTGATTTAAGGCAGGGACAGATGTGACTGCAGGCCAGTTGAGAGCAGCTCCCTGAGATCAGGCTCGTAATGTCCTGACTCGCAGCAATGTGACCTTTTTGGAAAGCATTTGTTCTTGGAGGTTGGAATTAATACATCTTCCTGTTCCCTGCTGGAACAGCTCCTCCAAAGTGCCTCGAAAATCCCCAGCAGAGAGTGTCAAGCTCATCACTGGCTAAAATATTTCCTCCATAGGATTTCTCCAAGCAAGAAAGAAAACCATTACACTCAGAGACATTGATAAAACAAGCAACACTTGAAAGGACCTTGAAAACACTGAGCTGCTTTGGTCTGGCCCATTAGGAAAAAGCTCTTTTTTTTTTTCCCCAGAGGATTGAAGTGAGGGGAGGGTGGTTGGAGTGGGGGATATGTGACATATAAATGTCAGGGAGTGTGGAGTGTTTTACACGTGTTCAGCAGTGGTGAGGCACAGCAGAGCTCTTAAATCTGTGAGAAGGGAAGGAAAACCTCTCTGTGTGTGCTGAGGGAGATTCTCAAACTGAGCTCTGACCCAGAGACAGCCCAGAGAAAAATATTCTTCCCATTTCTCTCCACAGGTCTCGTTTTACCCACCAGCAAAGGGAATGTGGTGCAGACAGCCAGACATGGCACTGCAGAGGCACCATTGCCATCAGAGACACCATTCCCATCACAGACACCTTCCCATCAGAGACACCATTCCCATCAGAGGCACCATTCCCATCAGAGACACCATTCCCATCAGAGACACCATTCCCATCAGAGACACCATTCCCATCACAGACACCATTCCCATCACAGACACCATTCCCATCACAGACACCATTCCCATCAGAGGCACCATTCCCATCAGAGACACCATTCCCACCACAGACACCATTCCCATCACAGACACCATTCCCATCACAGACACCATTCCCATCACGGACACCATTCCCATCACAGACACCTTCCCATCACAGACACCTTCCCATCACAGACACCATTCCCACCACAGACACCATTCCCATCAGAGACACCATTCCCATCAGAGGCACCATTCCCATCAGAGACACCATTCCCATCAGAGACACCATTCCCATCACAGACACCATTCCCATCACAGACACCATTCCCATCAGAGACACCATTCCCATCAGAGGCACCATTCCCATCACGGACACCATTCCCATCACAGACACCATTCCCATCACAGACACCTTCCCATCACAGACACCATTCCATTCACAGACACCATTCCCATCACAGACACCTTCCCATCACAGACACCTTCCCATCACAGACACCTTCCCATCACAGACACCATTCCCATCAGAGACACCATTCCCATCACAGACACCATTCCCATCACAGACACCTTCCCATCACGGACACCATTCCCATCACAGACACCATTCCCATCACAGACACCATTCCCATCACAGACACCATTCCCACCACAGACACCATTCCCATCACAGACACCATTCCCATCTGTAAGACATGGTCTGAAGATCCTCATCTGCCCCATGACCATCATCAAAGACAGAGACTGAAACCCCTAGAGGACTCTAAAACCCCAGCACAGGAGTTCTGGCCTGGCTGAGGTGGGGCGTGTGCCAAGAGTTGCCTGCAGGTGTGTTCAGTGGTCCAGGAAGTGGCACGCATTCCCATCGGAACCCGAGCAGGAACAGTGAGCAGATCATGGTGGACTGGTTGTGCCAAATCAGTCTGTTCTGTATTTTGTTCTTGTTCTCTCAGAACTAACACATCGTATCAATCTCCCCACCTTTTGGCCAACTGCCTTTGGAAAGGACTATAAAAATACTCCCTAGGCTAACCAACATTTGAGATCTCCCCAGCAGAAGACAATGGATCTATTGGCAACCACGAGGACTTCGTCTCATCTGTTGGTAGCTATTGCCCTCTCTCTATTCTTTGTCTCTCTCTCTCTCTCTCTCTTTTTTTCTCCTCTATCACATTATCATGTTGTGGGCACTCAATAAAGGTGCATTGTTTTGATTTAAACAGTAATTTTGTTGAGTCTTTTGCACTCTGAGATCAATAAACGAACCATCACAATCCCTTCTTGTATCAGCAGACCATGACACCATCACACACCATTCCCATCCACAGACATCCTCCCCAGCAGTCCAGGTCCAGGAAAAGGGTGTTTGAGGTGGGGCTCAGTGCCTGGGGACTGGCAGAGCTGCAGAGGGCAATGGAATCCAGGTAATTAATGCTGGTTCTGCTCTCCAAGTGCAGGGAATGTCACTCTGGTCCTTGTGCCAGCCCTGCCATGCCCCTGATCCATCCAATTAACGGGGAATTTGCTCACTAATCATGCCTCAGACTGCAGCTCAGCCTGCAAGCAGACTCCTTCTGTTTTAATCTCTCTTAGAGACCTGTCAGGTTTGGAGTGTCAGCCTCTTCTTTAGAATTAATTCCTAAATCCCAATATCCTATTGCACGGGTTGGATAAGGCAGGAGAGAAAACGAAATGTGGTTGTGGGTGCCCAGGAACCTGCACAGAGGGACTGGATCTAGCCCAGAGTGGGGGTTCTGCCCCCTCAGCTGTGCCTGCAGTGCCATCCCAGTCCTGTGTCAGCCTCTGGTCCTGCCCGGGACAGCTGTGACAAGGACCTGCTTCAGGTTTGCTTCTGTTTTTTGGGGTTTTTTCTCAAAAATCTCCAAAAATACAAACAATCCAGTGGAAAAAAAAACACCCCAAAAGTTCAACTTGGAGTCTGTCCATGTCTGTAAAATGAGCATTTATTTAGGGTTTTGGAAAGATGGACATTGTTTGGTGGTTTTGGCTTGGAAATCCAAGGCTGGATATCTCAGTGAGTTGGGCTGTGATCTCCAGGGGGAAAAGGGCTTCTCCAGCAGAGCTCCAGCACTGGGAAATCTGGGGGTGCTGGGGGGGTTTGGGAAACTTGATTTCCCCAAAAGACCCAACTCAGTTTTCCTGACACAGCTCGTTCCAGAGGACACAGAGATTTATCCTTGGGCTGGCACCAAGGCAGCCAGAGCTCACAGAGTGTTTGGCCAGGGTGGGATTGTTGGGGTGTCCTGTCCCCCTTTCCCCTCAATTGTGGTCACAGGGTGGGATTTTTGGCCCTTCCCTGGAATTGTGGTTTCAGGGTGGGATTGTTGGGGTGTTCTGTCCCCCAAGACTCTGGAATTGTGGTCACAGGTTGGGATTGTTGGGGTGTCCTGTCAACTGGAATTGTGGAATTGTGGTCACAGGGTGGGATTGTTGGGGTGTCCTGTCCCCCCTTCCCCTCAATTGTGGTCACAGGGTGGGATTGTTGGGGTGTCCTGTCCCCACTTCCCTGGGATTGTGGTCACAAAGCAGCCTCTCAGGAGCTGCTGCCCACCCCAAGCTAAAACAGAGCTGTGAATTCATTCCTGAAAGACAAAAAAGGCCTTTGCCAGCACTTTGTTCTGCTGCATCCCCATTTTTCTCTGCCTTCTGAGACAAATGATTCCAGCAGCTGGGGGATGGGCAGGGATGTTCCCACAGCCACACCAAGGTTGGTTTTCGTGGTTCCAAGGACTTTGAAACTTCTTCTTGCAGTGCCTGCTGCTCCCTGCACAGGACACACAGGGCTGGCACTGGGAATGCCAGGAAAGGAGCTGGAGTCTCACTAAGTTAATTATTCCCTGGAACTGCCTCTTCCCCCGCGAATCCCATTTCATCTTCCCAGCACAATTTCCTTCAGAAAACACAATGATGGTGATGAGTCAAGTCTGAAGTGTTCTGTTCCTTGCAGGTGAGCAGGTTAATTTTCTCTATAATTAGTTAATTGCCAAAACTCGAGCTATTGATAGCAAGGCAGAGGGAAATCAGTACAACACCCTGTCCATGTGTCTGGAGGTAAATGATGGCAGAGGAGGTTGGCACTGTAAAGATTATGGGAATTTTGAAGGTCTTTGTAAAATATTTGGTCTTAAGAAATTCGAAAGGAAGAGCTCATGCTTAGCACTGAGCTGATTTATTCCTCAGTGTTCTTCTCTTCTTCTGTTTGCTTTCTTTGAGTGCTGACACTTTGCTACTTTTCTCTTTCTGTCTCCATGATGAGTTCCAGATTCCCCCCCCCAAGCTGTGTGCCTTTCCCTCAGGGATCTGCTTCCCATGGATTTAAACCTCAAGTGTTTGAGTCTGGGCCCTGCCAACACCTCAGCTGGGAAGGATTTCTGGTTGGTTTGTTCCAACACAAGCCACATTTTGTCTTTTCCAGCCTCCCATGGGAGCAGCTCCTTCCCAGCTTCCCTTCCTCCAGCTCCTGCCCTGGGGGCACTGGGAATCACCAAGCCCCAGCATGGGCTGGGTTGGAAGGAGTTTTAAGGACCTTTTGGTTGTGCCATGGGCAGGGAACAGAGTGACCACGGCTTTGGGGACATGGCAGGGCCAGGTGAGGCCACTCCTTGTCACCAGAACCTTCTGCCACACATTGGCTGTGGATGCCAGCACCCAAAATCCTCCCTGCTATGTCTGCTCAGGGCTCCAGTGCTGGGAATTCCCTCAGGAACCAGCCTAGTCCCATCCCAGCCCCTCAGGATGGCCCTGGGCCCTCAGCAGCCTCCAGTGATGCTGTTTTACACCACAACAACACAGACTCCAACTTCAGAAGGCTGAAAATGACTCCTCTGTTTTTGGGATGTGTCTCCCTTTTATACTATTCTACACAGCCCAGTTGGATTGGTGACACAAAGACAAACCTCTTCACTCACATTGCTCAGAGCAGAGGGACAGCAAGAAGAAGTCCCTCCTAGGGAAAGGAATGAATAACAAAGTTACAGTTACAAAAACATTTCTCCTGTTTACAGAAAATTCCCTGGGAGAAGAATTTCAGAAAACCAAAATATCTCAGGCATGAAACCATGGCTACACTCCAGAGCTGGCAAGGAGCAGGAGGGTGTCCATGGATCACTTGGAATGCTGCAGGATCAGTGCTGTGGCTGTGGAGCACAGCACGGGCCGTGGGCAGCAGCTCCCTGAGCTCCACAGGGTCCCTGCCCCGGCAGAGAGAACTGGGTGGGATGGGCAGGAGGGAGAGGAGGCTGGGAGAGCCTGGATGGGCTGGCAGGGAGGAGAGCAGGGCTGCCATTCCCTGGGAACATTCCTTGAGAACATTCCATGAGAACATTCCCTGAGAACAACCTGAACACATTCCATGAGAACATTCCCTGAGAACGTTTCCTGAGAACATTCCATGAGAACATTCCATGAGAACATTCCATGAGAACATTCCATGAGAACACTCCCTGGGAACATTCCATGAGAACATTCCCTGAGAACATTCCTTGAGAACATTCCATGAGAACATTCCTTGAGAACATTCCATGAGAACATTCCCTGAGAACATTCCTTGAGAACATTCCATGAGAACATTCCCTGAGAACATTCCCTGAGAACATTCCATGAGAACATTCCTTGAGAACATGCAACAGCCCAGAAAGGAGGAGAGGTGTGCCAGGCCCCTGCAGGAGGACTCAGCCCCAGCCCCAGAGCAGCCAGGAGCTGCTGTTTGTGGGAAAGGGATTTGTAGGGAACTCCCAAAGCCTGGCAGAAGGCTCACACAGCCTGGTGTATCTGAGATGAGAAATGCTGACTGAGAAATGCCATGGCATGGGACAGACATTGCTGGGAGAGAAATGGAACTTGAAACAAGTTTCAAAGGATGGCCTTGCAAACAAGACCAGATATTTTTAAGAAATAGAACTATGAAAGATGAATTGTAGCAAAACCCACGAGGGGTGATTTTAGATGTTTGGCTTTAAGGCATTAACAGCATTGTGTGGCAAAAGCTGATAGGGCAAAAAACACTTATAATGGATTGTAATTAGGAAATAGTTTGGCTTCTGATTGTGATGGTGTGAATTGTAACACCTGTACTGCCTCACCCTTCACATGAGACTGAAAATGGAATAAAAGTTTTTAAAACACCTCTCAGTTGCCCCATCTCTGGGACAGAAAAAGAGATAATCCGACACTGCTGGAGGCAGAAACATGGGAAGAAGAGGCTGTCACTTGTCCCCATGGATGCCAGAGGGAATGGGGTGAGGTGTGAGAGGTGTGTCAGGTGTGTCAGGTGTGTCAGGTGTGGGGTGTATTTGATGTGTGTGATGAAGGCACCAGACAAGTTTTGTCCATGGCTGTGAATTCTGACCTTGGAAATGTCACAAACACATTTTTGCTGCAGCTCATACTGCTAATTCCATACAAACATTCCAAAGATAAGCAGAGCTTCTAAATGCCTTGATTTAGTAAAAAAAAAACAGCAACAACCTCCCACAGAGCCACTTCCAGCACCTGAAAAATGAAAGGTATTACTGATTTGAGGCTCTTTACCGATTAATGTGAGCCATAATTTTATACATTTTCTTCCAAAACTTGACAGGAGGAAAAACCTGAATGGAAACTGTGCCCAGGAGATGCATCCCAGGACAGAGGAGATGCTTTGGCCACCTCAGTAAGTGCCATCACCTTTAATGTGGGCAGGAGCTGGGTAATAAACTTTGCACAGAGCCTCCCAGTGAGGATCACTGTTATGACAGCACAGACACTCAGAGCCTCTCGTTCACTGGTTAGGAAATGTTTACCTCGGTGCTGGCAGAGGAAACTCTGCCTCCTGGCCCTGCACAGACAGGAATATCCACCCCATTGTGCCCTCCTGGAAGGATTTCCCATCCCAACAATGGCATCCTGGCAGGGCTCAGCTGAAGCTGGAGCTTTGCAAGTCACCTGATTTGTTTTGTGAGGCCACACACCTCAGTTGCAGAAAATAAATTAATAAATGGATGGAACAATGTGTGATGAAGGGTTTTGGCAATACTTCCAGTTATTTGTTTTAAAAGAAGAGGGAAAACCAGTAAATTCGTCTTGCTAGTAAGAAACCCTTCTGTCTTGGTTTGGAAAGGCAGGTGTCTGCCAGGGAAAGCTGGAGCTTCCCTTGGAATGGAGAATGTAAACCCCCTCCCTCTGAATTATTATTATTTTGAAATTAAGGGGCTCTCAGGCAAAGATATGGGAATAGGAATAACAGTTCTTTACTAGGAAAATTGAAATAATAAAAATGTATCAGTAGAAAAAACAGCAAACAAAAAACACCCTGGCAGAGTGAGAGCACTGCTGACCCCGTGTTGTTGCTCAGGGTGTTGGTGTCAGCCCAGTCCAGCCCTCCTGCAGGGACAGATGTGGCTCTGCTGGAGCAGAGATGATCCTGGAGAAGGGCCCAGTGGTGCTGAGATGGCTCTGGGCTCCCTCTGGCAATCCAGTGCACACAGGCTGTGCTGCTGTTCTGAATGCCAGCTTTGATCCAGGGGGGAATGCTGGGCTCCTCCCCGGGGTGGGATGATGGAATTGTCTCAGCCCTGCAGTGAGCCTGGATGGCCCATGGACAGCAGAGATCCCCTGGGGGGAGGGTGGGTCCTGGAAGGGAGAAAGAACACGGCCCCAGCTGGTTTAACAGCTGAGCCATTGACAGAAAACACCCAAACCCTCCCCCTGGAGTTATGAGGAATGGGTTATACAAGAGATAAAGAAAATAAACACCTCCCCAACTGATTCCAACAGATGGAAATAGAATACACACTTTTGGTTACATACTGCAACCCAAGACACCTTCCCTGAAGTGATTCACGAAATGAGAGGGGCTCTGGTTTGTCCTGAGATCCTTCCCCACACTTAGGGGAGGCCCATTTGGGGTCTGTTGGTTTCCCAAGCACCCAGCACCAAGCCCAGCCTGGCCCAGAGCAGCTCTGTGGTTCCCAGAGGTGTGGGAGCTGTGCAAGGCCAGTTTTCCCAACATTAAAAAGGAATTGTTCCAACAAAAGCCCTGCTCAGTCACCATAGGCAGTGGCTGAGCAGTGTTACATTAATAAATCAAAGGACCTCGGGGCCTGGCACGGAATTTTTATTTGAATTTATTTAATTGCATTCATCACTTTTTTTCCTGAAAATAATCTTTACACAGGGCACTCTCCAATTAAAAATTATGTATTCCAACTGCTCAAAAGGGTTCTGCTCCATTCAGCTGAGCAGAAGGGCAGGGATCAGAGACCTCCTGTGTGGGAACAGCTGTGGGTTCCTCCCTGGAAATGGGGAATTGTCCTTTTCCTTCTGCACCCACACGGGGCCCTGCCCGCAGTCCTCACACAGGACTGGCCATGGAGGTGCCTTTCCAGGATTCCTCTCCCAAGGGAGAAAATTCCTGCTGCATCCCAACACCAGAATTCCCCTGAATTCTTCCAGCCCGGGTTTGCCTTTGCTGGAGCTGCCCTGTCTGTGATGAGCACAGAAAACTGTTTAATGTTCCTTGTCAGCCTTTTGTGCTGCTGAAGATCATTAACCATGTCCTTTGGAACATCCTGACACTCATCATCCCAAACCTCTCCTCAAAGGTGAGATTTTCCAGACTCCTTTTTCCTTTTCGAGGTGGTTTTTGTTCTCTCTCACGGGCTGTGCTTGATCCACCTGTTCCTTGGTGCAGCTCCAGAGCTGAGCCCTTCCCAGCAGGGCCCAGGGAGGGACTGACCTCCCCAGGGAGGTGGGCTGGCCTGGGGCACCCCTGTGTGGGTTTTACTCACCGTTCTGAGGGCCAGCCTGGCAGAAACGTGGCTGTATTAATTAGTGAGACGTCATGATCGAGTGTGCCTTGAGAAATCAAAAAGGTTTTAATAAAGAAAGAAAATAATACAAAAAAACCAAAACCAAAGCTGAGCACAGTACAGAGATAAGTCTCCTGCTTGCTACAACACCTCAAAAAGGAGTTTCTTTGTTGTCTCTCTTTAGTACTTAACAGCCTAGGCGGGCTGTTGGGCTCTTGGCCCAATGAGATGAGCAACAGGCTACATTCCCAGAGTCCAGTCTACACTCCTGGGCTGGCCCTGGGCCAATTACAATGAGAAATCTACAGAACTTTCCAGCTAAACTTCTTAACATGTCTAAAGGTGAACTGAAACTCTTTCCCTATTTGGAAGCACCTGCTGGGGGTGTGAGGGAATGCTTTACTACGCCCCTGGGTGCTGTGACCCTTCAGAGCCCAGTCCTGCCCTGCGGGGTCACTCTGTGCCAGTGACACCTTTGCTGGGCTGGGCACAGGTGGCAGCTCCTCCTGCTCCTCCCAACCTTTCCA
Source organism: Trochalopteron elliotii (assembly GCA_024734555.1). Taxonomy (NCBI): domain Eukaryota; kingdom Metazoa; phylum Chordata; class Aves; order Passeriformes; family Leiothrichidae; genus Trochalopteron; species Trochalopteron elliotii. The sequence goes on from JANPWX010000427.1 coordinate 25,186, forward strand.
GTCCCTCTGCTCTGGCAAAGCTGCTCCCAGCCCTGGGGCTCTTCCCTGGGATATGGGAATCCAGAGGAATCCATGGAGCTGCTCCAGGGCTGGAGCCAGGCTGGGAGAGCTGGGAATGTTCCCCTGGAGAGGAGAAGCTCCAGGGAGAGCTCAGAGCCCCTGGCAGGGCCTGAAGGGGCTCCAGGAGAGCTGGAGAGGGACTGGGGACACGGGATGGAGGGACAGGACACAGGGAATGGCTTCTCACTGCCGCAGGGCAGGGCTGGATGGGAGATTGGGAATTGGGAATTCCTGGCTGGGCTGGAATTCCCAGATCTGCTGTGGCTGCCCCTGGATCCCTGGCAGTGCCCAAGGCCAGGTTGGACATCGGGCTTGGAGCAGCCTGGGACAGTGGGAGGTGTCCCTGCCATGGCAGGGGTGGCACTGGGTGGGTTTTAAGGTCCCTTCCAGGACCCTTTGGCAGGATTGTCCCCTCAGTGCCCTCTCCCCTGTCCCTGGCAGGTCCTGGCTCTGTCCCCCAGCCTGGTGGCCCTGGGCAGGTCCCTATGCCAGCTCCTGGCTGGAAAATGAGTGCAGCCCCAGGCTGTAAATCCACTACAGGGTACAAAGTGCTCTGACTCTCAAGTGCTGAGGCCATGGCCAAGGGGGATTTAGAAGACGAGGCAGCAGCAATTTCATCTGTAGAGCCTCTGATTCACACACAGATCCTGCCTGATTTTCTCCCAAATAGTCCCTGCACAGCACAGAAAATGTGAATTGTGTCCTGAACAGCTCATTCTTCCAGAACCAGGAGAAAAATTAAACTCCAAAAGTTAATTATGTAGCGAGAAGCTGAGTGGGAAAGGAGCTGAGAGGGAGGAGGAGGGAAGAAGGGCACCATGAAAGACAAGAGGGAGAGGGTAAACCGGTATTTATTCATCCAGGAAAACAGATTTTTTAACTACATGGCTTCTCCCAGCTCCTGTCTGCGAGTTCTAATAACAGATTTTTAATTTACCAGACACATTCTGCATGTCCCCTTGTTGCATTTTGCTCGCTATAAGAAGAAATTCATATTTTGATACTGCAAAAGCCAATTCAGATTTTCTTCAGATAATGATTTGTTATTAAGGTTAGGAGTCTTTTTTGCATAATTAAATTAGAATTGTTTTGGGCACGTTAGGATTTATGCTATTGTGTTTGGATAGCAAATATATGTATTTTATTTCCATTCTCGCCATGAAAACATTGGCTCTGTAAGAGATGAGATTATTTCTGGGTTTACATGAATATATTCATTTATCATGTGGTTATCCTTGCACTCAGCTTGAACCCACAGCGATACCTTGGGAAGGAGAGGAAAAAAACCTGAGGAAATGAAGGAAACACCAGGATCCATGTGGATATTTGGACAGCAGCAGTCCCAGTGCTCAGGAGCACTTTGGGTTATCCCTGAAGTTCAAGTCCCACTGGAAATAATTACAGTTCCCTGAAGTGTTTGATAAAATGCAGCAACTGAGCTCAAGTGCCGGGTTTGGGAGAGTTCCTGACACCTCGAGGTACTCTGAATATGGAATAGTGTTCTGCCTCAACATGGGAAATTCTTGCAGGGTTGTGCATTTTTGTGTGCTTTGTTCTCTGTGGGAAAATGAGACCCATTCCTTCTCCTCCAGAGGTGAAAGTCTGGATAAATTCTTTGCCTCTGACTGCTGGGAAGGGGTTTCCTTTTGCTGTGGAAGCCAGAAAATATTTAAAGTGTAAAATATTAAAGTATTAAAATATTTAAATGTTTAGATATTTAAATCAGGCTGGAATCCCCTCCCCAGGGCAGGGCTGCACATCTGTGCTCTCTGCAGTTTTATAAGGAAGGAGATCCAAAACATTCTCTGCAATTCCTGTGTTTCCAGCCTCATTTCTGAGTTCAGTGCTCAGGCTGCTGCTCCTCTTCCTCACAGGCATTTTCCAGCCCGTGGAACCATCAAGGCACAGGATGGTTAAAATTGGAAAACACTTCATGGCTCCAGGCCAAGCTTTGACTGAACAGCACCACGCCCACTGCTGGTCTGTACCAAGCTGTTATCCAAGATTAATGACAATTATTAGCCAGAACTGGAGTAATTTCTGGCAGAGATCTGTAAATCCAAGTGTTTGGCAGCCATTCTGCAGGGTTCTCTTCTGCAGAGGGGCACAGGGGCTGCAGGAATGGGAGGAACAAACACTCATGGAATTGTGGAATGGGATGGGTGGGAAGGGACCCCAAATCCCATCCCATTCCATGGATCCCACCCCATCCCCCTCCTGCCATGGCAGGGACACCTCCCACTGTCCCAGGGACACCTCCCACTGTCCCAGGCTGCTCCAAGCCCAATGTCCAACCTGGCCTTGGGCACTGCCAGGGATCCAGGGGCAGCCACAGCTGCTCTGGGAATTCCAGCCCAGCCAGGAATTCCCAATTCCCAATCTCCCATCCATCCCTGCCCTTGGAGGAGCCCTGCTCCTTGGAGGGGACAGCAGTGACATTCCTCATATCAAAGTTTGGGGTTGATCTGAAGTTTAGCCAGGGTTAAACCTCCTGCAGCTTTTCCCTGGAGATGTCCCAGGAATGGGGTTTCCTCTGGAAGGCACAGGGGGGGATCCTTGTGTGGGCCTGATATTTCTGGCTCTGAGAGATTTTAGCCTGCTAGCAGCTGCTGACTTTTTCCCAAGGAAAAAATTATCAGGAAAGTTCCTTCTCAAAACAATCTTGGCAAACAACTCTCCTTCCTCAGAACAATCTTTCTCCAGGTGGTGTTTTGCTGTTTCACTGGTTTAACCCATGGGATCAGAGAGGTGTCGTTCCTATGCACCAACCATGGTAAGTCTGTATGGGAACACCTTGTAAAAGGTAGCAAGAATTAGACAGTAAAGCATTTTTTCTGTGCTCTTTGCCTTCTGAAATATTTGGAGTCTCTTATCTTTCTTTTGTGTCCTACAACGACACCCTTGCCCTTGTGCTGTGCAGGGGCAGGAGCTGGATCTGATGATCCCAGTGGCTCCTTCCCAGCTCAGGAGATTCTGTGTCCAGGGCAGAGCTGACACTGCCTCATTCAGGCTCAGAAAAACCCCCAAATAACCAAAGGATGCAGCTCGAGGCCCTTGGGATCTCAGGGAATATTTGGCTGCAGCTCAGCCCTGGGGACAAGCACAAGGTGTCACCTGGGCCACCCCTCCTGGCACCTCCTGCTCCCTGCAGGGACCTCCCTGGCCGGAGCTGTGTCCCCCTTTATCTCCAGTCTTGGAAACACTGAACGTGTGTCCTGGTTTAGGCTAAATCTGGGAGGAAACCTCCAAAGGGGTCCCTCTAGAAAGCAAATTCAAATTCAGCCCCTCCCCCAAGTGGTTTGGGAAAATATTTCCTTGGAGAAAAGTGGAAAAAACTGTTTATTTAACGAGCAAAATGTTCACAAGTATAAAAAATAAACAATATAAAGCAATAAAACCTCTCGCTGTCTAAAGAAATAACAAACCCAAAAAATCCCAATCATAAAGTACAGCTCAACTCACTCAGGCTCTTATCAATCCCTCCAACACTAAAAAATACCAAAACCCAGACCCCAGTAAACCTCAAATATAAACTCCCAGTAGTCATCTAAGTTTTCAGTCCAGAACAAGTTCAAACAGTTCGAAAAAGAAAAACAAAACATTCTAAAAAACTTCTCTGCCTCAACTAACTAAAGCTAAAACAAACAAAAAAAAAATCTCTATCCCACTGTCTGTCCATACAGACAACACCACCCAGAAAGGAAATACAAAACAGTAAGTACAGTTCCTAAAAACAAACCCAGTGCTTCTCTTTCTCCCCACTTCATTTTTAAAACTAATCCCCAAAGTACAGAACACGATATCCAGCACCAACCAACAAAGCAATTAAAAATGCAAACAATTAAAAATACAAACATCATAAAGTCACCCTAAAACAACTTGGAAAAAAAGGGACCTTTAGGGATGGGATCTCCTGCATTCACCTGCTGTGGGTTTCACCCACACACCTGAGGCCAAACCTTGCAGAGACGTGGCTGTAACAATGAGTGAGAGGCTGATTGTGGGTGCTTTGAAAAGTCAAAAGGGTTTTAATAAAGATGGAAAATAATACAAAATGCAAAACAACAAAGCTGAGCACAGCACAGACACAAACTCCCTGCTGCTACAGCACCTCAAAACGCGACAAGTGAAAGCGAAAAGTGTGGAGCTCCTTTGTTCTCTCTCGTTTATACATAATAGCTGAGGTGGGCTTTTTGGCCCTTGGCCCAATGACAAAACCAACTGTCTTTGAGTAACATTTCCAGGGTCCAATCTGCACCCCTGGGCCAGCTCCGAGCCAATTGCAAAGAGAAATCCACAGAACTCTCCAGCTAACTTCTTAACATGTCCAAAGGTAAAGTGAGACCCTTTCCCTGTTTGGAAGCACCTGCTAGAGGTGTAGGGATTGCATTAGTACAACCTGCCACTTGTTCTGGGACAAACTGTGCCACTCTGCATTTCAAACCAATTCTCCTCTCCCAAAGCGACGTGGAAGGAGCTCCATTGGGTGATTTGGCAGCTCACCCCTCACAGCATCCCAGTGAGCTCCACATCTCTGGGAGAAAATCAGAATTTTCACCATGAACAGTACTCCAGGCAGGCTCTGCTCCAGGGTACAGGGTGCTGGGATCTGGCATTTCCTCCTGCCAGACTGCTCCAACCCTCACAGAGACATTTCCATCCCTCTCCTGAGGTGTTTTATATTTAATCCTCAGCTCTGCAGATATGAAAAGCTCCTGTTTCCTGTGGGATCAGTGTTGCAGTACTTTGACACACGACATTTGACACCTGTCAAAACATTATAATCAAATCTAAGGCTAAATAGCATCAAATTAATATGACAGATCTCTGAGAAATTATACACTCCAAGGAAAGGTAACAAGACATCTTTATTTCAGCGAAACAGAATTCTGTTTAAAAATTAACACAATCAGCACATTACCAGGAAAAAACCTTTTATTTTGGTGAGGCTGCTTCGTGCAGTGGAAATGTTTCAGTTAATGTGTGACTGAAGTTTCTCCCTGGATGCCTGCAGGTATTGCTGTGGCCTGTGATATAAACCCAACGCCTCTGAACCTCCTTCTCCCGTTTAATTTTTCACACACTTATACATTTATTGATCTGGGTCCTCTGACATGCAATTTATCAAATCTCTTACTGCCTGTGCTGAGATTATGACAGCGAGAGCCAGCAGCCCATCATTTAGCAGCTGGAATAAATTAGTTTAGCTCATTGAAATTAAAACAGGGCAGTGGGGAGAGTAAAAGGAAGCTGAAGTTGTGTCTTTAACTTCAAACACGTTGCAGTGAGAAAGGAAAAAAAAACCTTTGGCAAGATTTTACCTTGCCGTGGGGGACATTTCACAAACAACTGGTGGAACGGGCTGTTTTTACTGATTTCTATTTTGTTTGTTTGTTTGTTTGTTTCTTTGTTTGTTTTCTACATGCAAACCATGACTTTTCTCCCCAAGAACTGTGTAGCAGCACCAGGGGTTGCTGGAAGGGATGAGGGATCAGAGAGCCACGGGAGGGTTTGGTGGGAAGGTCCCACTCTGTGGTCAGGGTCACCTGGAGCAGGAGTGTGGCCAGGTGTCCCCAGCCCCTCTGGAGAGCCCCTGGGGCCCTGCAGGGCTGGGGACAAACTGGGGACAGCCCCAGGGCTGGGGAGGGGCTCTGACACCCCTGGGGAATGGGAGAGAGCTGGGCCTGGGGACAGCAGGGACGTGGGGACCTCATGGACACCCCATGGACACCCTCACTGGGGGCACAGGGACAGCAAGTCCCACTCTCCTCAGAAGGACAAGGGACAAGGGACAAGGGACAAGGGACAAAGGACAAGTACTGCAAGGGAAAGCCAGCTGGACCCAGAGAAAAGCAGCTGGACCCAGAGAAAAACAGTCTAAAAAACTTCTCTGCCTCAACTAAAACTAACTAAAACAAAAAAAACCCCTGGATCCTGCTGGATTCAGGAAAAAACCTTCTGAAACCAGAGATCCCTCACACCCCAAATATCTCAGTGATTACAGACCCCCCAAATCCTGCACGCCCCAAATATCCCCAGTGGTTACAGAGCCTCAAATTCTGCACATCCGAAATCCTGCCCATCCCAAATATTCCACTGGTTACAGAGCCCTCTGGACACCCCAAATACCCCAGTGGTTACAGATCCCCCAAATCCTGCCCACCCCAAATATTCCAGTGGATACAGAGCCCCAGATCCTCCCTACCCCAAATATCCCAGTGGTTACAGATCCCCCAAATCCTGCCCATCCCAAATCCTGTACACCCCAAATATCCCCAGTGGTTACAGAGCCCTCTGGACACCCCAAATCCTG
>JANPWX010000427.1:36552-70092 GCA_024734555.1 Trochalopteron elliotii
TATATAATATAATATAATATAATATAATATAATATAATATAATATAATATAATATAATATAATATAATATAATATAATATAAATTTATTACATTTATATTATGTACACTGTCGAGCCCAAGCATTCCCCAGCACTGCCAAGGTCACCCTGACTCGTGTCCCCAAATGCCACCTCCACAGACCCTCTGAGCATTTCCTGGGGGGAAAGGTGAGGATTCAGTTCTGTTTGGAATCAGACAAGAAATAAATCAGGGAATGGATTTGTTCCTGAAATAAAACTCCCCCAGACACGTTGGGAAAGGAAATAGAATCCAAGGGGGAGAAAGCAGAGGGAAAATGGAACAGGCTCCTGCCCCTCCCTGTCGTTCATTGGGGGGTCAGTGGAGCAGAGTTGGGGGTTTCTGGCACTCCCAAAGTGTCAGAGATGTAAATTCCTGATGAAAACTCCAGTTTTCCAGAGTCTGTCCCCAGCTGTTCCACTGGAGGAGTCAGGGTGATGCTGCATTTCCCACAGGGAAATGTCTGTGATGTGTCACAGGGAGAAACAGAGAGGATTTAACCTTTAAGGGCAGCTCTGGGGTTTTTGTTTTTCTCCCCACTTCACTCTCAAAACTAATCCCCAAAGTACAGAACACGATATCCAGCACCAACAAAGCAAACAATTAAAAATGCAAACAATTAAAAATACAAACATCAAAAAGTCACCCTAAAACAACTTGGAGAAAAGGGACCTTTTTGGGATGGGATCTCCTGCATCCACCTGCTGTTCGCTCTGGGACAAACTGCGCCAACTCTGCATTTCAAACCAATTCTCCCCTCCCAAAACAACGTGGAAGGAGCTCCCCTGGGTGCTTTGGGAAGGTGTGATGGCAGCTCACCCCTCACAGCATCCCAGTGAGCTCCACATCTCCGGGTGGAAATCAGGATTTCCACCATGAAGACCCAAAATACTGACTTTGGAATGTATCACACCGATGAAGGAAGAGAAAGCCTTTGGAATTCTTTCCTTATCAAAGCCTCCCTCCTCAAGGACAACAACAGTGAGCTTCACCCCTAGATCGAGGTTGTTAATTTGAGGTTTTTTTCTTGTAGGACAAATGTGGGAATAAAAGCCCCTCCAAACAATTAAAAAAAAAACAAACAAAAAAAAAACAAAAAAACCCCACAACAACAACAAAAAACCACACCAAGAAACAGAAACCTGCATCTGAATGCAGGAACAGCAAAGAAGAGGCTTCAAAATGCAAATGTGCAACTTCCCAGGTGATGAAAGGAGCTCTTGTCAGGGCCAGGCTGCTCTCAGAGGTGGCTGCTGACTTCCTCCCTAAGGAAATCTCACACAAAGGCTTTGCCTTTTTTTTTCATCTTCATTTCATTTTTTCCCATTAATTTTTCGGTTTTTATCTTCATTTTTTCACCCTTTTTTTGAGCAAGGCAGCCCTTGGTTGCACTCCCAGGGACACAGAGAGTGGCTGGGGCCTCGTGCAGCCCCCGCTGAGGGGGATGGCAGCTCCTTCCCCAAAAACCAGACAGGACCTGCTCCAGAGAAACACAATTCAGAACGGCCAAGGAGCTGCTCTTGGGTTAGTGAATAGGGAAAGGGTCCCTGGATTGCAGTGGGATATGTTTATATATATATTATTACATTTATATATGTGTTCCCCATGTCCCCCACATCCCCCATGTCCCTCATGCCCCTTGTGCCCCTCATGTCCCCTGTGTCCCCCACTCTTCGCATTGCCCTCATGGCCCCCATGTCCTTCATTTTCCCATGTTCATCATGTCCCCCATTCCTCTCATGTCCCTCCTGTCCCTCATGTCCCTCATGTCCCTTATGTCCCCCATGTCCTCCATGCCCCTCATGTTCCTTGTGTCCCTCATGTCCCTCACATCCCTCATGTCCCCCATGTCCTCCATGCCCCCCATGTCCCTCATGTTCCTTGTGTCCCTCATTTCCCTCATGTCCCTCATTTCCCCCATTCCTCTCATGTCCCTCATGTCCCTCATGTTGCCCATGTCCCTCATGTCCCTTGTGCCCCTCAGGTCCCCCATTCCTCTCATGTCCCTCATTTCCCTTGTGTCTCCCATGTCCCCTGTGTCTGCCACTCTTCTCATGTCCCTCATGTCCCCCATGTCCCCTGTGACCCCATGTCCCTCATTTTCCCATGTTCATCATGTCCCCCATTCCTCTCATGTCTCTCAAGTCCCTCATGTCCTTCATTCCCCTCATACCCCTCATGTCCCCGATGTACCCCATGTCCCTCATTAACCTCATTAACCTCATTGCCCTTGTGTCCCCCATGTCCCTCACGTCCCTCATGTCCCCCATCTCCCTTATGCCCCCCATGTCCCTCATTGCCTTCATATCCCTCATATCCCTCATGCCCCTTGTGCCCCTCGTGTCCCCCATGTCCCCCATGCCGCTCACTGCCCTCATTGCCTTTGTGTCCTCCAAGTCCCTTGTGTCTCTCTCTCATTTCCCCCATGTCCCCAGTGTTCCCCATGTCCCCACATCCCTCATCCCAGCGTGGCTGAGGGCACTGATCCCCTCTCAGGGCTGGCAGTGGCACAGACCCAGGGTCTGGAATCCCCTGTGCTCTGCCCTGTCAGTGCTTTCCTGGCCTGAGCTCATCTGCTCCTCACCAGGAGCTCCTCCAGCACTGCAGGGCCAGGCCAGGAAATGCAGCAGAGCTGCTGCAACATTTCCCCAGCACATTAACACTCCCTCCTTCCTTCCCTGGCTTTAATTATTTATAACTGTGGCACAGAATCTGAAAGTTCTTGGGGTTTGGGGCTGATTAAAAACCCAAATTTCCATAAATCCATAAACAGAAAATACTGCAGAACAGTGGGAAGAGTGCAGTGTTTGAATCACCCACCAGCCTTCTGGGCTGTACAACATCAGCAGCTCCTCACAAACCCACGGGCCCCATGATCCATCCACCTCCCAGGGGTGATCCACCTCCCAGGGGTGATCCACCTCAGAGCAGCCCAGGAGGTGCCTGGGCAGGTGGGAGCAGCTCCTGTGGCCACACAGGCTCAGCTGGAAGGAGGAATTCACAGGGATCGACCTCTGAGATCGCCTTGGAGAGAGACTCAGGGAGAGCTGAGAGATCAGAACCTCAAGGGGAAAAATCTGTGAGGTTTATGATCCAAACTGGCCCAGGGAAATCCCTTTGCCCAGAGCATTTCCTGCCTCAGGCAGCAGCAATCCTGTCCTGCTCCTCAGGGTGTTTTCCCTTTGGAGTGGAGGGCTTTGATTCCACCCCAAATATCCCGGTGGGATATTTGCCAAGCTGCCCCTTGGCTTCCCATGGCTCTGGTCTGGCTGTCCTGGTGGGAGGGTGGGATTACTCCGGGGGCAGCTCCCTGTGCCACCCAAAATGAGGGAAAAGGGCACAAAAGGGACTTGATTGAAGAGAAAAAGAAGCTGCTGCTGAAGGAAAAGGCTCTCTGGAATCACCCCAGGATGGTTCAGTCTGGGAAGGGACTTGAAGCTCATCCCATTCCACCCCTGCCATGGGCTGGGGCACCTTCTGCCATCCCAGGGTTGTTAGCGTTGAAACACACAATCACAGGATGATTATATGCAGGAGCTTTTATTGAAGAGCTCTGGGAATCAGGGGCACAGGGTACAGACCCAAATCTGACTCCCACATGGATTTGGGATGGACATGTTTTTATACCTTTTCCTTATATAACTATATATATTAATTATTAAACCCATATTGTTCTGTTGTATACATTGATTTTATCCAAGCATGAATTCTTGTAGTTTCCATCAGGCCCCCCAAACATCATTTCTCCTGATTCTTAAACAATAATCATATTCCATCACCAAACAATCATTACAATTAACAATCATATCACTGATCATATGATGATGATGATGCAGGTGCAGTTTCACACGATCTAGTAAAGACAAAGCCCAACCTTTGTTCCCAGGGCCTGTGTAGTTTTGGTTCCCTTTCCCAGGCCTATCCAGGCACAGCCTTTCTTTCCACCTCCCCTGAATCTATTGTACACAGTTCCCATGATTTTTAGAAGCACTTTACCCCTGTGCTATCAGGGTTAAAATGTTCCTAACCATGTGTTCCAAACCACGTCCAGGCTGTCCTGGAGCCCTTCCAGCATTCCTGGAGCCACTGGATGGATTTCCAGCTACACAAAAGTGCCCAGGTGTGACCTGGTGCCCGGCTCATGGGGGTTTGCCCTCCCTGTTCTCCCTCTGGCCATTTCCAGGGGTTGCAGGAGGCAGATTTAGGGAAGTTTATCCGGTTTCCATGGGGATGGGAGTGAGGAGGAGGATCTTTGCAAAGACAAAGGCACAGAAGAAACGGCCCCGGGTGAACGGAGCAGAACAGAACCCGAAATCCCATCGCTGGCCAAAGGACCTGCAGGGAACACGCCAGAACAAAGGGACTCACCACAGCTCCCAGTGGAACTGGGGAGGGTTTAAGGAACAAATCCCACCTTTTAACACCCAGAAATAAATGAAAAAGGAGAGTGATGTGAAGGGAAAGATGTAATCTCAGACATCTCCCATGTCCTGACCTCAATTAGAAACAGGGAAGGAATCCTTTAACAGATGGGATCACCCAGGGCAGGTAACCTTTACTCTGGTTTTCCATTCCAGGAATTCACCATCCTGCTGGAATTCCTGCTGTTCTCACCCTTCCCGTGCTGAGAGCAGAGCCCAGACCCCGGCAGGTTGTTGGGTGATTTTTAAACCTGGCTGGTTTTGTCTCACCTGCTGCTCTGCCTCCAGGCAAACGTGGGATGAGCAAGACAAAGAAAAATTACAGTGGTTAAAAGTTAAAGCCCATGGAGGGAAACTTCTGAGGCTCTCGTGCCACAGCCAGTGGCTTTAGGAACAAACAGGGAAGAACCAGGATTTCCAGGGCTCCCCGTGTCTGCAGGAGCCTCTCCTGCTCTGCCTGGGAGCCCTTCCCCTGTAACCACCTGCTCCAAGCCTGCAGGGATCAATTCCCACAACAGGGAACCGTGGGCTTTCCAGATACATCCAAAACTTCCCTAAAGAGGAAAAATTGCCTTTCCAAATGCATCCAAAGCAGATAATAAAAATAATAATAAGAAATGTACATTAATTAAAACATTAGCTCATTAATTTAATTAATTAATTAAATTTCTAAAGCGACCCAAAGGAAAAAAAAAGAAGGACCCAATGAAAAAAAAAAGATTCTGAAATTGCAATTGCTCTAATTTTTGATTGAGATTGGGTCTACTTAACCATTAAAGCTCTCTCTGTAAATGTATGTTAATTTTAATATGGAAAATGTCACTTCTACATAAAAAGGGATTTACTGAAGATTGAGATGAAGCATTTTCAGAAATCAAAGTCTGGAACATTTCATTCTGATAATGTTCAAATCCAATGTTTGGGAACTATATGATTTCTTTTTTTTTTTTTTTTTAACTAATCTCTTTGCTGATCTCAACCTACTTTAGCAGATCTTTCATTCCTATGAAACTTCACAGTCCAATCAATTATTTAATTAAAACCAAAGGAATTCACTTTGTCATCCATGGGAGAGGTCCTGGACGAGACCCAGGAGCAGGAATGAACTGCTGCACATCCCTGGCCCAGGGCTTGCCTCAGGATATTCCTCTGGGTTCCTCCTCCCTTCTTGTTCCTTTTCTCTCTCTGCTCCCAGAACACCTATTCAAAGTGGATTTTTTCTGACAGGAGTTTCTCNTTGGGATGTCAGTGAGGGACAGGAGCACTGCCCCACACCTGGGATGGGGTTTGGGATAAAGACAAGCTCAGGGGATGTCACAGGGAGCCCTGTCCTGACTCCTGGGCTTTCCCATTGTGTGTTCCCATCTCAGCACCACCAGCAGGGCTGGACAGCTCCTTCGCTGGGAAGAAAAAGCCTTGTGGAGGATTTCCAGCTCTCCTGGAAACCCCTCCCGGCTCTCATAGTCACACTAAGGGCTGTGGCCAAACAGCTGAAGGAAATCTTGGCTGGAAATGTCCATTAGCAACGTTTTACATTTATTTCAGTTCCAGCTGCCACTGCTGAACTCCCAGTGCTCTGAGTTTAAGTCATTACCCCCAGCCTGTAATTAACTTCTCTGGGGTGGCTGTAAATCACTCTGAACTCACAGTCCCTCATTCCCTGAGGTTTCTGTCACTTCCCAGGAGCAGCTCAGCACAGCCAGGGGAACCTTCAGAACCTGCACTGTGAGCTCCAGGGCTGGGGTCATTCCCTCCAGGGCTGGGGTCACTCACTGCAGGGCTGGGGTCGTTCCCCCCAGGGCTGGGGACATTCCCTGCAAGGCTGGGGTCACTCACTGCAGGGCTGGGGTCACTCACTGCAGGGCTGGGGTCATTCCCCCCAGGGCTGGGGTCATTCCCTGCAGGGCTGGGGTCATTCCCCCCAGGGCTGGGGTCACTCACTGCAGAGCTGGGGTCATTCCCCCCAGGGCTGGGGTCATTCCCCCCAGGGCTGGGGTCATTCCAGGGCTGGGGTCACTCACTGCAGGGCTGGGGACGTTCCCTCCAGGGCTGGGGTCATTCCCCCCAGGGCTGGGGTCATTCCCTCGAGGGCTGGGGTCGTTCCCCCCAGGGCTGGGGTCATTCCCTCGAGGGCTGGGGTCATTCCCTCGAGGGCTGGGGTCATTCCCTCCAGGGCTGGGGTCATTCCCTCCAGGGCTGGGGTCATTCCCTCGAGGGCTGGGGTCATTCCCTCCAGGGCTGGGGTCATTCCCTCCAGGGCTGGGGTCATTCCCTGCAGGGCTGGGGTCATTCCCTCCAGGGCTGGGGTCATTCCCTGCAGGGCTGGGGTCATTCCCCCCCAGGGCTGGGGTCATTCCCTCCAGGGCTGGGGTCACTCACTGCAGGGCTGGGGTCATTCCCTCCAGGGCTGGGGTCATTCCCTGCAGGGCTGGGGTCGTTCCCCCCAGGGCTGGGGTCATTCCCCCCAGGGCTGGGGTCATTCACTCAGCTCTGTCACAGACCCCTTGGGAGGTGACATCAGTCACCTGCACAGACTTCACCTCATTTAGGGAGGGGATTCCTCACTCAGGGAAGGAAAACCTCACCTTTAATCCCCTCAGGCCTAATGGTGGAGTGCCCACCCCTGGGGCATCCACAGCCCTGTGCATGTGGCACTTGGGGACACGTGGCAGTGCTGGCCTGGGCAGTGCTTGGACTAAAGGCTTTTCCAACCTGAGCTATTCCAAATCCCAGTTACCAAAACCTGTTATTTAATGACCTGGTTTCAGCGCTCATGAACACAAAATGGAATCATTTTTCACAGTGAGTTCTTTCTGCCAATTTATGGTTAGGGAGTGGATCAGGTGCCAGCCTTGAACACCCAGCCTGAATTTACAGCAGCAGTTACAGCAGTGGCTCCCACGGCTGCTGGATTTGCTGCACCAAGCCCTGAGGGGGCCAAGGACGTCCTGTCAGATATCAGGGAGAAATCCTGCCCTGGGAGGGTGGGCAGGGCCTGGTACAGGGTGCCCAGAGCAGCCCCTGGATCCCTGGCAGTGCCCAAGGCCAGGTTGGACATTGGGCTTGGAGCAATGGGACAGTGGGAGGTGTCCCTGCCATGGCAGGGGTGGCACTGGGTGGGATTTAAGGTCCTTCCAAGCCAAACCATTCTGTGAGTTCATTATTTAATGTTGATCAGGATTGTTGCAATTTTAAGCCTGATGTTGGCAAACATCCACCTTAGCCCAGCATTTCACAACCAAAAAAACCAAAACCTCTGAAAACAAAAAAAAAAACAATCCCCCCCCCAAAAAAAAACCCAAAAAACAAACAAAAGAAACCCAACAAAGCCCAAAACAAACAAATGAAAAACCAAAAAACCAAAAAAAACACAAAAACCAAACAACCCAACAAAACCAAAAACAAACAAACAAACAAAAATCCCCAAACAAACTCCCTTCTCAAAACAAACAAACAAACAAACAAACAAACAAAAAACCCACAAAAACAAATACGAACCCCCCAAACCCTACCAAACAAAACAAAACAAAACATAAAAAACAAAACAAAACAAAAAAACAAAAACCAAACAAAAAACCAAACAAACAAAAAAACAACAAAAAACAAACAAACAAACAAAAAACCCGACAATTTTTGCCTGGGGTTTAAAAATTTCCTTCTTTCATTCAGAGAATCCCAGTTCAGCCTCCACCCACACAGAAGTTGAAGGAATAAATAAAAATCACTTTAAATCACTTTTATACAGGACTCTGGGGGCTCCAGGTGATGAAGGGATGTGTTCACCAGGAGTGTTCCCAAGAAGGTTCACACACAACTTCTGGCCATCCCCCTCCCAGTCCCTCTGTGCTGGGTGTCCAGCACCAATTCTTTTCAGGGGAAGAATAAACAAGAGAGGGAATTTTTGCCACCACTGTTGGTTACATCGCCTGATGTCCCAGCCACATTCCTGTAGGAATTGTTCTCCAGTTGTAAATTGATTATCTCAGTCTCACTTTGAGCTGGTGAGGAAGTTCCTCACTCACCATTTGCACTGAAAACCTTTATTGCTCTGCAGTGAGGAGTGACTTTTGGGTGGTTCTGTCTCTGCAGATGGCAGAAGAGGGTTGGAAGAGGGTTCTGCTCCTCCTTGGACTCCAAATGCTCCATCAGTTCTGTATTGCTGAGCAGGGTGAGGGCAGGTTTAATTGAGAGCCTCAGCTGCTCTGAACAAACACAATTAGGAGAATTAAGAAAATTCAACCAAATTGAGACTGGCCTACTTCATATTGGCAAGGGCTCAGTGTGAGCCAGCAAAAAAGCTTAATTTCACTCCTAAAAGCTGGTACTGTACAAACTTTTAAAAAATCACTGAGAGACAAAAAAAAGAGCAGCTAAAAAGTGTTGACTGAGAGAATGTGCTTGGTCTGGTCTCACATGAAATGTCATGAGCATGGAGCTCTGTGGAGGGATTTCACAGACAAAAGTGAGAAAAAATTCGATGTGTTAGGCAGAATAATAATTATGCAGAGCTCTTGGCTTGCCTGGGTGTGTTTGAATGAGGTGCAGCTCCCCCAGCCCGTGGTGGGCTCGTGCCCCATGGGGAGGGGATGGGGCTGGTTCCCCTCGAGGGTTGGGAGCCCTGGGGTGACTTTGTGCTGCTTGTGTCCCCAATCCTCTGTTCTGTGTGTGCTCTGTACTGAGTTCTGTGCCTTTCACACTGGTTCTGAGAGCCAAGCAGGGAAGGAAGGAGTGTGCAGTTTGTTTTGAAAACAGCATTCACTCCTCTGCTTTTTTTTTCTCCAGACTCTGTGTTCATCTGAGGCACAGACAGCAGCAGGACAGAGATCTTTTTTTGCTTTTAGTTAGTTTAGCTGGCTGAGGCAAAGAAGCTTCTTGGACTGTTTTGGGGTTTTTTTCCCTTTTTTTTTGGGACTGTTTAACCCTGCTCTGGACTGAAAAGCCCAGAGGAGCACCGAGGGCTGGCACCTGCCCCCACCAGGGCCTGGACCTCCAGAAGGATTGATAAGGGACTGAGAGAGCTGAGCTACACCCACGGCAGGGACTGTCTCAATTTGCCATCTCACTCCAGAACCAGAGGTTTTATTGGTTCATATTATACATTCTTTGTGCTTGTGGGCCCTTTGTTTGTTAAATAGAGAGTGGAACTCATTTTTCACACCGAGGTGACAGGAGAGTCTGGGCCAGGAACAGCAGCTGTCACCCCTGGATCAGCACTGACACCCCAACGGAGCATTTGTTCCTTTTGTGCCTTCACCTTTCTGCAAGTGTCTGACCAGAGCCTGAAACTCCTCCAAGGAGAGACAGGGGCTGTTCCTGTGTCCTTGAAATGGAGCTGGACAGGGACAGGGGACAGGGACAAGGGGACAGCAGGGGACAGGGACAAGGGCACAGCACAGGGGACAGGGACAAGGGGACAGCACAGGGGATAGGGACAAGGGGACAGCAGGGGACAGGGACAAGGGGACAGCAGGGGACAGGGACAAGGGAACAGCACAAGGGACAGGGACAAGGGGACAGCAGGGGACAGGGACAAGGGGACAGCAGGGGACAGGGACAAGGGCACAGCACAAGGGACAGGGACAAGGGGACAGCAGGGGACAGGGACAAGGGGACAGCACAGGGGACAGGGACAAGGGGACAGCAGGGGACAGGGACAAGGGCACAGCACAGGGGACAGGGACAAGGGGACAGCAGGGGAAAGAGAAGGGCAGAGCACAGGGGACAGGGAAGGGGACAAGGGCACAAAGCTGGGACAGTGGCTGAAATGGAACAACCAGAGGCTGATCCCAGGAATTCCCCCAGCACAGGAGGCAGAACTTGTGCCCTGGGCAGTGCCCAGCCCTGAGCAGAGCCCAGAGAGGGGCTGGACTCTCCTCCCTGGGGATATTCCAGAGCCACCTGGACACAGCCCTGTGCCCTGAGCTCTGGGATGGCCCTGCTGGGGCAGGGAGTGGCACCAGAGACCCTCTGAGGTCCCTCCCAGCCTGACCCAGTCTGGTTTCTGTGACTCTGTGACCCTGCAGTGACATTCTGTCCCATTTTCAAAGCTGGGATGTTTGATCACAGCCTCCCCTTTACCCCGCCCTCCTTTCCCTGTGCAGGGGGACAGGGAAGCCCTTTGCAGAGGGGTTGTGGTGCTGCTGCTGCTCCCAGCCAGGGCAGGGTTGTCAGAGAGCAGCCTGGGCACACCCCAGCCATAATTCCCTGAATTGTTGTCCCCGTGTGGCACCAGCTGCCTTCAGCCCCTGGGCCAGTGGGTTCCTCTCCTGAGCTCTCTGCTTTCTGCCTTTTCCAGGCTCTGCAAAAGGCAGTGAAGGAGGTTCTGGCAAAGAATTAATTCTAAGCAGAAATTCTGCAGCTCCTCAGCTTTCCAGGGGAGCCACAGCAGAGGGGAGGTGGGCTCAGGCCATGCACAGGAGCAGCTGATGTGTCTCCCCAGCCAGGTTTGCTTTAATCAGCCCACATTTGATCTGATCACAAGCTGGGAGGTGTTCACAGCCATCCCAAGGCTCTCTCCAGCTCAGGGATTGATGAAAGGCAGGCTGGCTCCCTGGGAAAAGCTGCCAGGACCAGGTCAGCTCCATCCAAACCCTGTTTGAGCAGCTGCTCCCCTTCCCACGGCAGCTCTGCTCCATCCTCTGCTCTGATCCCCAGCTCTGGCAGCCCATTATCCATTCCAAACCCCCCAAAAAAGGAGCACAAACTCCTCCTGGGTGCTCTGCACAGCAGGTCTCAGTGTCCTTTAGGGAAAAGGGACCACAAACTCCTCCTGAGCACTCTGCACAACAGATTTCAGCATCCTTCAAGGAAAAGCAGCTCCCCTGCAGCAGTGCCAGCTCCAGTCCTGGCTGCACAGGAGCACCAGGGCTCTGTGGGGTGGGATTTCCACTCCCACAGCCTCTGTGAGACCCCAGAGAGCCTCAGCTGAGCTGCTCTGCTCCAGTCACTCCTCCAGAGCTGCTGTCCATGTTCCTGCAGCCTCCAGGACACACCAGCCCTTCATCTCCTCCCTGTGACACCTTCTGAGCCCTTTCCCACCTTCCCCAGGATAATCTGCAGTGAGAACACATGGAATGGGTGCAGCAAAACCCTGCTGGGACTGACACAACCCTCCAGGATGCTCAGCTCCATCACCCCCAGGAAGGGCTGCTCACAAAAAGCACAGCCATTCCCCAGGAAATGTGTTTTCCCCAGCTTCCCACGGGCACACAGCCACCACCCACCAGCATTCCCAACACTGGGATTCCCAAACCTGGCACAGCCCTGCAGCCACAGCCAAGGGAAAGCTGGGAGGAGCCAGAGCTCTGCAACACAGGCCAGGCAGAGCTTGAGCTGTGGGATAAGGAATTTACAATTAAAAATTGTAAAGTAGGTGTTTTATTCCAGCTGGGATGAATGGGAGATTTTCCACCATGCATGGTGGGACCCCTACAGGGTTAGGGGTTAGGGTTAGGGTTTAGGGGTTAGGATACCTGGTCAAGACAAGGTCCAGGTTTAAATACACATTGATCCCACAATTCACACCTTCCAGATTTAGATCCCACAAACCCACACCTCCCAGGTTTAAATACACATTGATCCCAAAAACCCACACCTCCCAAATTTAAATCCACATTGATCCCACAAACCTACACCTCCCAGGTTTAAATCCACATTGATCCCAAAAACTCACACCTCCCAGGTTTTGATCCCACCAACCCACACCTGGGATTCACCCTAGAATGTCACCTTGGAATGTCACCCTGGGATGTCACCCTGGGATGTCCACTCACCCCATTCCTCACCCACACAGCTCTCCCTGCTTTGTCTAAAAAGACCAAACTCCCAGAGCTGCCACCCTGGATGTGTCCCCTGGGGAGCAGAGGATGCCTGCTCTGGGAGGGACCCCCCAGCCCTGGTTCTGTGCCTGAGGGGTTTTGGTTTTCTGAAATTCTTTTCCCAGGGAATTTTCTGTAAACAGGAGAAATGTTTTTGGAACTGTACCTTTGTTATTCATTCCTTTCCCTAGGAGGGACTTCTTCTTGCTGTCCCTCTGCTCTGAGCAATGTGAGTGAAGAGGTTTGTCTTTGTGTCACCAATCCAACTGGTCTGTGTAGAATAGTATAAAAGGGAGACACATCCCAAGAATAAAGGAGTCATTTTGAGCCTTCTGAATCTCAGAGTCTGTGTCCTTGTGGTGTAAAACAGGGTCAGGACCCTAAAGCCCATCCTGCTCCACCCCTGGGATGCTCCTGCAGGCCTCAAAGGCTGAACAGCCTCCAGCAGGTCAGAGCCTGTGAGGAGCCCTTTGTGCTGCCCTGGAAAAATGCAAACTAAGGAATAATCACACAGGGGTTTCTATCTGCTGCATTTTATGCAAAAGGGATTAACCTTTGTACCCCAGAGCTCCATCTCATCACTCCCATCCCATCTTCCAGAGTCTTCTTGCTCAGGAGTCTTGAATATGCTTAAAAAATTCCTACATAAGCAAAAATATAGCAGAGCACAAAGCTGCAGGTGGAGATGAGAAAACTTCTGGCCATCTTCAGTGTAAAAACACCCAGGAATTTGTGTTCCCTGCAGAAACACACCCATGGATCCAGAAATTCCTCTGGTTACTGAATCCCAGTGATCACCATTAGCCTGATGTCCCTGACATGCACTTGGGATTTATTCTGGGTGCCAGGTGATTCAACAGCTTTTCTGAGGTGCCAAGGAGCAGGAGAAATCTCCTTCTGCTATAGCAGAAGATTTAAATTTTTTCTAAATCCATGGAATCAGAATTTCACCCAGCCATGGGACCCCTGCAGCCCCTGGGGCAGCCCCCAGTGCCCCCAAGCTGCTGGCAGGGACTAAGGGATAATAAACAATGTCAGGGTCTCTAATCACCAGTAACATTGGTGATGCTAGGCAAAAATAAATACCCATCCAACAGATTCCATCAGCAATCGATGAAAAAAGTGTGAGCTAAGTCCAAGGACAATTTAACCTTTTCTTTTTGGGCACCTGCTTTCTTGTAGGATTGAACTGTGTTTGGAGGGGTCTGTCCTCCTTTGTGAGTTCTTGATGACACAGGGCTGGATGGGAGATTGGGAATTGGGAATTCCTGGCTGGGCTGGAATTCCCAGAGCAGCTGTGGCTGCCCCTGGATCCCTGGCAGTGCCCAAGGCCAGGGTGGACACTGGGGACAGTGGGAGGTGTCCCTGCCATGGCAGGGGTGGGATTTGAGGTCCCTTTAACCCAAACCTTTCCAGGATTCTCTGATTCTCTGAGAGACTGAAGGTGAAAGAAGAAAAATCCCAGGAGGGGACAGGAGCCCCCCAGGCCCCCCAGGCTCTGTCCCCCCAGTCCCCTCCTGCCCCAGCAGCTGCAGCTGGAGTCTGGAGCAGCCAGGGCTGTGCAGAGCTGTTGGAATTCTGGAAACTGAGAGTTTTGGGCTTTCTGTGCTGACAGGCACTGACCCCCCAGCAAACACTGCACTGACCTGAGGCCGTGGAAAAGGCTCCCAAAACTGAGTGACAGCACTGGGATTGTGGGTGTGGAGTTTGGATAGAAGTGTGTGATATCACAGGGTGCAAAACTCAGAGTTTAAGGGTTTAGAATACAGTAATATATAGAGAGAAATATGGAGGATTTAGGGTGTTGTCTAAGTCCTGCTTCTTCACCTTCTCCTTAGTTTTGGGTTCTTTTTTCCAATAATAAACCAGAGAGCTGCTGGTGGTGAGAGGATTCAGTGCCACAGGGCTGGATAATGGGCTGAGCACGGTTTTGTGCAGGGAAACCTGTCAGGAATCCAGTGTGCTGGGCCCCAAAACCAGCACAGCTCTGCTGGGATTTGCTGCTGTCTCTGTTTGTGGTGAGCCCTTCACAGCCCTGGACTCAGCCACTGCCTCTGAGCAGAGGCTTCACCTTCAAAAATAACAATTCCTGATCATTCTCAGCTGGGTTTAACAGCGAATGTGTCAGATTCTGAGTGTCTTGTGATGGAAAGACTTAATGCCTATTAATTAGGATCAGTATTACTATTTTTATGTCAAGTCTCCATGGTAATAATTCTGTTCAGGAGGGTGCCAGGGGAAAATTTGGGTTGATTTTGATATGAAGAGTCCAGACCATCGCCACAACACTCAGTCTCTTGGCAGGGTCACTGTGAAGGACAAGATGCAGATTTTGTCCCTTTTCATCAGTTCCTGAGAGGATAATTTTTAGAGAAGCAGCTACTCATAATTTCAGGAGTTCAAGCACGGGAGTGTCTGTACATGTAATTACATTTCCTGTACCAAGCTGATTCCTTGTGAGATTGCTTTCTAGTGTGCAGAACCTCTCCTTTGAAATTCCACCAAGCAGAGCTCAGAATTTCCTTTGCCTGATACATTAAAAAACCCTTTTTTTTTTTTTTTTTTGAAAGAGGAAAATGGATCAATCCACACACAACAGGAGAGAGGCAGCTCTTGACTTCCTCTGGGTTAAAATATTCAGAATGAAGGGGGTGGGGTTCTGAATTCCCTATTTTTCTTTATTTTTTCAGGCTGGTTTTCGCCAAAATTCATTTAATTCTTGCTTTTGTCATGTTGTCATCTGAACACTCTTCATATTTTCCCCAGAGCAGGGACACCTCCCACTGTCCCAGGCTGCTCCAAGCCCAACGTCCAGCCTGACCTTGGGCACTGCCACGGATCCAGGGGCAGCCACAGCAAATCTGGGAATTCCAGCCCAGCCAGGAATTCCTAATTCCCAATCTCCCACCCAAATCTCCCCTTTCCCAGTCTGAAGCCATTCCCTGTGTCCTGTCCCTCCATCCCTTGTCCCCAGTCCCTCTCCAGCTCTCCTGGAGCCCCTTCAGGCCCTGCCAGGGGCTCTGAGCTCTCCCTGGAGCTTCTCCTCTCCAGGGGAACATTCCCAGCTCTCCCAGCCTGGCTCCATCCCTGGAGCAGCCCCGTGGATTCCCCTGGATCTCTCCAGCAGCTCCAGGTCCTGCTCTGTCCCATGCCCAGGACATGCCTGGTGGCCTCTGGAATAACCTGGTGGCCCCAGGGGTAACTTGATGACCTTGGGATTACCCTGATGGCCCCAGAAATAACCTGGTGACCCCAGGAATGATGGCCCAGGGATAACCTGGTGGCCCCAGGGATAACCTGATGGCTTTGGGAATGACCTGGTGGCCTTGGAAATAATCTGGTAGCCTTTGGAATAACCTGGTGACCTTGGGATTACCCTGATGGCCCCAGGAATAACCTGGTGACCCCAGGAATGATGGCCCAGGGATAACCTGGTGGCCCCAGGGATAACCTGATGGCTTTGGGAATGACCTGGTGGCCTTGGAAATAATCTGGTAGCCTTTGGAATAACCTGGTGACCTTGGGATTACCCTGATGGCCCCAGGAATAAGCTGGTGACCACGGGAACAACCTGGTGACCCCAGGGATAATCTGGTGGCCTCAGGAATAATCTGATAGCTTTGGGAATAACCTGGTGACCCCAAGGATAACCTGGAACAGAGGGAAAGAGGAGGGTGACCCATCCAAGCAGCAGCCCAGCTGATATGTGGCTGCATGAGGCCAGTGTGTTTTCAGCCCCACAAAGGTGTATCAAGCTCTGAGGGTTGACCAGCAGCTTTTCAGAAGTGGCTTAAGAATAATTACCTTGATTGGGTGTGTTTTGAAAAAGCAAAAAGGTTTTAATTAAGGAGAAAATAACAAACCACACAGAAGAAAAGAATAAAAGCTGTGCACAGTGCAGGGAGGGCCCTTACACCTGCTGAGACACCCCAAAAATGTCCCGAGAATCTCTGTGCTCTCCTTATGTATTTAATGATCCAGGAGGGGTTTTTAGCTTGCTGCCCAATAGAAAATAGTATTTTATATACATATTATAATATTATATGTTAAAATAATATTATACAAATAATTAAAATATTGATTAAATAATAATTAATAATTAGTAATTGAAATATTATTATATAAATAATATTGATAAATAATAATAAATAATATAATATAAATATATGTATTATATATATAATATTTCTATATATTATATACATTCCTTGAGAAGCACCTCAAGGGTCCAACAGGTGCCTTTGTCCTGACACTGGGACAGTTGTGGTGAGAAGAGCATGGAAGATTCTGGTTCTTCTTCCTTAAAAGTTCAGGGGTGAAACTCAAACTCTTTTCCCAATATGGGAACACTTCTTAAATGCTGGGGGTGCCCTGCAGCACCCAGTGACACTCTCAGCCCTGGCCAAGCACCAGTGACAGATCCCTTCTGATTTTTCTGCTGTGTCAAGGCAAAGCTCTCACAGTCCTGAATAAATATATTTTTCAGCTTTGGCTCTTATATTTGTTCTGTGATTTATCCCACACTCAATATTTCATCTTCACCCTGCAAAAACGGCTGCAGCTTTCAAAGGAAAGTGTCATTTCCTCCTAAAAGCCTTTTTGTTAGGGCAGTTTTGGGGTTTTTTTTTATCTTTGGAGATGTCTATTGCTGTTTCCGAAATGAGGTGACATGTTGAGGCGTAGTAAAGGCAGAGCAGAAATTCAGATCAAAAAATCTGAAGGGTTTTGGCTGAAACAGTTCACCAAATTGAGTCTAATTTGCAAAAAAAGCGTGCTCAAGAGCAAATAGAAGTTTTTGATGTAATTAAGCTGTTCCACCTGTCTTGGGTGATTATTGCCTGCTCTGCAGTACTGATATTATTCTCACATTACCTTTTTAAACGTGGAGATTGTGATGGCAAAGGGAATGATGGCACAAACAGATTAAAAAATAAGCTCATTTGGGGTTTTTAATGAAAAAAATCTCAAGCAAATCTCATTTTTTTGATGCAGAACCATTTCAGCTCATTTGCACACAACACTAGTGGAAAAGGCACCTTCTTCCCCCCTTTTCATTTCTCATTCCTGTGACAGTAAAACAGCAAACAGACTTTTAAAATAATGACTCCCAGTTTGAAGCCCTGTCTAATGAGGTACAGCCTGGTTTAGCAGGATTGTTCTGGAGGTTTCCAAAAAGGGAATTAAAATGAGATCATCCCCACAGTAACTGCAGTGGCCACAGCTCCCAAACCCCACAGAAATGGCTCCAGGGTGGCACTGAGGGGACTTTGGCTGCTCTGGACCCACTGAGGGGTGGCTGCAGATTTGGGGACCACCAGGGATATTGTCCAAGGGAGCAGGACCAGAAATGACCCAAAGCTTCTCCTGCCCCCAGGGGTGGGGCAGGCCCAGCCCAGGGGATGGAGAAGGAGGGGATTTACTGAGCTCCTCTGTGATTACATCTCCACTGCAGCAAATAATGGGGATTTTACACACAGCCTTCACAGAGCTGTGGGGAAATAATTAAAGCAAATAGGTCATTATTCCTTGATTAATTTTGTCTGCTTGTTTTTCCTTCTCCTAGTGAAACATCCTTGCTCTTATTCCTTTTCCTTTGGATAAAATCATGGTTCAGATTTATCCCTCATTCAGATTTATTTGAAGAATATTTAATTTTAAAATTCCACGGGGATGATGGCCCATCCCAGCACTGAGGTGGCAGCAGGGCCAAGTTTTGGTTTCCATGTATTTCATGTTCTGTGGTGCCCAGGGGTGCAGCTCTGAGCTCACACTCAGTGTCACTCAGCTCTGCACACAGCAGGGACACAAAACAAATCCTTTTCCTGCTGCACACCAAGGACAACTGGGACAAGTGTTCAGGCCCCAAAGCACAAACAAGGCTGGGCTGAAGGGAGAAAACAAGAAGGATGGGACTGCATCACCTGCAGCTGGAACTGGACAATTCAACCCCAATGTGCAAATGGACCCAAACTTAGAAAAGTGTGAGAGCTGGTGACCATTTGTCCACTTTGTGTCCATTTGGGGTCCATTGTGTGTCCATTGTGTGTCCATTTTGGGTCCATTTTGGGTCCATTTTGTGACCATTTTGGGTCCACCTTGGGTGTAGCCCTGGCCAGGCTCTTGTCCTGCCCAAAGTGGATCCTTAAAGGGCTTTTAATAAATATCTCCTTTATTCTCTTAGTTCTGCCCAGCCTCTGTTCCAGCTCAGCCTTCCCAAGGCATCACTGGACAGGGCTGGGGTGCTCAGGGACAGGACCTGGAGGGGCTGGAGCGTGTCCAGGGACGGGAATGGGGCTGGAAAGGGGCTGGACTCCCATGAGAGGCTGATGGAGCTGGGGAAGGGCTCAGGGGAGAGGGACAGGGACAGGACAAGAGGAAATGGCCTCACATTGTGCCAGGGGAGGTTTGGGCTGGATATTGGGAAAATTCCTTCCTGGAAGGGGTTGCAAAGCACTGGAATGGGCTGCCCAGGGTGGAGTCCCCATCCCTGGGGGGATTTAAAGCCCTGTGGATGTGGCACTTGGGGACAGGGGTGGCCTTGGCAGGGCTGGGGGAGGGTTGGGCTGGATGGGCTCAGAGGCATTTCCCAATTCCCGGGGAATTCTGTGATTCCTGCTTGCTCCAAGCCTGGAATCCCCCCGGAGGGCTCAGGGTGAGGATGGCTCTGGGCAGCCCCAGGGGATGCTGTAAGAAACAGGAGATTCCTTTGCGGAGGCTGCAGAAATGTCACATTTCCTGAGCAGGACCTGCCCAGCCTGGAGTTAACCCTGAGCTCTATTAACTCTGACCTGGGGTTAATCCTGAGCTTTATTTCCTGACCCCACAGCCTGTCTGGGCTCTGACAGTGTGATTGGGCTGATTGAGGCTCATCTGGACCAGACCTTGGTGAGGAGGATCCAATTCCCCTCTCCTCACACAACCCCTGGCACTCAGTGACTCTGGCTCCTGTCGTGTGCCAGGCAAAGCACTCTGAGCTCTAAAGTCACAGACAGAGGGGAAAAAAAAGTCATTTCTCAGCCCAGAATGGCATTCCAGGACAGAGCCTCTCTGAGAGCCAAGCACTTGGGTGAAAAATTTACATGAGACATAAAACAGCTCAGCTCAGATATTGATTAAGGGCTGGAACAGAAGTAGTTACAAGTAATTTATTCTTTGTTCCCTGACATAATACAGCAATTATTTAATTAGGAGCAGAATTATTTACAGAAGGTGCATTTGTGGCAAGTTTAAATCAATAGGTTTAGTTAATAAGCAAAAATATAAATCGAGGTGGAGTTTAATTAACTGCTGGTCTGTCAGCAGCTCTGTGAGTGCATCCCACTGGCAGCAGCTCTGGGTGATCTTTATGGACAGCTCACCTTTAAATTAATTTCTTTGTGCAAGTTTCATGCTCTCCTTTGAAACACTCTCCACTTCCCTGTGTTTGATGGGAGCAGTGGGGAATCCTCCTTCTCAGCCAGGGCCTGGTGAAGGTGTTCCAGCAGACAGGGGCAGGGGAGCTGTGCCAGGGCTCCAGGAGAGCTGCAGAGGGGCTGGGGACAAGGCAGGGAGGGACAGGACACAGGGAATTGCAGCCCTGGTTCTGTGCCTGAGATGTTTTGGTTTTCTGAAATTCTTTTCCCAGGGAATTTTCTGTAAACAGGAGAAACGTTTTTGTAACTGAATCTATGTTATTGATTCCTTTTCCTAGGAATGAAAATATATTAATATAAAAAGTATCTATTTTATATACAAATAATAATTATATATAATATATTTTTAAAATATGTATATATATTTATTATATGTTTTTATATTATATATTTATATTATATACATTATTGTATTGTATATTTATAATATATTTATATTTATATTTATATTTATATATAACATTTATTATATATTTATATTTATATTTATATTTTTACATTTATTATATATTTCTATTCCTAGGATTATATATATTATATATATTTCTAGGATTATATATTCCTATATATTATATATATCATATATTCCTAGGAGGGACTTCTCCTTGATGTCCCTCTGCTCTGAGCAATGTGAGTGAAGAGGTTTGTCTTTGTGTCACCAACCCAATTGGTCTGTGTAGAATAGTATAAAAGGGAGACACATCCCAAAAATGAAGGAGTCATTTTCAGCCTTCTGAATCTCAGAGTCTGTGTCGTTGTGGTGTAAAACAGCATCAGGGAATGGCTTCCCACTGCCAGAGGGCAGGGCTGGATGGGATTTTGGGAACTGGGAATTGTCCCCTGGGAGGGGCTGGCCCAGGGAGCCCAGAGCTGCCCCTGGATCCCTCCATCCCTCAGTGAAAATTCACTTTCCTCAGCCGGAAATGCAGATCCTTTTCCTAAGCATGAGCCCCTTGCTGAGGGGAGTCTGCTGCAAAACCTAAAAATGATCAAGGGAAGTCAGAGTTTTGGACTTTTGGAAGAAAATCCTGCAGTTCTTAGGCAAATCTGTAATTTCCAAGGGAATTTCTGCTTGGATGACAATCCTCTGGCTGTTTTTCTTTCTTTTATATCAGCAGAAATGGAAATATGGATTCACTTAGAGTTGGATCAGTCCAGAGGTTACAGAATTTATCCTCAATACTTTAAAAACAGAGTGGTTTTTGGAAGAGGAATAATTCTCTCTTTTCTCCAGAGGCAGCAGGAAGGATGGAGAACATGTTTCCTATTTCATCACAATATTTCCAGTGAAGGAAGGCCCAGCACATTCCTGATCTGTTTGATAACAGATGGATAACATGGATCCCTGTTCCATGGCACTGACAGAAAAGTGAGGGTGAGCAAAATAAAACATTATTCATTCATCTCATTGCCATTGTTTACACGACAGAGATTTATCTGAGCACAGGCAGGAATCCCTTTCTCCCCTGTGCCAAGCTCTTGAACTGGGATTGAAGCCACTGCCTTGTGTTAATTAACACTAATGCTCAATTAAATCAAGTAAACATTAAGATTCATGAATTACAACCTTCAATTTGTTTGAAGGCAGCTTGTCAGGATGCAGCCACACAAAAGCCCAAGGCCAGGGATTGCACCAGGGAGGCTCAGGAGCCTTTCCAGGGGGTTCTGGTGATGCCTGAAGTTCTATCTCCCATGTATTCCATGTTCTGTGGTGCCCAGGGGTGCAGCTCTGAGCTCACACTCAGTGTCACTCAGCTCTGCACACAGCAGGGACACAAAACAAATCCTTCTCCTGCTGCACACCAAGGACAACTGGGACAAGTGTTCAGGCCCCAAAGCACAAACAAGGCTGGGCTGAAGGGAGAAAACAAGAAGGATGGGACTGCATCACCTGCAGCTGGAACGGGACAATTCAACCTCAAGATGCAAATGGACCCAAACTTAGAAAAGTGTGAGATCTGGTGACCATTTGTCCACTTTGTGTCCATTTTGGGTCCATTTTGGGTCCATTTTGGGTCCATTTTGTGACCATTTGTCCATTTTGTGATGATTTTGTGTTTATTCTGTGTCGATTGTGTGCCCATTTTGTGTCCATTTTGTGACCCTCCCTGGCACAGCTCCAGCTGCTCCCTGGCTCCTGTCCTGTCCCAGAGCAGGGATGGGAGCTGCCCTTCCATTTCCCATCAAAAGGAAAATTGTCCTGATTGCATTTTGCATTCATTTATTCAACACCCAAGGAATTATTTGCACAACAGAGTAAAAAGCAGGGGCTGTGCAGGGGCAGGTGGAACCATTCCCTTGGAGCAGGAGACCCCTCCCTGCACCAGCTCTGGCCTTGGAGCAGTGTGACTCGAGGCACAGAGCTCCTCTAATGAAAGCACTGATGTGCATCCTGAAAAATCAGGATTAATTTCTTAATTCTCCACTTAATTTTTACATTTCAATCTGGAGCTGGGAGTACCTGCCAGCCCAGCTGTTCCACCCTGACCCTTCCCCCAGACAAGCATCATTTCCTGCCCAGCAAAGTGGCACAGGAGCAGCTGATGCTGAGGAGGAGTTGCAGACTTTCCCCAGAGCTGCTGGGCCTTTTCCCTGTGAGCTCAGTTTCACTCATGGAAATCCTGTTTGCTCAGCTGCACTCAGGGCTGGGCCTGCAGAGCTTCCTGGGCTGGCCGGGGGGAAATCTCCCACTGGAAGCAGCTCCAGAAGAGCAAGGCAGAGTGAAAAATGAGTTCCACTCTCTTAGAAAAAATTATAAGTTTAATAAAAATTTAAAATAGACAATTAGGAGACAGAAAGGCAATTTATGTAGACTTTGGACAATGACCACGGATTGGACAAACGAGGTTGACACCTCTCCAACCACACTGGTCAAACTAGAAGTCCGTCAATTGTCCTGCCTCAAGAGAGGAATGATAAGCAAGAACAGTTTACAAAACATAACTTTTGTTTACATGAAAATCTGTGAGAAACTCCACTACAAAAATGCAAACATCAGAAGACTGAAAAAGATCAGGGTGACACTCCTCCAGTGTCTGAGAGGGGCACGAGGTGCAGGAGCTCATGGAGAGGGGATAAAGGTGGGAACATTTCCTGGAGTGGCTGCTCAGAACTGTCACAAGGTGGGGGTTGATCCCCTCCACCCCAATCCCAGTTTGGCTAATTGCACATGGCTAACAGACCAGATGGGTATGATGGATAGCCCAAAGATATCCTTTAATGCATCAGAACAGAGGCACACACCTGGGGTGTGGTTAGCCTGGCATTTTATAGGGTTTTACCTGGGACAGGTGTCCAATCGTGGTCACAGGGCAGGGGCTTGGCCTTGTAAGTCTAAGGTCTTGAACCAACAGGGCTTATTTTGAGTGGCTCAATTAGCATCTTCCTAACATCCCACCTCCCAGGGTCTCAAATTTATTCCCTCTGTGCAGGGAATCTGGGCTAAGCTTTGATCTGTCCCAGGTAATTCAGCACCCACAGAATGGTTTGGGTTGGGAGGGATCTCCAGCCCAACTCCTTCCACTCCTCCCAGCAGCCTGGGGTGTCAGAGCTGCTGTCCCCAGCACCAGGAGCAGCTCAGGGCAGCCAGGGCTGTGTGACACAGGTGACACAACACAGCACCACAGCAAATACATCAACCAAATGGATGGTTGGGTCTCAGGCTGCTCGGCAGCACACGAGGATTGATGCTGGTTCCCCTGAAGGGGCATCAGTCACTCCTCAGCCTCACTGCTGCTCTGCCCTCTGGGGCTGCTCAGAGGGATTTATCTCCTGCCTTTGCCCCTCTGCAGGGCAGGAGGTGTGGGAATTCTGGAAACCTGGATTTGGGCATTTTAGTATATAGCAGTAGATATGAAGCAGTGTGGAGGACTTTGGGTGTTGTCTAAGTCCTTCTTCTTCACCTTCTTCACCTTCTTCTCCAAGGGTTTGGGTGGTTTTCTGTAATTGGGTGGAAAAGGTCCCCATTGCAGGCCTGGGGTGGTCATTATTGGGTCAGAAATATAAATAATACAGGTGTCACCTTGTTATTGGGTAATTATCACTTAAATAACCTTGGAAAGAGTTAGCAGCTCTCCATTTTACCTTATTTCTCTAACTTGCTTGTTAGAGCTCACGGCTCATGAGTCTGTAAATAGATAAGAAATAATAAACATCCAAGTTCAAACTCAAAATCTACATTTTCTGTGTATTAATCCTGACCTTGGCAAGGAAAAAAGGAGCCAGGACCTTCACAGGGAGGTGCCTGCAGAGATGACACAGCTCAGCCCTGAGCAGGACAATGCCCTGTTTTGTTTCATGTTTAGTTTCACCTCAGCTTCCATCAAACCAGAAAGGACAGGCTGGACAAAGGAGTGTTACTGCAGCACAGTTTTCAGGGAAACACAGAAATGGGTGACAAACACCCCCTGCTCTGTCACCCCAGTGCCCTCCTGCCAGCTGCAGCCACCCCTGGACAGGGATCACCACCTGGGAGTGAGAAATGCTCCCCACACCCCAGCAGGTGTTTCCATACAGGGAAAGGTTTTAGACTCACCCCAAAACCTTTAAGGGAAGAACACCAGAAGTTTCTTTGCTCTCCTGGCAGTAATTGGCTCAGAGCCAAGACAAAACCACTGATGGTCTCTTTACCTCTTCTCAGAAGTGCAGTTATTTTCTATTGGGCTATTTGCCAAAAAACCCACCCAAAGCATCCAATAGTCAAAGGAGATCCCGAGGCTTCTCAGAGCATTCCTGGGGTGTTGCAGCAGGAGTGTGGGACCTGTCCCTGCACTGTGAACAGCTTTGTTCTTTTGTTTTGCATTTTTTTTCTTCTTTTATTAAAGCCTTTTTGCTTTTTCAAGACACACTCCACCATGCCATCTCACAAAGTTATTTCAGCCATTTTCTGTGAGGTGCTGGGCACCCTCAGAGGTGTTGAACCCTCCCAGAGCTGATCACACCTGGCTCTTTGAGAAATTCAGCATGGGAGCTGCTCTCACCTGGAGCTGTTCTCCTTCCCAGGCCAGGTGGGAGTTCCTGGCACTGCTGTAAATTCCTGGCACTGCTGTAAATTCCTGACACTGCTGTTAATTCCTGACACTGCTGTATGACCCCTTTTGCCAGGCTGGAGTCCAGGCAGCTGCTCAGCACTTCTGCACCTCATCCCAAAATCGTGCAATTGTCCAGGTTGGAAAAGACCTCTGAGAGCACTGAGCCCCACCCCTGCGTCACCAGACGGACATGAAAAGATCACACTCACACCTTCAGGTTGTGAGAGGAGAAAGAAGGAAGTTTATTTTGGGTTTAGGGTTTAAATAGGGTTTGGACTTTGACCAGCGATTGGGGGATGAGGTTGACACCTCTCTGACCCCGCTGGTCAAACCAGAAGTCCACCAATTTGTCTTTCCCGCAAGAAGGAATTCATAATTTACAAAACATCAGTCCTTGTTTATGTTACAATGCGTGAGAAACTCCAGTACAGAAATGTAAAACATCAGAAGGCTGAAAAATCAGGGCAACACCCCTGTGCCCAGTGTCACCCTGCAGGGCGAGGGCGAGCACAGTCCCTGTTCCTGAGCCCAGCACAGATCTGCTCCGGGCCGTTTCTAACTGGGTCACAGGTTTCTGGCAGACAGAACCAGCCAGGAGCTGTTCTCTCCCCTGGTTTTACAGAGCTCTGACAGGCTGCTCAGGAGGAGTCCCCATGCCCAGGGCTGTTCTGCTGCTGTGTGACAGAGCTGTCACTGCCAGCTCTCCTCTCAGGGTTCAGGGCGGGACAAGTGCAGCATCCCCAGCTCCTGCCGGGGCTCTCACCTGCTGCTCCCACTTCTCACCTGGGGCTGCTCCTTCCCCCTGCCCCTCCTGCCTGATCCTTGCAAAGTGCAGCTCTGGAAACACTTCCCAGCTCACTGCTGCAGGAAAAACCTGCCCCTGCATGTGGTGGAGTGTAGGAATGCACCCCACACCCCAGCAGGGAAAGGTTTAAGACTTTAGGGAGCATAGGGAAAGGTTTTAGACTCATCTCTTGCTGTTCTTATCAGGTAAAAGACCCAGAAACTTCAATGCTTTTTTCCCAGTAATTGCCCAGGTGCCAAGCAGAGATACCAGCTGGACACCTGGACCTCAAAACCTGCTGCCAATTTCATTGGGCAAATTCATCAATTCACTAATTTCATTGGTGCCAAAAATCCCACCTGGACCATTCAGTATTTAAAGGACTGCACAGAACTTCCCTGGACGTTTTTGGGCTGCCTTAGGCAGGCCAAGAGTTCTCTCTGCACTCTGTTCAGCTTATAATTTTTTCCCCTGTCCTGTATAATTTATAATGACCCTGCTGTGTGTCAGCTTAGCACTGGCAAGGCAGAGGTATTGGTTTTGTTAATGTCTGGGGTTTTTTCATGTTTTGACACACTTTATTTGCTTCTGATTGTGCCCTTCCTCTGAAACCTCCTGAAGCCTCAGATTTCTCTGTTGCAGACTGGAGAGTAATTAGGTTAAGGTGCTCTTTGGGTAATTTTAATCCATGTATAATTTTTCTTCACCAGAAAGTCCACACCGTGAACAAACTCTCTGTGTTCAATGCAGAAGTTCCAAATGGCCACTAGAGATTTGTATCACGTTGATAAGGAAGACATATTCAAGTGTAATCTGGAAAAAAAAAATCATATCAAACTGATTTTAATATTATCTAATTATTGAAAACCGCCCTGGAAATAACAACCTGCTCATAATTCTAATTTGTAAAGAAAACTTGTTTACGTGGCAGCAATTAAAAATATCAGCTCAATATCAGTAGAACACAGACAGGGCCGAGCTGATTTATTTTATGAACTTAGTGAGCAGGTTGGAGCTCAGTCTGCAGGGAGGGTTCCCCATCTCCAATTGAGATAAAGGCTCCCTTGCAGATGGGTAACAGAGCGAGGAGGGTGAGTTACAGAGCAAATGGGTTTGTAATGGAAATCACACAGTCTTCAGCAAACAGTTTATGATAAAATTAAGAAAATTCTATTAGGCCCCATTGCCATTAGTTCCCATTAGTTGTTTCATTTGTAGGAACTGCCTTCTAGGAATAAAGGCATTTTCCTGCAGCGTGGAGCACAGATAGCCCAAATGGGGCAGGGCAGAGGGGGAGGGGTGAGGCCACTGGGTGTCCCTGGGTGTCTCCACTTGTCCCTGTCTGTTCCTGGGTGTCCCTGGGTGTCTCTGACTGTCCCTGTCTGTCCCTGGGTGTCCCTGTCTGTCCCTGGGTGTCCCTGGGTGTCCCTGTGTGTCCCTGTCTGTCCCTGTTTGTCTCTGGGTGTCCCTGTGTGTCCCTGTCTGTCCCTGTCTGTCCCTGGGTGTCCCTGACTGTCCCTGTGTGTCCCTGTCTGTCCCTGGATGTCCCTGTCTGTCCCTGTCTGACACAGCCCTGTGCCCTGAGCTCTGGGATGGCCCTGCTGGGGCAGGGAGTGGCACCAGGGACCCTCTGAGGTCCCTCCCAGCCTGACCCATGCTGGTACTCTCAGTCTGTGCTCTCAGAGGCCTCTTCCAACCCCAGGGACTCCTTGATCCCACATCCCTGGTGCCAGAGGACACCTGTTGGTGGTTGTGCTGTCCCTGGCAGGTGGGGAGCACATTAAAATTCTGCACCCCTGCCCTGGCAGCCCATCCCAGAGCTCTGGGCCTCCCCCCTGGCACTGCCCCACAGCCCACCCTGCAACAAGGAGGGGTGGGGAGCAACCCCTAAATACCACAAATCATCTGTGGAAACCCCACTGCAGCCCCAAGGGAGGGTTTGTTTGTCCTGAGGATCAATAATGTCTGATTTTTCTGTTTCTTCAAGCAGCAAGAGCCACGGTGGCTGTGCGGTGTTATTATTCATGGAAAAAGATTTCCAGAGAAAATGAGAACTTTGCATGGGTAGTTTAGGTTAGATATAGAAATGATTAATTTTGTTTAATTTAATAGAGAGATCTAATTTCACTGCTACCTAATATTTAATATTTTCCTCCCTGTCTGGGTTTTTTCTTTAGACTTTCATGGTATTGAAAGAGAAATAAAGGAAAAAAAAGGAGACAAAGAATGCAAAGTAAAACAAAAATGAGGCTGTTCAATCAGGCGGGGAAAAAAGCTATCTAAAATCCCCTGAATAAGGTCAAGGAAAATGAATCATATCTTTTTCATTCAAGAACTGAATTTGGCTTCAGGCATTAAAATCTTGAGCTGTGTGAAAATGTTGGAGACACTCTTGGTGCTTCCGTGCTAAACCTGCCCCATTTCTGACTGTGATTCCAGAGCACAGACTGTGAACAGGGCTTTGCTCTTGTCCTGGTTTGGAAAGGCAGGTGTCTGCCAGGGAAACCTGGAGCTTCCCTTGGAATGGAGAATGTAAACCCCCTCCCTCTGAAATAGTATCATTTTGAAGTTAAGGGGCTCTCAGGCAAAGATATGGGAATAGGAATAACAGTTCTTTACTGGGAATATTAAAAATACAAATATTGTAGTTTAAAAAAAACCAACCAACCAAACAAACAAAAAAAAAACCCTATAAACCCTGGCAGAGTGAGAGCACTGCTGACCCCGTGTTGTTGCTCAGGGTGTTGGTGTCAGCCCAGTCCAGCCCTCCTGCAGGGACAGATGTGGCTCTGCTGGAGCAGAGATGATCCTGGAGAAGGGCCCAGTGGTGCTGAGATGGCTCTGGGCTCCCTCTGGCAATCCAGTGCACACAGGCTGTGCTGCTGTTCTGAATGCCAGCTTTGATCCAGGGGGGAATGCTGGGCTCCTCCCCCGGGGTGGGATGATGGAATTGTCTCAGCCCTGCAGTGAGCCTGGATGGCCCATGGACAGCAGAGATCCCCTGGGGGGAGGGTGGGTCCTGGAAGGGAGAAAGAGCACGGCCCCAGCTGGTTTAACAGCTGGGGACAGAA
Source organism: Trochalopteron elliotii (assembly GCA_024734555.1). NCBI lineage: Eukaryota > Metazoa > Chordata > Aves > Passeriformes > Leiothrichidae > Trochalopteron > Trochalopteron elliotii. The sequence goes on from JANPWX010000427.1 coordinate 65,146, forward strand.
CACACACTGCTGGGGACATCCTGCACTGACACCCAGGACACCTCCCTACACCATCACTACTTCCCAATCCAAATTGCATTTCTCCTCCCTGAGTTCCCCTCTGTGTCACCCCGTGGGCAATTCTCAGCATGACCCAACCACACATGAACTGTCCCCTCTTGCTGGTGACAATACCCAGAGGGTGATGCCAGGACCCACAGACAGGTCACAGAGTTCCCAGGTCCCGTTCTTGGAGGGGTTTGGGATCCATCTGGGTGAGGTTTGGTCTCAAACCCAACTGGGGAAGCTGAGCAGCCTGAGGTAAAGGCAGTGCAGGTCCCACTGTGAGCAGGATTTGAGCCTGGGCCATCCTGACCCTGTGTCCAGCCTGGGCAGTTTCAGGGGTGGCTCTACACCCACAGAAAATCCCTTTACCCACAGCACTGTTTTGGTCTGGGGTTTTCTCCACCAGGAAGAAACTTCCAAACCTTTGGGTCATTTCAAGCCTCCCAGGAAAACACAGGTCCCACAAATCCCTCCTGCACTTCCTGGGAGTCCCTCAGAGGTGCTCCACAGCTGTCTGGGGTTCACTGGGAAAAACAACCCCAACTCCTTTTGCCCAGAGGCTTTGGGGGTTTTTGGCTGGAAAAGTGAGCCCGTGCAGGTGGAGCCTGGTGGTCCTGGGGGTTCCTGGTGTCCCCGCTGCTGATGGCACAGGGGACATGGATTTGAAGGGCTGCAGGAGCTGCCAGTGAGGGAACAGGGAGCTCTGGCCATGTGAGCATGCACAGGGGGCACGGGGCAGGCTGGCTCCTCTCTGGGAGAGCTCAGAGAGTCATAGAACCTCCTGATCTGAATGTTCTGTTGATTCTGTGGATACACTGGAGGACTCCCAGTGGATATTTGGGGACTCCCACAGATCATGGAGTCCAGCCCCTGTCCCTGCACATACACCCAGGGACACCCAGGGCATCAGCAATGCCCACCTGGGCATCCCTGGAGCTACAGGTGGGTTTTTTGGCTAACAGTCCAACAGAGAACAGTTCCATTTCTGAGGAACAGCAAAAGAGACCACCAGTGGCTTTGTCTTGGCATTGAGCCAGTTATTGCCAAGAGAACAAAGACATTTCTGGGTCCTTTTACCTTATTAGAACAACAAGGGGTGAGTCTAAAACCTTTCCCCGTATGGAGACACTTGCTCGGGGGTGGGGTGCCCTCCTGCAGTGCTCAGGACCCTGGCAGGGCTTGTGTCTGTGCCTGTGCTCAGGAGGGGCTCAGTCACCCCAGCATTGGTGGGTGCCCATTGTCCTGCCCCATAAAGGGAATGCCCTGGGAAGTTGAGATTCCGTGGGGGTGAGAGCTGGTGACAAAAGGAGGAGCTGTGAGGGAGCCCTGGCAGGGTACAGGGTGCAGGTTAATCCAGTGGAGTCTCTCCAGCACATCTGCTCCTGCTGCTCTGCCTCACAAACCATTCCAAAGGCTGCCCTAACAGCCCCCTTTTTTCTTTGGCACTCACAAACAAAAGGCAAGGGAAGGGATGACTGATTTTTCTGAAATCCTTTCCCACGCCCCACCTCAGCATAATGCTCTCCAACTTAGTCAAAGCCACTTCTTGCTCTTTACTTCGGGATTTATTTTTTTCGCAGTGTGGTTGCTTTTGCTTTTTTTGATAAGCTCAAATGGAAACTTCATTGTGTGTGTAAAGCTCCCAATAATTTACCATTTCCAATGGAAAATCACCCTGCAATTGGAAATATTTTAAAACCTTCCATGAGGAGAATATAAGAATGGAGAAAACGCTACAATAACATCCTTTTCTGTGCAGGAGCAGGAATCCCAGAATTCCAGGATGGTTTGCGTTGGAACGACCTCAAATCCCACCCAGTGCCACCCCTGCCATGGCAGGGACACCTCCCACTGTCCCATTGCTCCCAGCCCCAATGTCCAACCTGGCCTTGGGCACTGCCAGGGATCCAGGGGCAGCCACAGCTGCTCTGGGAATTCCAGCCCAGCTGGAATTTCCAATTCCCAATCTCCCATCCATCCCTGCCCTGTGGCAGTGGGAGGCCATTCCCTGTGTCCTGTCCCTCCATCCCTTGGCCCCAGTCCCTCTCCAGCTCTCCTGGAGCCCCTTTAACTTTTTCTGGACGTGGAATGATGAATCCAGGTGCTCCCATTTCCCCGAGTTCCTGTGGGAGATGGGGCAGCAGCCCTGTGTCCCCTGGCTCTGGTGCCACCTCTGCTGGGACAGGTGTCCCTCCCCGGGCTGAGGACAGACCCTGGTGACACCTTGGGCTCAGTGTCCCCCTCGCTGACCCCCCAGTGGCTCCAGTCAGTTCCTGCTCCGGTCAGGAGAGGCTGGGACTATTCTGCAATCCCGGCTGAGCCCTCTTGGAACAAGGGGCTTTTCTTGGGTAGTTCCCAATTTCCCCTGGGAATTCTCATCCTGGGGTTCTGCCGTGAGAGGCTCCCTCAGAAAAGATCCATATTTTCCATATTTCCCCAATAAAATCCTGATCCTTCTCACAGGGACTCTGCTGCACATCGTGAGCAGGGCACATCTTCACCGGGTTCATTTGAAATGCAAATTTGCATTTCCAGTGCCTAACCAGAATTTGTCCTTCCTGCAAGGAAGGTGGATGTTTATTCCGATTTGAATCCCAGCATATATTTTATGTAGATTGTTTTTAGCGACATATTTAAAATAAAAACCATCCAGGTGAACCAAACCGAAGCCCCCCGACGCCATTGAGCAGAACTGCTGGTGTCATTCCCATGATTTATATCCATTAATTCACTTTCAGAACACACTTACCACGGCAATTTTCTTTGGAGATAAGTGATCTTGGGAGCCCAGAGCAGGTGGAGGGGGAGCAATGCTCGGCTCCCGCTCGCTGCCTGCCCCTTCACCCACAGCGAGCCAAGCTGCCTGTCTCTGTGCTCCGAGGAATGCGGCTCAAATGAGACGGAAAACAGCTCAATCTGCTCAAGTGAGGCTTCCCCGAGCTGGTGTCTCTGCTCCCGGCAGCGTCTTCCCCTGACAGGGTCGGGGTCAATTCGAGCTCAGCTCTGGCGGTGAGCGCGGATCCCAGCGGCTCTGCCCGCCCCGGGGGCGGCGGGACCGGGCGGGGACCGGGGGTGGGCACGGAACCCGCACCCCGAGGGGATCGGGGTACCCATGGAACCCACATCTGAGGGGATCGGGGTACCCATGGAACCCACACCTGAGGGGATCGGGGTACCCATGGGACCCACACCTGAGGGGATCGGGGTACCCACGGAACCCGCACCCCGAGGGGATCAGGGTACCCATGGAACCCACACCTGAGGGGATCAGGGTACCCACGGAACCCGCACCCCGAGCGGATCAGGGTACCCATGGAACCCACACCCCGAGGGGATCGGGGTACCCACGGAACCCGCACCCCGAGGGGATCAGGGTACCCACATCCCCAGGGGATAACAGAACCCAAACCCGGAGGGGATCATAGAACCCACACCCCCAAAGGAACACAGCACCTGCACCCCAAGGGGATCAGGGTACCCATGGCATCCACACCCCAAGGGGGTGACGGTATCCACATCCCGAGGGAATCATGGCACCCATGGAATTCACACCCTGAGGGCATCATGGAACCCTTGGAACTCACATCCCCAGGGGATGACGGCACCTGCACCCCGAGGGGATCACAGCACTCACACTCCCAGGGGATCACCCACACCCCAGGGGATCACCCACACCCCAGGGGATCACAGCACCCACACCCCCAGGGGATCACCCACACCCCAGGGGATCACAGCACCCACACCCCCAGGAGATCACCCACACCCCAGGGGATCGCCCACACCCCGAGGGGATCGCCCACACCCCCAGCCGATGTCCGAGCCAAGGGCCGTGCCCTGTGCCCGGCAGGGACCCGCAGCTCTGCCCTTTCAGTTTAATACTTTATGGACGCGTGGGCTGTGCTAAAAACAGCCCCGGAGCGCTCCTGCAGAGCAGCCCGGCCGGTCTTGGGGAATCCAGGGGCGGTGCAGAGACACTGCCCGGAGCTCCGGGGCAAGGAAAGAGCCCAGCCCTTGCTCAGGTGCCTTGGCGTTCCCAGCCCTGCCAGCCCAGCCCAGCTCTGCCCTGCCCAGCCCTGCGGGACACGGGAAAAGCCAGGGCAGAGTAGGGCAGGTGGACATTCCCCCGGGAATACAGGGCTGGGGTGGCTTCCCACCGGTTATTTGAGCACAAAGACGAGCTCTGCCTGGTGCTGCTCTCCTGCAATCCACGAAGCTCTGGGAAGCTGTGCCAGAGCCTCAGCACACACGGGGAGGGATTCCTTCCTGACATCCAGTCTGGGTGTGCCCTCCTTCAGCAGTGCTGCCATCAGGACATCACAGACCCCTTTTCCTGGGAGCTCAGGCGAGTCCCAGGAGGGTTTGCAGTGTCCCCCTGACCCTGGGGGCAGTGATGTAATGTTGGTGCTTCCAGAGGAGGGAAAGCAAATCCCACCAGAAGAAAACTCAGTTTTGGAATTGCTGTGTTTCTTTGGAAGCACTGAAGGCCCTTTTTGAGCTGGAGGTGTTTGTGGCTGGCTGCAGTTCAGTGATTTTCAGTAGCTCTGGGGCCCCTAAAGCCAGTGACTCTTTTTTCCCACTTGTAGCCTATTCCCTCCAGGTTAAAGTTATCTGAAACACTCCTCTTGGAAGTACTTTAGATAACTTTATGGATAGCTTGAACTGTCATGGAATTCCACTTCAGGCAAGACTTGTGTAGCCAGGCAGGGGATCAATATCCTCTGAATCCAAACTGCACCTGCCTGTGGCCGTGGTTAAACGGCCCGTGCTGCTGGGGATGTGACTCTGGGGATCCCTGGCTGTGCCCTGGGGCTCCCAGAACTGTTTGTGTTGGAAAATCCCTCCCAGACCACTGATCCCCACCCTGTCCCCAGCCCAGAGCTCTGAGTGCCACCTCCAGGAATT
>JANPWX010000428.1:0-19107 GCA_024734555.1 Trochalopteron elliotii
CATGGCACAGCATGGCATGGCACAGCACAGCATGGGGCCTGCACAGCACAGCATGGGACAGCCCAGGCCTGGCACAGTCTGCCTGGCATGGTACAGCCCAGCATGGCAAGGCCTGGGGCTGGCACAGCAGGGCACAGGGTTGGAAGCTTGGTGTGGTCCAGCCCAGGCCTGTCCTGGTTGCCACAGCTCGTCACAGAGCATATGGCCTAGGGCAGCACTGCCCAGTACAGTCCAGCACGGCACAGCACAGCCAGGTCTGGCACAGCATGGTCCAGCATGGCACAGCATGGCCTGGCCTGGTTCAACATGGCACAGCCCAGTCCAGTCCTGCTGTCTGTTGTGGTACAGCGAAGCCCAGCACGCTCCTGTTTGGCACAGTTTGATTTCTATCCCCACCCCGGGCAGGGGAGGGGGGCACACAGGGAGGGCACACGGAGAGTCAGGAGGTGCCTGGGGACCCTCTGTGCCCCCAGCCGGGCCGTGCCCACGCTGTCCCAGCACAGGGACACTCCCACCACCGCCGCCCTCCGGCCCCGAGCAGGGGCCACACAAGGGGCCGCTTTCTGCGGGAACAAGAGCACTCTGTGCCCGGCCCTCGGTGCCACCCGGCTCCACCGTCCCGGGTCACCCGCCCCGTCACACGGCTCTGCTGCCCCGGTGCCACCGCTGCCTCACTGGGGCTTTGTTCTCGCGGCGCAGGGAGTGAGCGGCTCTTGGGGACAAGCACCACAGACCCCCCCCCCCCAAAAAAAAACAAAAAAGCCGGGGACCCCAACCTTGGGACAGCCGCTGTAGATTCAAACCGCTTACGGGCAGGGGAGCAGGAACGCCCCGGTGGGCACAAAAAAAAACCCCAAACCAAAACCCCCAAGACTCATCTCTGCTTACCTTGCTCTTCTCGCCGTGCCGGGGCACGTGGCGGGGCCGGGACACGCGGTGCGGCCGCGGGGCAGGGTTGGCCTCATGGGGGAAGCGGTGCTGACCAAGAAAAGGGGATATTCTCCTTGCTTTCTCTTTTGTTTTTGGTAAAAGTGGGGCATGTACTCACGTCTAGGGCTCTGCCCTGCCTGGGAACGGCACCTTCTCGGCAGAAGAGGAAACCCCAAGCGCGGGAAGCTGAGCTGAGCACCGGGGCTGCCGGCACGCCCGAGAGGGGCACCCGCGGGGAGCCGGGGTTTTGGGGAGCCGGGAAGGGGAGCGGAGCCCCGGTCCGGTGTGGGACAGCCCCAGTGGGCGATGCTGGGGTGGCTGCTGGCGGCGCTGGCGGCGCTGGCGCAGGGCGGTAAGTGCTCCTGCGGTGCTGGGAGATGAGAGATAACTTCAGAAGATTTTCAATGAATGATTCGGGGGCGATAAGACCTGGGGAGCTCCCGGAGAGAGATGGAGATACTCACCCAAAACCACAGGGACGGAGTAAAGATGGTGAATCCCCGCTGGCAGCAGGCAGGAGCCGGGGGAAGTGGCACCGGCCAGCGCCACATCACTGGGGAGGGGGAACACGGGGGGCTTGGGGTGAGAATCGCTGGTGCAGCTGCTCTGATTCCCCATTTGAGCAACACGGCAAGCAGGCAACCACCACACCACTGCTCCCTCCATGCACGGGATGGAGTTTAGGATGCAGGAGCCTCCAGCCGCTGCCCTGTCCCGCAGGCACCGTGGCAGCCCAGGCCGTCTCCTGCTGGAAGAAATGCAACAACTACAGGGTATTCTACTGCTCCTGGCCGCCCCTCGGCCCCGCCAGCAACACCTCCTACATCCTGAACTTCTGGTGAGTTGGGCAGCGTGGCGGGGAGGGGGAGCCCATGGGATGTGTCCCGGATCCCACCCTGTGCCCACTCCCTCCCCAGCTTTGAGAAGCACAGCTGGTGCCCCCGGTTTGAGGTGGGCACGGTGACCCAGTACAGCCTCTCGCATCTGGAAGTGTACACCTTAGAGAACAGCACGGCCTGGGTGGAGGCACGCTGGGGGGACCAGGCCCACAGGACCCCCAACCACACCCTTCAGCTCGACAAGGCTGGTGAGTGCCCCAGGGACCTGGCTGGCAGGCAGCACCAACACTAAAAACTGCCAGACCACCCAAAAACACCTCATCTTTCCAGTCAAACTGGATCCACCTCCTGCTGAGATGCCCTTCTCCAAGACTGGTGGCCAGCTGAGGCTGCAGGTGCCACGGCCACAGTGCCACAGCCTGGAGCAGCCGCCACAGAGTGAGGCTCGCTTCTGGAGGGTGGGAGGTAGCAGCTGGACACAGGTAAAAATGCTGTTTGCTGGTGCTGGCAGTGACCATCACGGCAGCCCAGGGAGTGTGGGGGCTCAGTGATGTCACTGTCCCCCCCCAAACCCAGCTGTGTCCCATCTGTTTCGCTGTGTTATCGGCTCTGCCTTGGCCATGGGATCCTGCTGCTGCCCATAACAGGATTCTCAGGGATTACACAGAAAAACCCCCAGATTATACTAATGACGACAATGGATCAAATCCGGATGCTTGTCCCCAGCGAAGCTCTCACAGCTGGAGACCCCCCATCCCTCGCAGTTGCTGCCAGGAGAGTCCCACAATTGAGAGAGCCCCTGACCACCACGTCCCCTGCAATGGTTGGCTGTCCCAGTCCCTGGGATGTTTGGGGATCACAGGGCAGCACTGATGTCCCAGTAAAATACTGGTTTTACTGGGTGAGTGTCTCCATGCCTGGTTCTCTCTGCAGGTGACATGTGAGACTGTGAAGGTGACAGATGAAAATGACTCAGGTTGGTTTATCCTGTGGAATTGTTGGGGACAAGCATCTCCTGGGGGTGCTCCCCAGCCAGCACCCCACAATGGCCAAAAGTTGGGGAGAGGACCCCAGCTGACCCTGCCACCCCTCTCTAGTGACCTGTGCCCTGGGGGTCAATGGCACCTTCGTGGTCCAGCTCAGGCAGAAGCCTCTCCACTGGAGCAGCTACTGGAGTGACTGGAGCAGCAACATCTCTGTTCCAGAGGGTGAGGAAGAGGAGAGGAGCCTGGTGGGATCCCAACAGCTCCCAAAAATGTTGTTGGCTCAATCAGGCTTGTTCCTCCTGCAGAAAGCCTGGGGAGCCCGGTGCTGAGCCATCAACTGGACAAACTGGGGGCAGATGGGCAGCGGGTGCTGAGGCTCAGCTGGCAGGTACAGTGGCATCCTTGGGGGCCCTCCTGGGTGTCCCCCACCATTTCATGCCCCAAGCCATCCCCTTTTCCTCCCCAGCCAGTCCTCAAGGGGCAAAGGGATGTCACCTACAAGCTGGAGGTCCACATGTTGGCGTGTGGCTGTGCAGAGACAGATGAGGAGGACACTGTGGAGCTGGGCTGGGAGGTGACAGAGCACAACCTCACGCTCTCTGGGGCTGAATACAAAATCCTGCTGACTGCAGTCAACGCTGCAGGGCCGGGGCCGGCGAAGCAGCTCCGTGTGCCGGCAGAGCAGCACGCAGGTAGCTGCCCCTCTAGAAATGCTGAGCTCCCCAGGCAGCCTTCAGGGCATTATTTTTTCCAGCTACCCCAAATACCCCCCGTTTCATCCCAGATCTCAGCTTCAAGGAGATCAGTGTGGACGGCAGCACCGTGACTGCGCTGTGGGACGCGCCAGTCGCTGGCGATGCCTTCTGCTTCGAGCAGCAGACACTGCCAGAGCCTCCCAAACAGGGAGTCTGCACCCAGCAGGAATTCCCTGCCAACAGCATCCACGTGGAGACAGGCAAGGGAGCGCCCCCAGCCCCCCGCTGTCCCCCCACCAGGAGTCAGAGGGTTTAACCAGCCCCCCTGGTTCCTCCCCAGGGGAGCTGGGAGCGCCGGGCTGCCACCGCCTGGCCGTGCACGGCTGGGACCCGGAGCGGGGCTGGGCCACCTTCGCCATGTGGCACCACTACTCCAAAAACGGTGCGTGTGCGAGCACGGGGCACCCGCACCTGGTTTCACTCCGGGAAGGGCGCTCCTGAAACAATCCCCCGGGTTTTTCCATGCAGATTCTCTGGTCGTGCCCATCAACATCAGCACCGGGGATTCCTCAGCTGTCCTCCAGTGGGAGCCGTCCCCACGTGCCGCCTGTCCCGGCGCGCTGGACAAATACCTCATCTGCCACGTGGCTGAGGGGGACAACGTGATCTGTGAGTGGGACCCACCGATCCCCGTGGGGCAGGAGGAGGGTGCTGCCCCCAGGCAGCTGCCAGACTGTCCCACATTCGGTTTTGTTTGCCCAGACAGTGAAGTGAATGCCACGGCATCAAACTACACCCTCCAAAACCTGAAGCCTGGCACAGCCTACAGGGTGGGTGTTTGGGAGGTGACAGAGGACAGTGAGGAGACCTGCAGCGCTTGGAGGCCCTTCCAGACCAAGGCTTTGGGTAATGGCTGAGACCCCCCCACTCCCCATGGGGTGCTCTCTCTACTGTGTGCTCACCCTCACCCCAAAACGTCTCCTGTGTCCCTGTTGGGGGGCAGGAATGCCACCACCCAGCTATGCCTATTCCCAGGTCCCCAGGGAGCAGCGTGGAGAAGCAACATAAAGTACCTGAGCATCTCACTTGTACTCCCCGTCACAGCTGTCATCTACCACCTGAGCAAAAAGAGGTGACAGAGCACCCTCGTCCCCAAAGCCGCCCAGGCCACCCCCACCATTGCCCACCCCTCACCAACCACTCCCTCCCCAGGGCTCACCGCCTCCTCTTCCCACCCCTTCCCAAGCCCGTGGGCACCAAAGCCATCCAGTTCTCTGCCGGCGAGATGAGCCAGGTGAGGTGTAAGGTGCAGGAGGGGGCAGATCCCACAGCCCTAAACGCCCATGCACAGCCACGGTATGTGGATGTTCCACCCCAAACCCACCCAACCCTTAGGGCCAGCCCCGGACAGGCCTCCTGGAGCCCTCGGAGAGGTTCAACCCAGCCGAGCTGTTGCTGATGGAGTCGAATCCCAGCGAGGAGACGGCTGACACGGGCACCCAGACCGCGGTGCCACACCCCGACGTGTCACAGCCCGGCTCCGCGCTGGAAAAGCCGGCGGCAGTGGTGGTGTCCCCGCAGGGCTGCGGGGAGGAGCTGCCCTTCGCCTACCGCAGGCAGGACATGCTGAGCCCGGGGGAATCTCCACCCTGCACCAGGCACCCACCTGGAGAGGAGGAGGACGAGGACGAGGAGGAAGAGGAGGGAAGGCAGAGGCTGCACCAGCCGCTGATCCCCATTGCCCTGCTCATCTCCGACAAACCCATCATCATCAGGGATGAGGAAGGATGGGATCCCTTGCCGGAGAAGTCGGTGCCGTAGCCATCAGCGGGCTGGAGCAGCGGGGATGGAGGGCAGGAAGGGCACGAGGGTGTCCCAAGGAATGAGGAGTGTCTGTGTGGGATGCTGAGTGCCCAGCCCGTGGGTAGCACCGGCACTTTCAGGGGGGGGTTCTGGTTTCCAGGACAGGGAAGGTGATGACTCTGGATGCAGCATTGCACCGGGACAGGTTTTGGCCACGCAGTTTCCAGCCTCAACCTTTAACCGGCAATAAAACCCGAGTGAAGGCGGCTGCCGAGTCTGACCAGGACAGAGGGTATTTCCATGCCTGGACTGGGAGGAGAGGCAGAGCTTCATCCCAGTCGGCTGCTACCTCTGGAACCAGTAACCTGGTGGGGACACAAAAAGGCCCAGCACCGAACAGCATCTACCTGCAAAAAGAAAAAAAAAAGTGCAAAAAATAAAGGAAAAAAAAAAAAAAACAGATAAAGAAATAAACATAAACATTAAAAAATTAAAATAACTGCACAAAGCAGCAGGACTGTGATGGTTTTTCCTCGCCTGATCCGAGCAGATTACAGGAAGGATTTAGAGCCGAGGTTCAATCCACGGCGCTGTGGAGGACGCAGCCAGGCAGCCGGGACGGGGGCGATCCATGGGGGCCCCCCCACCCCCTTCCCGTGGGGCCACGCCGCCGCCTCGGGCCTTATCTGGGACAGAACAGGAGATGAAAAGCGATTTGTGGTTTTCTCTGCCTGGCGCGGCTGTGTTTACTTGCTGAGATAGCAAAAAAAAAAAATCTTAAAAACCTGAAAGCTACGTGGGTTTAGTAACTCGCCGTGTCTCAGCACAGCCGCGGTGTCTCAGCCATTGACGCTCGGCCTCTTCGCTGCTGCTCTTGGCTCCACTCGCGTTTTGCAAAAGTATTTCACTCAAATTGCACTCGCAGCAGCGGCACCCGCGGGCGGAAACCGCGGCGATGCCGAGCGGAGACAGCGCTCCAGGGCTGCACCTTCACCCACACCTCGGCCAGGGACGCCTGGGCTTGGATTTGTGGCCATTCCCAGCGCTCCAGGCATGAGGCGGCTGCGGTGCTGTCGCTCCCGTGGCCGGGGGTCTCATCCAGATGGGGACATGACTCCCATCACCGTGTCACCAGTGCCGTGCCACCGCTGTCCGGCACTCGCGTCCAGCCCGGCTCAGCTGCTGGTGGAGCCACGAGGTGGCACCAGCCCCACGTCCCCACGGCGATTCCCAACCTCTTGGCACAGCAAATCCATCGTTCCCTCCCTGCGTGTGTCAGGAATGTGTGTCAGGAGTCTGTGTCTGGCCCGGCAACTTTGCCTCTCCAGCCCCCCAAACCCCCCGGGATCGGCTGGAGGGGGAAGATGTGGCATCCTGCCGCACGGAAGGCCAGCGCAGAGATCAGTTTTAGGGATTTTTGTTGGGATTTGGGCGATGCCAGGCTCACTTCGGAGCGCTCCAGGCACACGTGGAGGAAGTATCGGGTTTCGGGCGCGGAGGCACGTTCGGGTTTCAGCCCCGGCCGCTGTTTACAGCCGGGTTTGGGGGTCAGAGCCGTGAGGAAAGCGCTGGGGGTCACTGAAAGCTCAGCACGGTCGAGTGGCAGCAGTAAACACATGGCCCGGCTCGGGGCCAGCGCCGATGCCAGTTAATCATTCCAGCTCATGGAACGAGTTCACAGCAGGACAGCCAGGCCCAGCCACTGCATTAAAAACACCCTGAGCAGGGAAGGGGACACAAGACCCCCCTCACTGCCCCCACGGGGTCACTCCCCAGGGATTCATCCCATCCATGGTGACACTCACATCCCCTCTGACACTTTCAGGGGTGGCCCTGTCCCCACCAATGGCACTGTCCCCACCGGGAGCCCTGTGCACTTCTCCCCACAAGTGCCCCAAGCTCCCAGTGCTGTGCCAGGAGCACGGTGCCATGTGGAGCCATGGACGTGCTGGGGAAAACTAATCAAGCCAGGCTTGCCAATTAGTGCTAGTGAGCAGCTCAGGACTTGCTAATTAGTTTAAATTTCACAGGACTGGTTTCCAAATGAGTCCCTAGGCACCACGCTGAGCTTGGTGACCCAAGGACAGCCACCAGGCCAGCTTTTGCAGCCAGGATGTGACCTGCCTGCTCCTCTACCCCAGCACAGCACTCAGATGTGCCACAGGGCACTGGTTAGGCCTGGCAAGAGCCACTGCCACCCACAGCCTGAGGACAACTCATTACACCCAGCAGGGGACTCATTACACCAACAAGGGACTCTTCCAGGACAGCTCTGGGTTAAGCAGCCAAAATCCATCCCAGCAGGGAAGACAAAGGTCAGCCCAGTGCTATTAGGATGAAGCAACACCAAAGTCACTCCATGGGGTCCCCTGTTCACACCAATGGTGCCAGCACTGCCCACACACCAGCAGTGACAATGTCATTGCCTGACACTACCATGGAGCAGCCCTGCCCTAAAGGGAAAAATCCCTATTCTCCCTATTCTCACAGGGTCCCTGTGCTGTGTCCCAAAAGTAAATGGCACTGGGGACATGTGCACATGGATTGACCTGGCTCCACTTGCTCTTGTGGAGTGGAAAATTCAGCACTGCATCCCAAGGAAGCAGGTGGGGCAGCCAGAAGGAGCTGCAGGGAGGTGGTGGCAGCCTGGGGGTTTGCTCTTGGCTCCCTGATTTTACAGAATCACAGGATCATTAAGGTTGGAAAAGCCCTCTAAGATCATCGAGTCCAATCCAGCCCACCACTAACCCATGTCCCCAAGTGCCACAGCCACACAGATTTTAAATCCCTCCAGGGCTGGTGACTCCACCACTAGCCAGGGCAGCCTGGGCCAGTGCTTGACAATGGTTTCCATGAAGAAATTTTTCCTACTATCCAACCTAAATTGCCCGTGGTGCAACTTGAAGCCATTTCCTCTTGATTTTGGGGGATGTGGTCTCAGAGGGAGAACATAAAATAGCCAGAGAGGTTTGGTATGGCCCCATCAGCATCAGCTCTTGGGGGATCTGAACCCCTGCAGAAGGAGAGGTGAAGGCCCAGACTGATATTTTAACACCACATTAGGATGTTTTGCTCCCAGGTTGAGAAGTCTAACCTATTTTCCAACCTCGGGGAAACAGCCCTGCAGAGCCACAGGCTGGCTTTAACGCAGGCAGAGGAGAAGGTCACAACTTTGCAACTCCCTTCCTCATTCATCCACCCCTTTCCCAGTCCCTTCCCTCATCCATACTTCCCTTTCCCAACTCTTTCCCTGCACCCCTCACCATTTCCTGCTCCCTAAACCCCATCCCAGAGAAGAGCTGATGCCAGTGAGAAGTTTGAGCCCAGCCTGACCAGCAGCCTTGGCCGGGAGCAAGATTATTTGCTGGGCAAAAAGCCATTGCTGCCACCACCTCCACAATGTCACCCGCTGCCAGGCAGATTAGGTGACTTAATCCCTAAGCAAACAAACTGATCCCTGGGATTTTATTATTATTATTATATTTTAAGCAGAATTCAAAGGCTGCAGACAGCTCATCTCATTCACCTCCCAAGCACTGCAAAGCCCCCCTGGGCAGGATAGTTGGCAGTTCCCTGGGGTAGGAAACCTCTGCAGCTGGGGAACTGGGGCTTTTCCTCCCTAAAAAAAGCTTCTGGGATTCTTCTCCACCCACCAAAAAACCCCCAAGCATTGCTGGTACAGGCATCCCAGCAGGGAAGGGGCTGCAGGGCCCACAGCTGGACAGATGGACACATGTGGACAGAGAGCCGCCGGCCGCAGCTGGGCTCAGCTTGTTTTGAAAGTCACGAGTATTTAAAAGCCAGCATTTTGCAACCATTCGGTGTCACAACAACAACAACTCGGTTCTACTTCGCAAACAGGCCCCGGGGCCGCCCCGGCTCTTTCCTGCTCACGTCAGCTGCAACCTGCCTCACCCGGCCACGGCTATTTCCAAACCCAGCCACGGAAAATGACTTGAAGCAGCAGCGAAAGTGAATATTTCATCTCTTCCCCTCCACCGAGAGGGGCTCGGAGCTGCCCTCAGGGCGGCACTGGATGCTCAGATCACTGAAAACCCTTCTGGGATGCTGCGAGCCCCAGCACGCCAGCCGGGAGAAGTGGTTGAAAAACCATCTTCTTCCTGCCCGGAACGCCCGGGCGATGGCAGGAAGCATTTTCCTCCCTGCAGTCTGAATGTTCTCGGATGGCTGCTCGCAGGGCCGCCAGCCCCAGGGACAGCTCAGCCCCTGGCACGGCCAAGAGCTTTCCAGGCTTTGGCAGCGGCGAAGCGACAGCCATTGAATTATGGGGTTTTCTTTCGTTTTGGTTTTGTTTTTTTTTTTTTTTTTATTATTATTATTTCAATGGAAGCTTTATCATAATCGTAAAAGAAATCATAAACTTAGGGTGTCGGGAGGCGGGCGGCCGCCTCCGTGCGCTCCCCTGGGTATCGGGTGATCGGGAAGGGGAGGACGCTGCGCCCTTATCGGCACACGCCTTCCCTGCCCCCTTGGCAGCCGAGCCGGCCAGAGGTTTTGCAGCATAAACATATTTTGCTCAAGCAGACGGCTAGAGTTGAGCTAAGGACAACTCGATAACCAGAGAGCCCCCAAAAAATCGCCTTTTTACAGCAGCCTCCCCCATCTGTCCCATCTCAGCAAGCCGCCAGCCCAGCTTTGCAGCGATAAACACAAGACCAAGAGCAACCCCCCTTCTCGCAGATTCGCTCCCAGGGTGTTTACCAGCTCTTTGCAAGCAGATTGACTCTCCCTCATTTTTTTTTTTCACGCGCCAAAACCGCCGGGAAAGCGGAGGGAACCGGCTCGAGCCCCTCTGGGACCGTCCCGCAGCTCCGCAGCCGCCCTCCCCACCGGCACTGCCCAGCACAGCCACCTCCAACCAGCCGGGACCCCCCGGGCTATCGCTGCCTCCATCGCTGGGACGGGATGCGGTGGCATTTACACAGCTGCTCAGCAGGAAAGTCCCTCTGCCTGCTCCACATAACCCCTCGTATTTAAAGATAACCGCCTTCGGGCTTGCTAATGGGGTTGGGAAATCGGGAGGGGGGTTCATTGCAGGCTGCTGGCGATGTGTGGGCATCCCTGCCAGCTGGCTTGGACCCTTCTCCCCTCAAACCGAGCTCGGTCTGAGGTTTTTTGTTGCTGTTGTTGAAATCAGCTCAAATTTGCTGCCTCTTGCAGGGTGATAGGGAAGACAAAATGAGCACAACCCGTTTTCTGAAGGCTTTGAGGCTGGGGCCTGGGAGGAGGAATCAGAGCCGTGGGGTTTGGCAAGGCTGCCCCGTCACTCCTGAGGGGACAGGGAGCGGTGAGAATGACAGCCCCGCACGCCTCGCCTCTCAGCTGGGGACAACTGTGTTCCCAGTGACACCCAGGGCAGCCCACCAGTGACCTGGTGCCCCTCACTCCACTCTGGTGCCACATTCCACACGAGGTTTTATCTGTGGGGGTCGGGGTGTGGGGTGTCACCGTGTCGCATCCCCCTGGACACGGCGGGGGCCGCGCACCCAGCCGGGGCTGGACGGGGATTTTTCGGGGATTTTTCGGGGATTTCTGAAGCGGCACCGGGGAGTGACGGCAGGCCCAGCCGGGGTGGGGAGCGGCGCAGGGAGCAAAGTCCCATCGCGCCACATCCCCGGCACAGGGCACGGCCGTGTCACCCGCAGATCCCGGCCCGTCCCCGCGCGTGGCGTGGGAGCCGTGCCCCGTCCCCGGCTGGGCGGGCGCCGTCCCCGAGCTCCGTTTGTGTGCCAACACATCACGTGCCGCCGCTGGATGACCCGGGAGGAGGTCACTTTTTTTTCTTTAAGTGTTGTTGTTGTTTTTTTTTAACAAAGCCAAAATATTTGCGTCCCCCACAGGGACGGCTCTGGGTCACTGAGCTGGAACGCCACGCTGGGGTCCCGGTAGGAGAGGGGACACCCGGCTCCGTGGGGAGGGTCCGGTGCTGGCGGCTCCATCCCTGGCACGGTCCTCAGTGTTTATACATAGACATGTTTGTGCGCGGCTCCGGCCCCTTCCTCGCTCCCAAACAACTGCAGGAAAAGTCAAAAAGTCACAAAAATTTTCCATTGCCCGAGGACGGGAGGGAGTGAGGAGTGACCGTGCAAGGGGCCAGGCAGTGCCAACAGCGAGGGACCCCAAATGCGGGGTCAGACCCTAAAAAGCAAGGGGTTGATTTTGATATAGTGAATAGAGGTGGCAGTTTGCTGCAAAGACAACGCCGGCAGCATCGGCCACCATCGGGGTTTGTGGGGTGTCCCGGTGATGTCACCATGCTGCTGGCACGGTGCTCACAGGGGACGGGATGTGTGGCACCTGCAACGGGGCCATCGGGCTGCTCCAGACCCCGTTTTTTGGTGTTAAAAAAAAAAAAAAAAAGAAAAAAAGAAAGAAAAAAAAAGGTTTTGGAATTCAAAAATCCTGCGGTTTCTCCGCAGTTTTCCCCTCGCAGCCGGAGGGGCTCGCTGCCCGCAGCAGGCTGGGGAAAAGCTGCGATTCCTGTCAAGCCGGCGGGAAAAGCCCCGGCGGAGGGATGCGGGGACTTTGCCTGCGGTTTCCGTGGGCGGGAGCAGCTCCGGCAAACATGGGGCTGAGTCAGCGGGCGGAGGGCGGCCGCGATGCCGCCCCAGCATGTCGGGGTGCACGGCTGCTTCCCGGAGCCTTGGCACAGCATGAAGGGGAGCCTCAGGGCCGCAGACCCCAAAGATGCTGCCAGGCCCAAGCCATGCCGTCCTCAGCCCTGGTGCTTCTGCAGTGCCGGAGGCTTGGAGCAAACCCAAAGCAAGGCCTGGTGCTGCTGGGGACTGTGCCTGTCCCCACGGTGCTCAGGGACTCTGTAACCCGGGCTGGGCAGGTCCCCGTGCTCCTGAGCCTCCGTCAGCACCGACTGCTGCTCCACAGGGTGCGAGTGCTGCGAGCCCAGCCTCCCACTGGCTCAAAGATGCTGAATTTAGGCAGTGCCTGAACCCCGACCCCAGCACAGGGACAGAGCAGGGCACTTCACTTCGGCCAAAATCTAGATTTATCATCGCCGCCCGTCCCCCGTGCAAACAGATCAGCCTCCGGTGCGTGCCCCGGGGCAGGTTCTGGGGTGAGCTGCACCCCGCAGGGCTCAGCCCAGCTGGGACGGGGGAAGGCGGTGCTTGTTTTGGGAGCTGGACGGGCGCCCGGGCCGGAGGCAGCAGCGGCGCAGCTAATCCCGGCCCTCGCAGGGCTGCGCCAGCCCCGGCACATTCTGTCCCTGCCAGCGCCGGGACGGCCACAAGCTTTGCGTGTCACCGTCCCCGCAGCACGGCCGCGCTGGCCCCCGCCCTGAGCCCCCAGGCCACAGGACAGCCTCAGCTGCGGGCCGGGGTCACCGGGATGGCATCGAGCATCCCCCGGGAGCGGGGAGGGCTGCGGGAAGGGGGAGCCCCCCAAAATCCTGCAGAAAGGGGTGTCGCAGCGCCCTGCAGAGCCGTGAGCTGCAGTGGGGAGGGCGTTCCCAGCAATCCTGCGGCCGAGGCAAAGGGGGTCCCACAATTTTGGGAGTGAAAAGCAAAAATGACAGGCTAGAGGAGCAGAGCAGGGGCCGGGGGTGGGTCTCCGTGCCCCTCGCAAGGAGCAGATTCTGACAGACGGTCTGGGCAGCATTTTCCAGCGCACGGGGCCAAGAGCTATAAATAATCCCGGCACTGTAATTGCATCACGCGCCTCCTGCCCGGGGTCGGGTCTCGGTGCTGCCGCGGCATCACCGCCAGGGCACGGGGCCGTTCCGGCTCAGCGGACCCCCAGCGAGCCCCAGACTCCCGGCCTGCACCAATAAACCCGGAACGGCCCGGGCTGTTCAACCAGGACTTTGGAGCCGGGGCAGATAAACAACAGAAGGTTGGAGGGAGCACCGGCAGCACTGCCAGCAGTTGTGAAAGCACTGCCTGGAAGGGTCTGCACCGTGCCCTGGCTCCAAATGTCCAGACGAGGTATTTTTAGCCCCTCCGGGGTTCAGGATTCAGGAGTGCAGCCCTCTCCTGGCAGGAGCCCCAGCTTGGCTACGCCCCCCCGCCCCAACCTCGCTGTGCCACTGCCCGACTGTACGAGAAAAACCTGGAGTCGCTGGAGACAAGAATCCCAGCTGGAGAGAGAGAGATCGCTGCTGCCACACGGGCCCCGGGAGCGCTGCCCACCGGCATTGGGTTCCCCGGGCCGGCATGGCCTGTCCCCGTCCCCGTGTGACGCGATTTCCCAGGAAGAGGCAGCAGGACAGACACGGGGTGCTGGGCGCTCGTCTCCCCCTCGGGCCCGCGGAATAAACACCCCCTTGTGCAGCCGGGGCAGATGATCCGGGGCTGACCAGCAGCCCCCGGCCATCCCCGCTGCTCAGAATGGCACAGAAAGGCTCCCTTGTGCCTGGCTGGGATCAGCCTGGTCACAGGGCTGCCTCCGGGGCCATCCTCACCTGAGGGGTGTGCTGTGCTTCGTGTCCCCTTTGATGTCGCCAAAAACAACCCCAAGAGGCCACGGAGCACCGGCCACCGCTGCTGCCGCCAGCGGCAGATGCAGACACGATCCCCCCAAACGGGGATGTAAACAAATTCCCTGCGAGGCCGGTTAATCCTCCCCCGGGAAGAATTAATCAGAGCACCAGGGACGCCAAATAAAAACCAGATTTGAATAAAGGTTGCGGGAGCACCAGGTTCTCACAGGCAAATACAGGGACAAGTTCTGTCCCCTGGCCCAGGGCAGGAGCACGTGCTCTGATGCAGCTGCAGGGCTGAGCAGCTCAGCAAACAAAAAAAAAAATAAATAAAAGGAGGTGGGGGGGAAATCACATTCCAGTGGCAGTATTTTTAAGCAGCACCGTCCATGCAAGAGAAAACTAAAACCCTGATTCAAATCCTTGCATGGATCAAAATTTGCCGTGCCCAGGGGAGATATGGAGCACAGAAATGCTCTGAAAAACCAAATTCCAGCCTAAGGAAGCAGGTGGAGGAGCCTCCCTGCTCTTCCCACACAGCAGCAGCTCCCAGCCAGCACAGCATGGGGCTGATCCCAGCTCTCCTTGGGACTGGCTGAGCCAAGGCAGGAGTGTCCCAGCTCCCAGCTGGACCCACTGGGTCCCTGCCAGGCTTCCAGGATGGAGGAGAATGTGTCTGTCCTCCAGGAGCCTGGACACAAACAGGAAGCAAATGTGGAAAAATACAACAGGTTTGCTCGCAGCCCTGCATCCCAGGTAAGGGGGAAAGTGCAAAAACTGCACAGCTGTGGAGGAGCTGGAGGCTCAAGGGATCAATCCTGCTGAGGAGCAGTGCTGGCCAAGTGACCCAGTTAATCCCAGTGCAGGACTGGGTGCAGGGTGGAGCTGGGTGCCTGCAGGGCAGTGAAGAGAGGGCAGGCAGGACTCCCACATCCCAGCAGCCACAGAATGCCTCCAGAAAACGGGAAGCAGAAAGAGGAACAGAAAACTATCTAGGCATCAGTTTGGTTTAAAGAATTTATTTCAGACAAAAAAATTCCCCACCAAAAAGGTCGTACAAAAAGAGTAGAGACAAAGAGTGGTCATTACAAAAGTGTTCACAGATAGAAAAGACTCATCTGAGCAACCCCAGCACCGAGCCCAAGGCACACTGGCTTTGGTTGTACACGGCCAGGGATTGTCTCAGTGAGGGAATGCAAAGGTCTTCAGCCCCCAAACTCTGCTCAGGTCCCCCTGCAGCGAGCAGGGTCAGCTCCTGGCTCCTCACCACAACATCCAGCTCACCCTTCCCACACTGCTGCCCACCCCAGTGAGCACAGGTTGCTGCTGTGCCCTCACCCCACCAGGGCCCCTTGACCCTTCTGTGGTTGCAGCACCACGGATTTGTCCCAACTCCACATCTCCTATCAGCACCTGTGGCTGCCACCAGCCTTAGACTGGGCTTCCCTCTCTCTTCCTTGGCCACCAGCCACAGCTCCAGGCCCCTGTGCTGGTACCACAGTTTGGGGCTGGTTTCAGCCCCATCTTGGGGCTGCTCAGCACACTGAGCAGATTTAGTGCTGACACTCATGAACCAGCTTTCCTGTTCTCAATAAACAGCACCAAAACACTGCCACAAATCATAAATTCAGCTCCCAAGTCCTTGTATCAGCCCTTGGAGGCCTTTAGAGTTTGGTTAAGTGGCTCAAACCATTCCCCCTACAGGTACCCACAGGCTTGTGGCAAAGATTATCAGCAGTGGCTGAGCCCTCTGCTTCATCCAGCCCAAAAATGACCTTTCACTGCCTTGGGGACCTGCAGTCCTGGTGAGCCACAGGTGAAGAGCTGCACCTACATCACCCCAGGGCCCAACCCTAAGCACCATCCAAACATTCTCCAGTAATCCTGAGAAATGCCTTCAAGCTCCTGTTTTCCACACCAGGAGCTGACAGAAGTGTTCAGAGCACGGCACTGCAGGCAAGCAGAAAGCAATCTCTGCTCCTATTCCCTGCTTTAAGCCCAAAATCCCGGGGCAGTTCTGAACCCTACGTGTCCTGCTGGGCCACACACGGAGCCGCTCCACACCACCAGCCCCTCGTGTTCTCCTGCCCTGCCCGGGGCCACGGCACCACTCTGGGCCCATGGGACAGTCACCACAGGAGTGGCTGAGGGCTGTGAGCGAGGTCAGGGTCTCATGTCCCCATTTCCAGACCCGAGAGCAGTGAGGGTGCACGCTGCCATCCCCAGGGATGCTCACACGCTGTCACACGCGGCCGATGCGCTTCTCTCAGCAGGTCATGCAGCGCGGGCGGATGTTGTCTGCCGTGGGGTTTGGATCCACCTGCAGAGCCAAGGCCAGAGTCAAACACCTCAGCAGTGGCACATCCCAGACCTCCCCCCCAGCCCCCCCAGCCCAGAGGGATTCATCACCTCTGAATACAGCGGAGGTGGTCGGAAGCGGAATTCCTGGATGTAGGCGAAGAAGGGACCCTCCAGGATGTCCCCGAGTTCGCTGCGACACGGAGGAGCCAGGCTCTGCTCGGCCTCTGGGCTGGACACAACTGCTGAGTACTCAGGGGGAGCTGAAGAGAAAGGAGAACCATCAGGGAATAGCAAACACTCACCATAAATGGGGGACACGCAGGTAAAAAGGCTTCAAACCCACTACTTCCCAAACCCTCCCAGTTCCCTGAGGAAGGAACCCAGGAGATTCAGGACCGCAGCCAAAAAATGAGGTTAAAAAAAAGCAAAGCTGGCCCAGTGGAGAACTTTGAGTCTCTCTGTCCTGAGCAGGGGGTTTATCCCAGGGAGAAGGAGAGGCTCACCCTCCAGCTGCTCTGGGATGGTGCTGAGCCAGTCCAGGTTGACGCTGTACTGGCTGCTGACACTGGAGGTGCGGCTCCCGAAGGGATGCAGTGGGATGGTCCCGATGACAAGAGGCAATTCAAGGAGCAGCTTGGATGTCCCAGGAATATCCACACAAACCTGCCGAGACAGAGAGCAGCAGGGAAGCTCAGCTGGTGCTGTCTTCCCAGTCTAAAGGGGCAGGTATCTCTGCTGAGCAGGGCAGGAGGGAATTCCTGCAGAGCTCCTCGGGAGCTGCCTCACCTTCAGGGAATATTCCACCTGGATGATGCGGCACTGGAGGATGGACGGCCCCACGGGAGGGATCTTCAGCGCCCGCCCGTGCCACACCTCCCTCTTCCCAGCTGGAATGGGGTCCCCAGTGATGCTGGTCACCACTGACTTCTTCTGCTTCTTGGTGCCCCGGGCAATGAAGGTCTGAGTCTGGATTATGGCTGCCTTGGGCACCACGGCACGGCTCGTGCAGTTGTCGATCTCAGCAAAGATGGGGATGACCTCACCTGCCAGAACAGACACACACACGTTGGAGAAGGGGAGGCAGAGCCCAGTCCTGCCTCAAGGAATTGCTGCACTGAGAGTTGGCCACGCTGTCTGACAGGGCAGGCACATGGGGTCATCCAGGAGTGTCCCAAGGACGCTGCCCACATCGGGTGCTCTCTGATTTCCTGCCAGCTCACAGTGAGCCAAACCCCCTTCTCTGGGCTCTACCCCAGGGCCCACTGAGGTTCAAGGGCCCCAGCACCTGGTCTCACCTGGGGTGTAGCCTTTTCGGTCAATCTTGGCAGTCACAGATACTTGGCCACGGTTGCAGTACCAGGCACGAGCAAGTTTCTCCTTAGCACCTGCCTGGGGAGCCTGGAGAAAGGGAAATATTTGGCCTATTTAGTAACTAAGGATGAAACTCAAAGCAATCACCTCCCTGGCACCAAGAACCTGCCGGGGAGCATCAGCAGCTTCTCAGGTATCTGATGCAAGAAGCTGTTGCAATGCATTAAAGTTTCCAAAAACAAAGAGGCACAGCTGACCTCTGCCCAGTCCAGGTAATCCTGGAGGGCACAAGTTACAGGGGGGAACATTCCCTCTGGAAACCAGGCTTGCACTGTAATGCTGAAGGGCAGGCAGACACCTTCCCCATGAGCTTCCTGGGTAAGTTTTGAATGCCAGAGCCCTGGGGTGGAGCAGGGGCAGCTCACCAGCAGTGCAGGGGTGTTGATGTCAATGGGTTCAATCACAGTGAATTCCTTCTTTGCTTTCTTCACTGTTGACCAGGGTCTGTGCAGTTTGGCCTTCACCCAGTAGCGCACACTGCCATGTTTCCCCTCAAAGGAGGTGGCCAGGGTCCTGGGCATGAGCAACAAACAGTTTTAGAAGGGTTTTGCTCAAAAAAAAAATCATTTTCAAGATGTCCTCTCCTCCCAAAAATGCCAACTTACTCAGGGAGCTGGAAGGTGAAGGGGAACTCGTGCTTTCCTGCCGGCAGAACAGTGGCCTCACCATTATCTGTGGGCAAAACAGATTGAGAAGGATTAATCCTCCTGCAGAACTTCCTCCCCGAGCAGGTCACAGAGATGTGCAGCACCCAGCAAGGAGCAGGACAAGGGCACAGCAGAGTTTCTGCCAGGGCTGAGCTGCAGCAGCTGTGACACAGGAGCTGGACACTGTCTGCATTCCATGTGTCTGCAGACACACACTGCCCAGGGGCACCTCCTCGGAGAGCTGGGCAGCTTCCCCAGGAGAGCTCTGCTTCATCCTGCAGCCACCTTGCTCCACAGCTTTGGAGTGAGAGCCCAAGGTGCCCAGCTGGAGGACGAGTGGGCGGCCAAGCCCCCAAGCCCCTCAAGAGTCTGCACCCCAGGGTTGGAGGGGACCTCAGGGGATCTTTTAGGCCAACTCCTGCTGCCCAGAAAAAGCTCCTGAACCTTCACAGTTCTCCAACGCTGCTTCCCTGCCATGAACAGCTCAGAGAAAAGGGGGAGTCTTGCCCCTAACCGAGGTGCCCTGCACAGCAGCAGAGTGCAGCCGTGCACCCCAAGATTTTGGGGTGCACCCAGAATGTGAGGAGCCTGCAGGGACCTACACTGGCCATTCCCAGAGCGCTCACACCCTAAGGCACCCCGTGCAGCCAAATTTCAGCTTGTTGGTGTATCACACACCCAGCAGCCCAGCTGTCCCTGGCACCCAGTTTTCTGCAGTTTTGGGGTGCCATTCACCCAGCATCGGCTGCTGCCCCGGGCACCCAGATTTCAGCCGGCTGGGGTGCCTGGAGCACCCAACAGCCGGGCTGTCCGGGCTACCGCACACCCGCGTTGTTCCAGCCCCGGGGTGCCGGTGCTCCCGCGGCCCCGCTCGGGGGGTACCCCCGGGGCAGGGGATGCCGTACCTGGCGGTGCCATCAGCGTGTCGCGGTGGTTCAGAAACTCCACCTGGTCGCTGTAGCTCTGCGTGTAGGCGGTGCTGGAGCCGGCGCTGCGGGACTCGGTCCAGTGGACGCGGGCAGCGCCCATGGCCCGCAGCCGCAGCGCCCCGAGCCGTGCGGCCGCCGCCAGCTCCAGCAC
>JANPWX010000428.1:22003-32016 GCA_024734555.1 Trochalopteron elliotii
GGACAGAAGCTGGTGAGGGAACTTGAGAGGCAAGGATGGGAGCTGGAAAGGAGTTTTGGGGAACAAGGATGGAGGTGGAGGGGAAATCCTCGGCCCCAAACCCTCCTCTAACTTCCATCCTTGCCCCTCAGATTTCCCCTCCACCTCCATCCTTGTTCCCCAAAACTCCTTTCCAGCTCCCATCCTTGCCTCTCAAGTTCCCTCACCAGCTTCTGTCCTTGCCCCCCAAAATCTCTATCCGTGCCCCTCAAACTCCCCCTGCAGCTCCAATCCTGACATCCCACCCCCATTATCATCCAGAATCCCCACAGCCATGGGCTGTGGCCAGGGGGGATTCCTCACTCAAAGCTTCTCTCCTTTAATGCCCCCAGGCCAGGGCCGAGGGCTGTGCCACACATTGCCCCTCATCCTTCCCTTCCCAAGAGGCATTCCCAGGGCTCAGAACAGGCCACAACTGGATCTGGGCTCCTGACACGGCCGGGCCAACTGGCGGTGATGTCTGGGACATCACTAAGTTCTAAGAAATCAAGAACTGGCTGGGATTCAGTTGTGCAAACAACAGGGTGAGCAATCCTCTTCCCTGCACTTGTTAACCAGGGAAGCGCCAGTTTTCCACCAGATCCTGCTGGGATTGGTGTCCAAAACCCAGTGATAAATTCCTGCATGGGCAGGAGCAGCACAGGGACTCGTTCCATCTGCAGCATCCGTGGTTGCCAGTGCTCAGCTGGGGTGAAAGTGTAGAAACTGGGAACTGGGGATTCCCAGGGTGGACATCACCGTCAGCACCACCCAGAGATGTTGTAAGAGGGGGGAGAAAGGAATCTGTGCCCCCGCAAAAGGGTTAATGCAGCCTTAGAAACTTCCACTTTAGTGATTGTTGTCACGTTTGTGGAGCACCAGAGCCCTGCACCCTCAGCACGGGCTGGGGATAAGACAGAACAGGCATTAAAAAGGTTACTCAGCATTTGGCCGCCGAAGTTTTGGGAATTTTTGAGTTGCTCCCGGCCATGCCAGGCAGGACCTGCTGTGCTGAACTTGGCTGATCTCAGCCACTTATAAAACGAGCTAGGTTGAAGCCTGGCACTGCTTTGGCTGTTTCCAGGGCCGGACTGGAATTGTCCGTCTCCCTCCCCAAGGGAAGGGGGCTGTGGTTTGTTTTACATGCACGACCATTTGCTGCCACGGGCAAACATGAATCATAGCAAACGCTGCCGAGGGAGAGGGAAAAGAGGAAGGAAGGCACGTCACAGCACGAGTTAACTGGTGACACCGGCTCTGGGAAGGCGCCTGGTGTCCCTGCAGTGACATTAGAGGTGGGGAGGCTCTTGAGAGGGGCTGGAGCCTTGGCTGGGCCCCTCTCTTTGCTTGGCATCCTCCTCCTCCCGCCTGCCGGCACACACCCCTGGGCCGTGACTCAGCCCTCGCCCACGGGATGCGGATCCCTGCAAACCAAAACCTCCCTCCCGTGGCAGCGCACGCGATGCCCTCGGCTGTCCCCTCCACGTGGGGAGGGGAGGACAGCCCCTCTGGGATCCCTCCGGGACCCCTCTGCGACCCCCGCACCCAGAGAGGGTCTCTCCCCTCTGCTAGGATCTCCAGATCCTGTGGGAGCACAGCCGAAGGTTTTCCTTCAGGAACGTGCCGATGCCCAAGGCAAGCCCCGCCAGGCCGGGCACAGCGCTCGGGGCACGATCTCCAACTCTTCAGCCCCATCTAGAGTCTGGCCAGGCTGGAGCCGCTCCGAGCCGGAGCTGACAGACACCCTGCCCGGCCCATGGGGGACTGCACCTTCCCTGACCCGCTGCTGGGACCTGGGGGCTTCTCCCCACCGAGCCCGGAGTCACACGACGGGCCCTGGACCGCCAGAGAGAAGGGAAGGCAGCAGGTAAAGAGGTGAGGCAGCAGCCCAGTGTGGGGGCGAGATGGGACAAAGCAGAGCCTGGCACAAGCATGTGCTGCCAGGCTGAGGAAACAGCTCCATCCCTGCCAGATTTTGGGACTGCTGGGTATGGACAAGGATGAAGGTGCTGATTGAAGGCCACCCCACAAAGGAAGAAGAGCCCTGATGCCATAACTCTCCTGGATGTCTCCATGAAAATGAAATGGCTTCTGGATGTTTGCCTCTCACCAGGGCAGGAACTACACCTTTGGGAAATGCTGCAGGATCCTCAGACAGAAAAGATCCCTGCACAACAATTATTTATGTTCTTAGGGCACTCTCCCATCACCTCACAGAGAAGAGTCCAGGGCTCTCCTTGTGCTGCCTTTGCCCATTAAACCCCTCTTTTTTCCTCTCCTCCTGCTGCCTCTCTCAGATGATTACACAACACACGTTTAAAGGCCCTGCCTGAACATCCTTCTTGCACACTTTTTTCTTGTCTCTCAGCGCAGCACCCCGGTGCCAGCACTCACCACCCTGCCAGGAAACTGCAGATAAACTCAGCTGAGGGGAGAGCAGAAGGGAGGGCGCTTATCTGTGCCCAGCTTCCCTCCTCTGCACTGCCTTGTTACCATGACAAAACCTGCATTTTTGAAACACCACGCAGACACAGCTGATCTCGTGGAGAAGCTACAAGAAAGGAGCAGTCACAGGGACTGACTGTCGGATGGTGGCACGTTTCTCACCAGCTGACATCAGGAAAGGCCCTCACGCTGCTGTTGGGGACAGAGCAGGGGACAGCAGGATCCAAAGGAAGTTATTTTGGCTGCAGGACAGCCCCTCTCTGCTGTTCACTCCCTTAAAACGCCCTGGTGATCACACGTGTCCCTCTCACAAGGCAGAAGAGGCATCTGTGTACAGACAGAGACAATAAAATCCCAGCTCCCACGTTCTGGTGAGACTCTGTGTCCCCCAGGCAGCCCAGCTCAGCACTCCCTGTGCAGTAAGGGAGGGCCACAACCATCAGTGAGGTACAGGTGTGCAGGGTGCCTGTGAGGCCGAGCAACTCCTGCAATTCCTGCAGCCCTTGGCCAAGTGCCCTTCCCCACATGGCCCCAGGGGCTCCTATCACACACAATCCCAGCAGCACAATCCAAACTGTGCTGGCAGCAGCTCGTGGCTTTCCTACAGACTATTCCCTGCAGGGATAATGGGGGATTAAACTCACCCTGTCACCTCAGAGCTAATGAGGACCAAGTGCTGCATGACTAAGTGCTCAGGACCTTTGCTGCTGGTCTCTAGGGCAAGGGCTTAATTGTAATTTGGACACTTTGTAGAGGTGCAGCTGCCAAGGGGACATCCTTAGGCACAGCATGGAGGAGCTGCTGCCAAAAGACAGAAACTCCAGAGCAGTGCAGGTGTTTGGAGCAGATGGCAGGGCACAGCCATCCAGAAATAGAGAAAATTACCTTCCCAGTGCAGTCTGGAGACAGGAACACCTCCAGGAAGCCAACTCAGGTCCTCTTCCCATCCCTCCAGTTTATTCCTGCAACGTCTACATTTGCCAGATTGGGCTGGCACCACTCTCTGGGTTGCACTTGGCCACTGACACAATGAAATGCCCTCAGCCTAAATCCTACATCCATCTCCAGGGCTGGGGAAGCAGGCCACAGGTAGAAACAAGGCCATGAGAAACAGGGAAAGGGGGAGGAAAAGCAACAGAGGAATGGCTGTGACACTGTTATTGGAGGGGAGGATAAAAGATGTGCATGTTCCTAAGAAAAGCCAGAGTTAATGAGTGGATGGACAGTTGAGACATGCCATATCCCTCAGCTCTGGATCATTTCATCCCAAGCACACAAAGAATGGCTTGTGGCATGCAAGTGGCTCATCCTCTTGCAGCAGATCCAAGCAACGTGCCAGCTGGGCACGTGGTCCCAGCATCAGGGACCCGAAAACAAACACTGGCTGAAGCACTAAGTGCTCTTTCCACACTTGTGAACAGACACTCCTGTTTGCTCTTCCCTGTGCAAACACAACAAAAGCCACAAATCTCTGGTGCTCCCCAGGCCTGGCTTTGCCAGCAGCCTCCTGGAAACCAGCAGCAGGAGAGAAACCCTCAGCTGAGGTGAGGAGAGGGGCAAACAGCCCTGGGTGGGTCAGCAACACCCACAAGGGCAGAGGTTCCTCTGAGGGGACACCTGCAGCCTGAGGGGGTCCCAACCCAACACCTGGGTACACAGACCCACCCAAGGGGGTCCCAACCCCACAGCCTGGCACACAGACCCATCCAAAGGGGTCCCAACCCCACAGCCTGGCACACAGACCCATCCAAAGGGGTCCCAACACCACAGCCAGGCACACAGACTCATTCAAGGGTGTTCCAACCCCACACCCTGGCACCCACCTAAGGGGATCCAATACCACAAGGCCTGGCAAACACCCATCCAAGGGGGTCCCAACTCCACAGTCTGGTGCACAGACCCATTCAAGACCCATCCAATGGGGTTCCAACCCTCTGCCCTGGCACACAGACCCACCCAAGGGGTCCCAACCCCACAGCCTGGCACACAGACCCACCCAAGGGGTTCCCAACCACACAGCCTGGCACACAGATTCATTCGAGGGTGTTTCAATCCCACATCCTGGCAGAGACCAATCCAAGGGTGTTCCAACCAGTCGCCCTGGCACACAGACCCACCCAAGGGGATTCCAACTGCACACCCTGGCACACAGACCCATCCAAAGGGGTCCCAACCCCCAGCCTGGCACACAGACCCACCCAAGGGTGTTCCAACCCCACAGCCTGGCACAGAGACCCACCCAAGGGGATCCAATACCACAAGGCCTGGCAAACACCCATCCAAGGGGGTCCCAACCCAACCCCCTGGCACACAGACCCACCCAAGGGGTTCCAGCCCCCCGCCCTGGTGCAGACACCCATCCAATGGGGTCCCAACCCCCAGCCTGGCACACAGACCCACCCAAGGGGGTCCCAGCCCACCGCCCTGGCACACAGACCCACCCAAGGGTCTTCCAACCCCACAACCTGGCACACAGACCCACCAAAGGGAGTTTCAACCACGTGCCCTGGCACATAGACCCACCCAAGGGGTTCCAGCCCCCCGCCTTGGTGCAGACACCCATCCAATGGGGTCCCAACCCCCAGTCTGGCACACAGACCCACCCAAGGGGGTCCCAGCCCACCACCCTGGCACACAGACCCACCCAAGGTGTCCCAGCCCCCCGCCCTGGCACAGACCCTCCCCCCTGGGTGCCCTGGGCTCACCGTGGATGAGCTGGCAGCGGCGGTGCAGGAGGGTCTGGCAGGCCATGTAGTCCCGGTAGACGATGTTGAGGGGCTGGCTGAGGTTCTCCAGCCAGTGCACCATGGCCAAGCCCCGGGCACACACCTCCAGCGCCCGCACCCGCAGCGGCCCACGCAGCTCCAGCTGCACCCAGCCGTGCAGCAGCTCCCCGCTGCCATGCACCCACCCGTGCTGCAGCCTCACCGCCAGCCTCCGCACCAGCCCCGGCGGCTGCATGGCTGCTGACCCCAGCCAGACTGCTGCCTGCCTGCCTGCCTGCCTGCCTGCCTGCCTGCAGCTTTCCAGGGAAAGGGGGAAGAAGAGCAAAGACGACACCAAAAATCCCTGACTTTATCCCGGCTCCCAGCTGGCCCCACCCTGCAGGCCTTGCCGGGGGTTGGGCTGAGCCCCTGTTTTGCAGCGATGCTTTAGTGTTGACCTCATGTGTGTGAGGCTGATGGCTGTGCCCAGGACGGGGCTGTGGTGACGAGGGACGTGTTTTTAAACTGAGTGAGTGAAAAAAACGTGATTTCATCTTATCTCTGAGTCGCAGACACTGGTGACGTGACGCCGGGACGTGCCGGGAGGGGTGGCACACACACCACTGGCACATTTCACACAGTGGGGCAACCAGAGAAAGCCTGTTTGGCCTTCCCACTTCAGGCATTCCTGGGGCACTGCTGTGTGTTCGTTTCAGGGCGATCCAAGGAACGAGGCAGATGCAGCAGGTCAAGAGAAAGCTTCTCTTCCTCTTCTTTATTATCTGACTCCAATACTTATACACATTTTTACAGAGGTCAAGAGATTGGCTACACAGGTCGCCACCTCTTCAATCTGGATGGTGAACATCACCGTCCATCACATTTCTCCACCCAGAGGAGAAAAAGGTAAACAAGAGATAAATTCTAAAAATATACATTGTTTTCTTGAAGCTGCGTGAGAACAGCACTGCAAGATTTCAAACACTTGCATTTTCAAGAGAAACTGAGGGCAACACTGCTGGAATGGGAGAGGAGTTTAGAAAGCAGAGGCCCTCACTCCAAAAGCCAGTTTTGCTTTCCGTGTCTGAAGTTGCACTAAAATCCACATGAAAAATAAAATTAATGATCACAGGGATTCTCAGCAACAGCTGTCCCAGCCAGCTGGTGCCTCCAAGGGTGATTCCACCACTTATCCTCGTGGCTGTTCCTGCAGCAGCACAGGTGATAATGGGGGATAAAACTCACCCTGTCACCTCAGAGCTAACGAGGACCAAATACTGCACGACCAAGGCCACCTCAGGGTCACATCTAAGTAATGGGGCAGACCTGGAGCAGATGCAAGTCCCTGTTACTCCACCAAATGATGCAGCTGAGGTGCTTGACTGGGGCCGTTTAACAACCTGCTGGCATGAGGGACTGATGTGAGTGCCTGTGTGCACTTGGAAGATGTGAGTGCGTGGCTTCTTTGAGGCACGTGTGGAGCAGAGACTGCCCCATTCCTGAAAAATAAAGAGCTTTGGAGTTCTGCCCAGATTTATCTGTTCAATTCCCTCAAATGCTTCTTTCACCAAAAGGTAGCCAAGTTTCCCTTGAGCCCACTGCACAAACTCTTTCTTCATTTACCCTCTGGCTACGTGATAGATCCACCTTCTCCTTTGGTAGTGCTGCACAAGGATCATGTACTGCACAAGGATCCCAGGTTCCCACTCCTCAACCAGGAGGGAGAGAAACACCAAGAAGAGAGATAGCCTTTGGAAATGAAGGGATCACATCTCAGCAAGGTGTGGAGAAGTCACAAATACAGGCAGATTCTGGAATGGGAAAAGCAACATCAGCATTGCAAGCACAGCAATTGACTCCAGTGTCTGAGGAGTCACAGGTATCTGGTGCACAGATATCCAGTGCAACAGATTGGGCTGAAATCAAAGCCAGTGTCTTCCTAGGCTCTGTGTCAGGGTCTCCAACCCCCCTGGACCAGCTCCACATCCCCCTGTCCAGGATTCAAACCCTCTTGCTCGAGTCCCAGACATCTCTGCCAAGGTTCCTGACCCTCCAGGGTGCCCAGAGCTGTGCCCTGGACTCTGACACAAATCCATACAAGGCTCGTGGGCCCAGGCACTGCTCACACACAGACTGAAGCAGTTGTGAAACTGCACTGTCCCCGTGCTCAAAGGATCCCAGGGAATCAAACCTGTGTGTGTGAAAAGGCTGAGAAGAGCCTGTGAAGTGGCAGCTGTGCCAGGCTGCTCACTCAACCCCCAAGGGAAGGGGCTGACCAGCCCCCACTGATCCCTCTGGAACACACCTAGATCCCAAACAGAGTTAGTGCAAGCTCAGCAGTCAGGAAGCCCATGTGAGTGACCAACTCAACAAAAACACAGGGCTCACCTCTAGGAAAACAGCTCACTCATCACAAGCTGGGCAGAGCTGCCTCGCTGTCCTACTGTTCACTGACCTTTGCTTGCAGGCCTTGACACCAAAATCCAAACAGATAATAAGGGAATATTCCATCCCCCACACAGCCCTGATGGTGCCTCAGCTCTGTTTGAGCTCCTGCTTCTCCTCTGTGCTTCCCCCTACCCCTCCTGCTTGTTCCTCCTGCCCGGAGGCGCTCCGTGGGTCCTGCAATCCTGAGGGATGTGTCACCCACGCCTTTGGGCTAATCTCCTAGTGTTTATTCTTGCTGTCACAACACCTCCTTGTGTCCTCATTCAATCTGAGAAATAGATGTTCCCTGTGACAACAGGCAGACAGGCCAAGAGCAGAGCACAAGGAGGGCTCTGAGATCCCACGCCGTGTGGGCAGCTCAGAGTGCATCAGCAGGCACTGGAGAAGGGAGGACATCACCTTCCTCTGGGGACAGGGCCCTCCCAGGGTCCCCATGGGGACACAACTCACTTGGGAGTTTGCCTTTTGGATTTCACTGGGCTTCTGGGCTTGGGTGTGAACTTGCCTCTCTGCTCAGCCCTGCAGGGGTTCTGTGCCCTCCTGGCAGCCCCCAGGATGAGCATTTCAGCTGAGGAGACAGAACAGCTTTCAGCTCAGTGGGATGGGGCTGAGAAAGGGGCAGGTGGCACCACTGAACCTGGCAGGCCTGAGATCTGAGCCCTGTGTTGTTACCTAAAGGGTCACAGCCCCCAGGCACCTGCAGCATCCTCTGTCTGGTACCAGGCAGATGCTCAGCTTTCTCTGCTGCTGGTGCAGAGATGTTTACCCTGGCTGGACAGCTCTAGCAATGACAATTTTCCTCCTCTGTCCCTCTGTGGGGGACTTCAGTTACCTTCTACCTCCCCCCAACATTCCCTGGCTTAGGGATTCGGTTGCCTGTCCTTCCTCTCCCTTCAAAATATTTCTCATCTACAACTCTGCTCCCACCTGAGGCTGGAGCAGACAGGATTTGGTGCTCACTGGTCCATGTAAAGTAGCTCAGGAGCACACTCCAAGGTGAGTTAAGGGGAAGCTGGAGCTTTGGGTATAAACCCACTTCCCCTGTGGTTAATCCAAGCCTATTCAGGCTGGACCTGCTGTAGCACATCTTTGGGGAATCCCTCTGCTGCCAGTATGGCTGGCATGGTTCTGACAGAACTTCCATCTGCTGACAGATGGAATCAAAATAAAAATTAAATTCGAGGTAGTAAATTAGGAGGTGGCAGCAGGAAAGCTCTGCAGTCTCAGATACCTGTGTGCATTTCCCCTGAAGAAAAGGGCGGCTCTGCCGTCAGCACGTTGCTGAAAACCTTCATCCAAACAGGAAACAACTCTCAGGGTGAGGAGGCAAATGAAGAAATTCACATGGCACTTACGGGAATATCACTCCATATGGTAGTTATGGAGCTGCTCCAGAAGTTGAGGGCCAAGGAAAAGACCAATTCAACTGTGATCTGTTCCACATTTAGTAAATCAAATGGCTTAATCACAGATCCATGGCATGAAGGGACCTCTCTCTTAACTGCTGGAGAAATAGGAGGCAACGTCAGAGGAGGAATTTCTTAATAATCTTCCATGACCAGCTCTAACCACATCCTTTCCTGAGGTTGCATAAGCACAGCTTTTGATCAAAATCCCTTCCTGCCTCCCAAAAATAAATGTAAAACAACTTTTAAAAACAAAAGTAGTGATGGAGAAAGATCAAGACATTGGTTCATGTCCCAGAAATTTTATTTTGTTCATTTTACGTAATGAAGTGGCAAAGGGATTGACACCAGATTGCAGTGAGGTGAGTCACGAGGCTGTGGAACAAGGATGTGGTGCATCAGGTTGGAATAACTGCAGCATCTGAGGATACAGCAAGTGTAGAACAATCAGAGTCACTGAATATCCCCAATGGGAAGGGACCCACAAGGATCTCAAGTCCAGCTCCAAGACTGGAGAGGCTGCGCAGCAAAAACTTGGCTGGGAGTGGCTCTGCTTAGTGCTATGAACCTGTTCCATGAAATCAGATCGATTTTCTCAAAGGATGATTTACTCAAAAGGTTCTTCCCCCCCGAGGGTGCTGGGGCACTGCCCAGGCTCCCCAGGGAATGGTCCCAGCCCCAAGGCTGCCAGAGCTGCAGGAGCGTTTGGACAACGCTCTCAGGGATGCTCAGGGTGGGATTGTTGGGGACAGGGACTGGACTGATGATCCCTGTGGGTCTCTTCCCACTCAGGATATTCTGGGATTCAGCTATAAAAACAGAAAGCAAATTGTCCAAATAGCTCTTGCAGCTTTAATTAACAGCAGTGTGAGTGGGACTCTGCCCAGCCACTGGACCCTCCGGAGCCCGGGAGGAGGCGGGTGGGATCCACGTGCCGAGTATGGAAGGTGTGGGAGGACGGAGAGAGCCCGTTTCTGTCTCCACACAGAAT
>JANPWX010000428.1:35015-122774 GCA_024734555.1 Trochalopteron elliotii
CCTCTCCGCGGCCGCCGTCCCGCCGCGGCCCCGGCCGTGCCGGGCCCGGGACCGCGCTGCCCGTGCTGACTCGCCGGTTTTGCCTCGCAGAGCGGCCTCAGCACTATGTCCGTCAGCAGCCACGAGAACCGGAAATCCCGCTCGAGCTCCGGCTCCATGAACATCCACCTCTTCCACAAACCGGGCCATGCCGACAGCCTCCTCACCCAACTGAACCTGCTCCGCCAGCAGAACCTCTTCACGGACGTGGTGCTGCGGGCGGGGAACCAGAGCTTCCCCTGCCACCGCGCCGTCCTGGCCGCCTGCAGCCGCTACTTCAACGCCATGTTCAGCGGGGGCCTGAAAGAGAGCAGAGATGGTGAAGTCAACTTCCACGACTCGGTGCACCCCGAGGTGCTGGAGCTGCTGCTGGACTATGCTTACTCAGCCCGGGTGCTGATCAACGAGGAGAACGCGGAGTCCCTGCTGGAGGCCGGGGACATGCTGCAGTTCCAGGATATCCGGGATGCTTCGGCCGACTTTCTGGAGAAGAATCTCTACCCTGGGAATTGCCTGAACATGCTGCTGCTGTCCGATGCCCACTGCTGCGAGCGGCTGCTGGAGCTGTCCTGGAGGATGGCCTTGGCCAACTTCACCTCTCTCTGCAAGACTGAAGATTTCCTCCGACTGCCCAAAAGCAAGCTGCTGGAGCTGGTGGAGAGCGAGGAGCTGGAGGTAGAGGATGAGACTCTGGTCTACGAGGCCGTTATAGGCTGGATCCGCTATGATTTGCCCCGACGCCACGAAGTTCTGCCCGAGCTGCTGCGCTCCGTCCGCCTGGCCCTGCTGCCCGAGTCCTACCTGCGGAAGCAGGTGGCCTGTGAGAAGCTGGTGACCAGCCACAAGCTGGGGGAGGAGATCGTGGCCGACGCCGTGCGATGCAAAATGAAGATCCTGCAGAACGACGGGCTGGTGACAGGGTGCTGCGCCCGGCCCCGCAAGGTCAGCCAGGCCCTGCTGCTGCTCGGGGGCCAGACCTTCATGTGTGACAAGATTTACACGCTGGACCATAAAACCAGCGAGATCATCCCCCGCGCCGACATCCCCAGCCCCCGCAAGGAGTGCAGCGCCTGCGCCATCGGCTGCAAGGTCTACATCACCGGCGGCAAGGGCTCCGAGAACGGCGCTTCCAGGGACGTCTGGGTGTACGACACCCTCCACGACGAGTGGGCCAAAGCCGCTCCCATGCTGGTGGCGCGGTTCGGCCACGGCTCTGCCGAGCTGGAGCACTGCCTGTACGTGGTGGGGGGTCACACAGCCATGAGCGGCGCCTTCCCAGCCTCTCCCTCCGTGTCCCTCAAGCAAGTGGAGCACTACGACCCTCAGCTGGACAAGTGGTCGCTGGTGGCTCCTCTCCGGGAAGGCGTCAGCAACGCTGCCGTGGTGGGAGCCAAGATGAAGCTGTTTGTTTTCGGGGGCACCAGCGCCAACCAGAACAAGCTGCCCAAGGTGCAGTGCTTCGACCCCTGCCAGAACCGCTGGACGGTGCCCGCCAGCTGCCCCCAGCCCTGGCGCTACACGGCCGCCGCCGTGGTGGGCAGCCACGTCATCGTCATCGGCGGGGACACGGAGTTCTCGGCCAGCTCCGCTTACCGCTTCCACAGCGACACCTTCCAGTGGTCCAAGTTTGGGGATGTCACGGCCAAGTGCATCAGCTGCCGCGCTGTCACCTCGGGGAACAGGCTCTACGTGGTGGGGGGCTACTGCGGGGCCCAGCGCTGCAAAACCCTGGACTGCTACGACCCCTCGTCCGACACGTGGAGCAGCGTCACCACGGTGCCGTACTCCCTCATCCCCACCGCCTTCGTCAGCACCTGGAAGTACCTGTCTGCCTGAGCGTGGCCAGGGACCTGCAAGGTAAATAGTTGTGGGTTAACCAGAGCTCCTCTGTGTCAGGTTAAAACTTGAGGGGCAGGTGCACGTGGCTCTGAACTGGAGTTGTCCTAGAGAGCAGCCCTGTGGGAACATCGGCTCCAGAACTTCCAGGCTGGTAGTGTGGGATCTAAAACCCCCGTGGGAGAGAGGAGGTCTCTCTAGGTGCTGAAATGCTGCAGGGAGAAGATCAGTATAAATAAGGAGACTCTTAACCTGGCATCTTGGCCTGTGCAAAGATTTTGGGGAATGCTGTGTGCGAGGATTGGGTGTCGTCCCTGGGTCAGGAGGCTGGAGGAGTCGATGTTTTTGCAGGCAGGCTGTCTGCAGGAGCTGGGACAGACCCCGTGGTGCCACCGGGTCCAGCTGCTGCTTTTAGCACAGCCTCCTCCTCCTGGTGCCACGCTTAATCTGCCAGTGGCACCCAAATGTCTTGTGGGACGCCAGGGCTGTGAGCTGGTGCCAGAACAAGATTATAGCTGGGATTTAGTCCCAGAATGGTGGGTAATTGCATTTATAAGGCAAGCCTTGTCTATGTATAAACACAGGGTTTCTCTGCTTCTAATTATTCCCTGGTGTCCCTTTCATGCCATTGCTTCTCTGCTACACAGAGATTGACTTTCAACATTTGCAACTGAAATTAAACCTTTCTAAAGGCTTTTGGCAGAAACGATGCCAGTGAATCACAAACCCTGCAGGGTTTTCCTTCTCATTGCAAGAGTTGTGCTGTCTAAATAAAATTACGTACTGTAATAAAACATCCAGTGATACCTTTAGAAAATTCCTGGCTGTAGAGGGAAATCAGCAGGCATTGCTGGGATTTCTCTGGGATTTCAGGCCTGAGGAGTGGGGTTGGGGTTGCTGTGCCCTGGTCTCACAATACTCTGCTCTGCACCACAGGCTTCTCACCTGATTTTGCCAAGTGCCTCGCTTGACTGAGGATCCAGATGGAACATGCAGGCAGCAGGAGCACCTCCTCCCAGCTGGCAAGTCTGTGAGCTGGGTGCCAAAGTGGAGCCCATCGGCACCAGCAGGGCTCAAGGCAACTCGGTTTTGGCTTTGAATTGCTTCTGCAAATCCATCCCCTTGGTCAGGCCAGGGAGGGGACAGGCACGGAGGGACCTCCTTGGGCTGACAGCTTGTGCTGTCCCTTGAGACAGCAAAAGGTTTCCAAGCTTTTTCCTAACTTGTGTGATCTCAGAGCAGGAACCAGAGGGTTTATTTTGGTTTCAGTGATACTAGAAAGGAGAAAGGACTCTCCTGACCAGCTGCAGGACTGCACTGCTGGGACTTGCAGCACCCAAGCAGTTGCCTGGAATGTCAGAACGTGTGAAAGTACTTTGCCTACGGGCTGGTTCTGTACATTTATTTCTTTTTTATACAGTAGTTTTGTGTGTTTATTATTCAGCCTGGAGCTGCATCAATAAATCTGAATAAAATCCACCCTGTCCCTCACCTGTTCTGTGTAATTAAGGTGCAGGTTTTCCCAGCCCACACTTGAGACCATATCTAGAACAGTGAGGAGCATTCCCTGCTGCAGTCCAAGTCAAAGACTCAGATCTTCCTGTATCTTTGTAACTTGGGGCTGAGGAAAGCTCAGATCTCACACTGTTTTCTGTCTTTGAAGGAGACACAAATCTCTTCAAAACTTCAAAGATTGAGATATTCTCTGCCTTTTCCTGGTCACTTTCCACACAGTGGAGTTTCCTCACTATCCAAAAGAATGGGAGAAGGTGCTGTCCCTTCTGTGTGCTCCAGGCCCTGCTCCGGGTGAGGGGAGGCAGGGCCTGAGAAAGAAAAGCTCTGTTGAGGGGAGGAGGTGAGACAGGAACCAGCATGGTCAGAGGAAAGAGGCACCAAAGATACAACCAACTGTCTCACCACAGAAGCATGGTTTGGGTGTGATCCATTATTTCAGAATTAAATAAATCAATGTCACAGTTCTTCCGAGCTGCTTGCACAGGCAAGAGCTGGCAGGATGGGAAGGAAGGGACCTGCCCTGCTGCTGGGGGCTGAAGCAGATGCACCAGCTTCATTTCCATCCCCTTTTCTGATGCTTTTGCCATTTTCAGCCCCCAGGCTGAGCCTTTTTTCATGCACCCTCGTTGTGTCTCCTCTCCTTTGCTGGCTGAGCCCAACGGGAGCTCGTCAGGCTGCAGGGAGAGGAGCCCACAGCCCGCCTGGAGCACACAGGCAGCAGCAGGGAGACAGGCTCATTTTGATGAGAAAAGGCTGTTAAGATCATGGGATCCAACCATCCAGCAGCTCCCAGCCTGGCTGTGCCTTGCAAGCAGGGAAAGTCACAGCACAGGGCTCTGCTGGAACCAGCAGCCGTCAAAGTGTCTCCAGCCCTATTATCCAGCCAGGAGCTGCCTCACCTTTGTTACATCTCCAGCTACTCCTGAGGGCTGGACAGAGTCCGACTGTGCTCAGCGAGTCAGAGGAGCAGAGATTTCATTCATGGCCATTTGAGCAGCAGCAGCTGTTTTGTTTATGCTGCCAAGCAATAAACGCTGGCTCCCCGCCACATCCGCCTCCCGCTCCGGGGTTGGAGCAGCTTCCAGCAGCAGGAATCCGTCTGCCTGGGCCTTATCTGAGCCAGGCTCGGGTCTTCTCAGCTGAGGGAACGAGCCCCAGCTCTGCTGCTGCAGCCTTTGCAGGGGCTGGGCATTGTTCCCTCCTTTCAATCCAACCCCCTCTGGG
This sequence comes from Trochalopteron elliotii, assembly GCA_024734555.1. NCBI lineage: Eukaryota > Metazoa > Chordata > Aves > Passeriformes > Leiothrichidae > Trochalopteron > Trochalopteron elliotii. The sequence continues at coordinate 39,630 of JANPWX010000428.1, forward strand.
GGAAAACCGGCGCTCCGAGCACACCTGGGCTGGGCTGCCCCACAGCCCGGGCTGCTCGGCATCGGTTCATCCTCCTTCACCTGGCAGAGAGCCCCGTGCTCTCCCTCCAGCTCCACCTCCTCCTGGCAGGAACCAGCTCCCGAGTACCCTGGGGAAAACGAGGGAGCTTCACTGGTGCATGCTGGAGTCGTCCCAACAGACCTGTTTTCCCAGTTTGACATTTCCATGCGTGGATCCACTCGCTGCTTCAGTGCCAGGGCCAGAAGGTTCAGGCCAACTGAGCTGTAGGTGAATTTGGTTTAGAGGTGAATTTGGTTGCTGGGGTTGGAATTCTTGTGAATTAATGGAATTATTTTAGAATCTCAGCATAGCCTAAACCTAGACCTCTCCTAGCCCAGGCCCCCACTTTGTGTCTGCACCTCCAGCTACAGGACTTAGACCCCAGCCCAAAGTCACATCTGGAAGAGGCAACTCATGGGCATCACTAGGCTCAAAGGCAAAACAATCAAAGTGTGATATCACTGTCCCATGGGATGTTCCCCTTCTCACACAAAGCTTGGAAGCCACCACAGCCAGAGAAGTTTGGGATCAGACTGATCCACCTCCCTCCTGGCCACAGGACAGAAGACAGGCTTGATTTCAAGGGAATTGCTGCTTGGGTTAGTAGGTGCCTCCTGCTCAGCAGCTCCTGCTGCCAGAACACCAAGACACCATTGTGGCCTTTCTGCCTCCCTCTCTTCCTTTCTCAGCAGTGGCTGAGAAATTCCCCCTGGTTAAGATGAAATATGGATCATGAAAATGTTCTACAGCACACCTACCTCACATCTAGTAAGGAGCTGTTACAATGATAATTCATGGCAGCCCAGGAAAAACAAAGTTTTAATTACACACAGTGTGGTTTTGTTCATGACTCCCAATGTTCCAGAAGGGAATAGGGGCATTGCACACCTGAAATTCCCTGGCAGATCTGCATTTCATGTGTAGTCATCTGGGATGGCTTCAGGTCTAGCAAGACACTGTGCTCCACACAGAGAAATGACATCAGCTGCTGCTCTGACACGGGAGAGGCACATCCACACTGTGCTGTCAGTGAGGAGTCTTCATGGTCCTGTGCACAGGGAGTCATGGAATGGTTTGGGTTGCAAAGGACCTTAAGGCCCCCATCCAGTGCCACCTGCCATGGCAGGGACACCTTCCACTGTCCCAGGCTGCTCCAAGCCCTGTCCAGCCTGGTCTTGGACACTTCCAGGGATCCAGGGGCAGCCACAGCTGCTCTGGTCACCCTGTGCCTCACTGCCCTCCCAGGGAACAATTGCTTTCCAATATCCCATCTCTCTTTGCCCTCTGGCAGTGGAAGCCATTCCCTGTGTCCTGTCACTCCAGGCCCTTGTGCAAAGCCAAGCAGCCCCAGAACAAAGGGATGCTGCCCTGTCTGAGCCTCCAGTGCCTGTGACAGTTCCAGAGCTGGGGACCCTGTGTCACATACTCCAGCACTGCCAGCTCCAGGAGGGTTTGGCTTTTATCCTCTGCCAGATCCCACGGGCACAGCAGCAGCAAACAGTGTAGGACAGGCCCCACATCCCTCATCTGCTGAGCCTTGGGCTGGCCCCATCGCTGGGATGGGAAATTAAATCAGATTTGAGTCACAGGGCTGAGGAAAGGGAAAGGCAGCAAGCAGCACATTCCCACTGCTGGAGCACACTGTGGAGCCAATATCCTTTGTGCATGTTTGTCCTGGAGCATCTGCCTCCCAGATGAATCTCAGATGCACGTATGGGAACCATCAGCCTTGTCTCACCCACATGAAAGAGGGAGGTTTAGCATAAAGCTGGTCATTGCCGATGGCCTCGGTGTGATTCATCCACAGAAAGAATGTGGTTTGGGTTTCGGGTTAATTAGCTACAGATTGGAGAGAGAGACAAGGCAGGGCGGAGCCGCTGGAATATCGGCGTGAGCAAGTTACCAGCTCTGAAGGCACCGCCAGTCGTGTCCCGAAGTCACACCCTCCCTGAAGTCACACCCTCCGTGTCTCACAGAGGAGTGACAGCGTTATCCGTGCCACTGCCAGGCAAGGCGTTTGCAATCCCCAAGGAATGTCTGCCCTGCTATTGTGGCAAAAACTGAACACAGCAACACCTACACACCTTTGAAACACGGATGGCTGCAGCAGCAGCACCGAACTTCTAACAGATGCAAATTCTGCCCAGGATTTAAACTTGCCTCTGCTGAGCTCTGGGCTGCTGCAGCTGGGCAGTTCCCGGTGGGAATCTGTGCTGCAGGGATCCCTCTTGGCCATGTTAACCCTGGATCTCCCTGATCCAGGCTCTTCTTGTCTTCTTGAAAACAATTCCTACAGGTCTGACATGAAAACAGCTGCACAAGAGTGCAATGCAGCTCCTCTTAGCTTTTCTCCTAGACTTTCCCTCCCTGCTGTCCCCCGTAAAATTACTTTGATTCCACTTCTTGCTGCCAAAAAATATTTAGAAATCGACATGGAGAGACTGGCCTTGCTGTGGTGACACAGACACGAGGTCTGGAAGCACAGGGGCAGTGACTGATCTCCAGTGGGCACTGTGGCTCGGCTCCCAGGAGCTCCACATATGGAAGAAATATTTTCCTAAAAAGAGCACAAGCAAAAGCTTCTACACACAGACACTTGGAGACGTCATTCTCTCACATGACAGCCTGTTAGCTCCCACAAAGACCAAATTTTAAACACTGGTCTGCTCAGAAGTCTTTGATTATTTATGTATATGGAAAAGTAGAAAAAAAATTTGTTTTTCCAGTGGAGTTCCAGTTTGTGTCACAACCCAGATGTCACATGCACTTCAGAGGTTGGCAAATGATGGCTTGTTTTACTGACTCCTGCACACAAAGGCCCAGGGTCCCCCCAAAGCTGCTCTGATAAACCCCCAAAGGCAGTGACAGGCAGAGCAAACTGCTGGCACTGCCACCAACCCTGGCTCAGGGTTTTCCTCCTCACCCCTGGCTGCAGTGCAGGATTCTGATGATAAACCTCTCCCTCCTCCTTGAGAGCACCAATCCAAGGCCCAGCCCTCCCACTGTCTCCCTGGTTTTGCATCTCTTCTCTCTGGAAATGATTGGAGGTTACAGCTCTTGGATTCGCTTGCCACCAGTGGGGATTTCACCAGGAAACTCAGCCTGCTGCAGTGCTGGGAAGAGCAGCCCCAGCCAGAGGCTATGGGATGCTGCTGGCAGCAAGGGCTGCCAAACTGGCACGAGCACTAGGGAGAAAGTTTCTATTTTTGTTATCCTCGTTCCAAGTGGGAACCGATACTGCCTGGGACAGAGCCAGGCATGTCTCAGGCTGGCACCATGCAAAGCACCTCCACGTTAATGTAAGCAACTTAACCAGGCTCTCTCTCTCTCTCACCAGCAGAGTTCAGATGTTTGGGAGCAGCTGATCTTTCCCTCAGGTGTTCACCTCACTGCCAAGGGCTGCAGCTATTTGAATTCTGCACTGAACACCTCCTATGCTCCGTCCTCTCCTTCAGAAAAGCATCAGTTTTGTTCCTGTGGCACATAATTTCTGTCCAGGGTAGAAAATGAGAAGCACGTGAGAAGTGGTAGCTGCTTTGATCTTCGTTCAAGTAGAAAACAATAAATAATTATATAGATAAAAGGCAGACAGTTTTAAATGTTCTTTTTTTTTATTGCTAGAAGTTGGTTTCAGTCCTATTGCAGCTCTGAAATCCTTCAGTGGAGAAACATTGCAATCATTGTAAAAATCATCATTTGGTGTGCTAAGATCATGTTTACAATTAATCAAGAGTGCACAATTCAACAGAATATTAACATTTAACCATCAACTTTACAAATAAAATAAAGACTACAAAGATGTTGCTACTGCAGTATCAACAGTAAAGGAAATATTTACAATGTTTACACCCTAACGAAAAAAACAAAACCAAACTCTTCCCCAACAAAATGGTCAATTTAACCATGGACCATGATTATTTATTAAATCTTTACAGTGCAAGGTGGGCCTAGAAACCAGACCTAAGACTAAAGAGCGTCAAGAGAGTTCACAGCTCTGAGTGAGATGCACGCAGTTATGCCAACAGGATCTACACCCATGAGAGATCTCCTTCCGGCTACAGACAGAAATGGAATTGGAAATCAACTTTTCTAAAGTGCTCCAATTTCTTTCAGTACAAAAATATAAAAAACTGATTTATAAACATGGCACAAATGTTATGAACCAGAGCTCGCACACATGCTGTTTGAAGAGGAACCTGCTGATGGTGGATGATGAAGTCGCCAGTGGTTACGAAGATGTTGGGTCTGGTCTCGAAGAGAGAGCAGGGGAAAGGCTTTGCTTTGCCTACAGCACTTGTGTAACCTGGCATGCAGATCTGTTTCCTGGTAAATGTGAGAACTGCTGGGGAAGACAACAAAATCTCCAAACTCCCTTGCATGGGGGGCACAACACATAGGGACTCCACTGAGCAGCACCGGGGAGCCTCGGCTCCCATTCCGCAGAGTTAGAAGTAAAATGAAATAAGTATTTTTCACCCTTTCCTAGTTTAAGTTTCGACTCTCATTGTAAATGCAAATGACAAACACCAAGTTCCATGTATGCAGAATCATCTGACCACTACTCAGAAAGACAAAACTGCCTGCAAATTATTTAGAATGACTCCTAGCTGTGCAGGAAGGCGAGTACCTGGATGAGCAAGCGTCTCTAGGAACACCAATTCTTCTGCCTCACGCTGGGGGATGATCAGCGACCTCAATTCGTGGGACATGCCACAGCTACAATCCACAGACAGCACAGTTAAAAACTAGGGAAGCATCCACAACACACACAGAGGGCAGCTGTGCTCAGCACTAGTGGCCATGGAGGCACCCTCAGCCTGGAACACGGAACCTCCACATTCCAGATGGGAAGAGAAAGAGGAAGCCTCCTTTAACACCAGAGTTCAAATTGAAATCAGAACCATAGAAACAGCCTCTACGTTGCAACATCACAATACTGAAGGACAAACATGCTGATAATTTTAAGGCTGTGACACCAAGCAAACATGGCAGCAGTTCAAAGCTCGTGCTGGCATTTCCTCCACACCCCAGCTCAGAAAGAAGCCAAAAGGCACCTGGGAGGCACAGAATTTTGAACTGTCTAATCCTCAGAAATCACTTAAAAGGAAAGTTTTATCTGAAGTGATCAAGAAGTCCAATAGGAAGGATGTGACTCAGAATCAATAGCAGGTTACTTAGCCCAGGACACAGCAGTACTAATTTACCTAGAAGAGTTATTTTTCTAGGAACAAGATTTGAGTGAAGAGTCCAAAACCAGTTCACTCAGCTGGAGTGATTTGTTAACAATTTCACAGATTCAGTTTTGCACAAGCAAAGAGACCCATGATTCATTTCAAGAAAGTCATATTCATTAAAAGAAAATAATTCACTTGCTTCCCTCAGCCTTCTATGGATCCCCTGCCCACACTCTGGTAGCAATGAGGTATCACAGCACCTGCTAGTTCCAAAAGCTTCTCCAGGATGACCCAAGTGACAGAAGACACTATCTCTGCTCAGGGTGCAAACAGGTTTCATAAAGGCAGCTGCAGCCAGACACGTGCACTGAGGACAGACAATGACTTCTAAGGTCATTTCTCAGTTACAGATTGAAGTCCCATATTCCAAGAAGCTTTTGGAGTTTGAACCAACAGCCTGGCCTGCAACAGGCCTGGGTCCATTTGTTAACAGCCAAAACTTATTTCAAGCACTGCTGACAAGAAGTATTAAAGAAGTTACGTTTAAGTTAAAACATTAAAATGAATGGGACCTCACTGCAGACCTCATTTTCCACATGTCACTGTTCTGTACTCAAATTCTTCCATTGCACAGAAGAAGAAAGCAGCCAATGAGCTGCTCCAGCCCTTCCAACACTCTCTCCCATACTTTAGGACAGGCACAAAATAAACCTAAATAAATGTTTCCAAAAATTGTTTCCAAGCACCAAAACTGACATCCCTTTTTGGCTGAGGTGATTTACTCCACTGATGCAACTTAGCTTTGGGCTAAAACTCCTAAAAACCTGGTAATTTAAGGCAATGGAGGCATTGAGTTTTCACTAGGAGTGGCCCAAACCACAGCATGAAGGACAAAACATCCTATGCATTCCTGCTGCTTCCCTGTGTGCTTCCAGGGCAAATTCCAGGTGACCAGAGGTGACTGGAGTCTGCACATCACCCAGTGGAAAAATCAGTGCCAGTCCTACAGAGCTGCTGGATCCCACACTGCTGCATGGATCAGGAGTTACATTGATTTTAAGAATTCCCCTCCATTCCAAACTAACTTTTTGGAAAGCAAAAACTGAATATGGAGTGGAACTCTGTTCTGATCACCAAAGATATGCTATCCAAACAACACCAAATCAACAGTGAACAGTCCCTGTTCCAGGGAACTCTGTTTCCTGCTGACAATCCCTCCAGGTTCTGCAATGCTGCTGATTCACCAAGCAGTCCTTTGGTATTAAAGCCAAGTGTGTGCAATTTCACTTGTTGGGGGCTGGGGGAGTGTCCCCAGTCTGGTAATGTGCCAGTTTGGAGTTTCCTCTCACTGAACTCAGTGCCACTGCCTCAGGTTTGTACCAGCACCACTCAGCTAGGAAAAAGATCCTTAAATCCAAGAACTGTTCCAGCAGGTGTGCTTGTCCCTAAGACCTACTCAGTATTTTGTAGCTTATCTTTCCCCTGACCAGTAAATTTGGGTTTTTCAATTTCTCGCCTGAAGGCAGTAACCCAAATTATCAGCACTTGAAAATAGAAACTGCTGTTGTTTCCTGAAAATTGATGAAGTTTCTTGCACTGTAACTACTGAAATAATTTTAAAGTTCTCAAGCAAAGAGAAGTTATGGCCTTAAAGACATTACTAACATCACACAGGGCCTAATCACAGGGACAACTCAGTGATTTGAGGAGACTGGCAAACAATTCTGGATCCATTGCCCTAAGACTGGATGGAGAACTGACCAAGCCTTCCATCCACTGCTGCTAAAATCACTTTAAATCAGTTAAAGATATATAAAAAAAACTATTATCAATCATGTCCTGAAAGGTATTAATCCAAGATTTTAAGCTTTGAGACCCTGATTCCTTTGATTCTGTAACAATACCCCTAAACAATCTCTCCTGTGCATCATTATCTGACCAGTCACATTCAACACACACCAGAACACACATCCTTGGGTGAGGGCGGGAAAAGAATTTGAGACACAGAGTGAAAAACACAACACAAAATGACTGTGCAAATTACTACAAAGAGAAATAACACCACTTCAGCAGAACACTTAATGTCACTACCATTCCATGATCAAGAACTGACCCATTTCACAAGAGGTATCAAAGCTGGTTTAGCTGAAAGCAGCTAAACACAGGTTTAGCTAAGAGTATTTTTTTAGCATAATTATTTTTAACTCTAAAGCCAAACAGTTCTTGTTCCCTTCATTCCTAACATGATGCTGCAGAGAAGTCTCTGCAGTAACAGCAGCTTTGATATCTTCTGGTACTGGGAGTAAAGTCCCAACAAATTAACAGACAAACAAAGGATGCCGAAAACAGGATTAAACAAGACAATAAATTACTGCATTCAAATGCTTCTTAGACATGTCTTCAGCAAAGAACAAAATCCAAGTCTCTAAGTTCAATCAGAACCAACTCATGAGTTTGCCTGGGAACCTGTACTGCTGTCTCCAACGGGGAGACAGGATCCCAGTGACGCTGGTGGCCAATGAAATGTGTATTCAGTCCAACTCTTCATCATCACTGTGAATTCTCACACGTCCAACCCTTCTCCTCCACAAACAGGTGGAGCTCCTGCCTCTTGAAGACGCTGTCAGAAGCTGACCTTACCTTCTCTTCCACTGTACCTGGCCACGGGGCTTGTGCCACTGGGTTCACAGTGCCTGGCACACCTGGCTGGGAGGGGACTGGCTTGCTGTCACCTGGTTACCAACACACAACCCATTACTGACCTGGACCTGGGAAAACAGATTTAAAAATTTGCAGCCATTTTGGGCCCTACTACTAGAACTTTTTACATAAAAATCTGAGTGGTTCAACATCATCGATAACAATTTACAAGATGGTGCCCATGAACAGTTACATTCTCCAAAAAGAGCACATTACAATAAATGTCAGAATTTTAACATGCTCTGAATTGATATAGCCATGCCATGTGTCAACACACTGGAGAATTTAAAAGCAAATTGTTACTACTGTGCCCTCATTCTGAGCTGCTGGCAGAGAAGCCAACAAAGCAGGACAGTAATCCTGGGCTGGTCCTTGCTTGTAGTAACTGGGCAGGGATCAGAAGACATCCATGTTGGGTCTCCATCACGGTGCACACCGGGGCCTGAGTTCTTGGAACAGTGTGTCAGGTGATTCATCTTCAAATTAATCACTTTTCTTCTTCAGTTAGAAGAAAATGACATCCTCTTTGCTGGTATCATCTTGCACATTCAACAGGCTGGGCTGAGAGGGCACCATGGGCTGAACCTGAACGTTATTGGGCTTGAAGAGGGTCGCTGAGGCAGATGAAAGTGCTTCTGGCTGAGCATCCGTAGGGCCATGCAGTTCTAGAGGGAATAAAATGGAAGAAGACATATTTGTGACACTGCTGAGAGAGCCTGAGGCACTTCCATGGACAGGCAGGTTGGCCAAGGCATACCTGGCTGGAATGCAGTGGTCTGGCTGCTTGGGAGGGATGGACTTGCTGAGCGCCTGCCCCTCAGGACAGCCTCCTCACGTCCAGCAAGCCTGGGGGGAAGCAGCTGCTTCTGATCAACAGAGGCTGAAGAAAATATTTCATAAATTAGTATTTGAGGGAAGCAGCACTTCACAAATGTCACTACTTCATGCTGGGGCCACTCTACTGACACCTTTACACACCCAAGAAAGCTACAAAACCACCAAGAGCTGGTCCTACTTATCTCTTCAGCTGTTTATAAACTATGAATACTTTTCTCTTCCTTGAAACTGCTAGTTCAGTTACTGGCAGACCTTGACAATCTCAGATTTAAAAGCCAGTATTTTCAAGCACATCAGAGAGGGAAAAAAAAAATCTTTGTCTGTAGAATTCAACTAGCAAATGGCCATTTGTGCTACTTCTAACACGCAGAGCTGTGATGAACTTTTGTCTCTGTTCTCCATCTGTCTCACAGCTGCTCAGCAGCACAGCCCACTGATTCTGGTCTTACAGCCTCTCAGTTTCTTAGTCTCAACAATGAAAGCAGTTCATGAGATGGCTATTCTGGATCTAAAGAACTTCTTTCTTTCAGCACACATTCCTTACATGTCACAAAACCCAAATTCAATACACAGCGTTTTGCCTGTGGTACAGAAAGTTTTGTTCCATTTTATTCTAAGATCTACACATGGCCATAACAAGCATGAAGCCCACTAATGCTCACAAGAGAATAGAGACCAATATATTTGTGGTTTATACCTTTCATATAAATTACACAAAAACACCATTAAGTCCATTTCCACTGCAGAGACCATTATGTAAGAGCTATTAAAAATAAACTGGGGAGATGTGGCATTAGAACTTTATATTACCACCATTTGGTATGCAGGGTAAGAGGATACAGGCTTCATTTATGTGCAAAACCATAAGCAAGTTTGCAAAGGCACTAAACTTTATGCAGGACAGAGACAGATGTTTCTGCAATGTGCCAAAACCACTCCCCCTGCTCTCTGTCAGGTTTGGCCCTGAGTTCTTTATAGCAGAGCAGAGTGATGGACAAGTTTGCCAAATCTGAATCCAGCACAATGCTAAAAAGATAATTTTGTAACTTAAAATTACAGGCCACTTCCCCCGAGCTGGCAGTGGAGCTACTTTAAGTGGTAGAGATAAAATGGTTTTTAGTGTGTCTGTCATTGGCAAAGATCACTACTCCAGTACCTAGCAGTTAGAAGCAAAAATTACACCAGGACAGGGTGACTGCTTTTTTACTTGCTTCTATTTGTGACAAAATTAGCCCCTTTCAACTCTACAACACACACAACATCTCAATTTTGGCCTGGAGATCTGTATTTAATGACTGACTGGTGCTAAGAAAAGCACTGCATTCAATGTCACTACAACTCTGGACAAATAACAAGAAAAGGCTAAGCTAGTCTCAAAACATTTTAAAACATTTTACTCGTGCACAACAGCTTTTTTTTGTTGTTTTTTTTTTTGGTTTTGCTCTTTTTCTTTAACACTACAGTTAGACAAGAAGATTTTACATCCAGGTTTAAAACCTCCCACCACCATTCTGTTTGCTGGAACACACAACTCCATTTTCAACATTATCCCTTTGAGTTACACTTCCAATTCAAATAGTATAGACATGGAACTCCTAACAGGATTTTAGGAGGTTAAGAGATTTTAACTGCAGCAAACACACCAATAATTTGTAGCATATTAATTTCTGGGTTTCATAGAGGTTTAAGTGCAGGGTTCTGTCTCCCTGTGATCGTGGTAGAGATCAGAAATGCATTTAAACAGACTTAAAATCACACACACCTGAACTGTCTGTCCGATGAGATGCTTTGCTCTTGCCACCTTTCTCCTTGCTTCCTTTTGTGAAGGTGGCCAGCTTGGTGGGGATCTGCTGCTGGACTGCAGCTGGTTTCTGGATCTGGTTGGTTGCACTCAGGAGATGTATTGGCACTTCATTCTTCAGGGAGGGCCGGGTCTCCAGGGTGGTGCTGTCCCTGCGGGCCAGGTCCGGCCGCTCCAGGTACTCCAGCCCGGCCACCGAGCTCACCCTCACTGAGGATTTGGAGCCAGCTGCAGATGCTTCCACCCCTTCTCCGTTGAAGCTGATGGAATGACTGATCATCTGGCTCTGCAAGAAAAGGAAAAAGGCATTCTCAGTCAAACGGGGAATTTCACCCTCTCCAGCACAAGGAGGAGAGACCAGCCCCAGCCCCGAGAGCACGAAGCACTTCCTAGGGCAAAGCAGAACAGGGTAGACAAAGCCTAAAGGTTCCTGAGGAACAGAAGGAAGAGCAAGAGTGTAAATCCTTAGACACTGAAAAGAACCTCAGCAGCTCCAAACTGCTTAACAGCCAACCTAGGAAAGAGCAGACTGCACGGGGTGATGACAGAGCAGAGAGAAAGCAGGACTTTCAGAAAGTTTCAATGAACCAGTTTAATTAGACCTCCAAATTTCTATTTAAAACACAAGAACTGTTTTTAAAAATCAACTGTACAAAATGCTGTTGATGTAGCACAGCTTCTGCAATAGGACAGTTCCTGAATTTGAAAACTGCTCAGTCAGGAGTATTTTCAACACAACTGAAAATAACTTATTCTCCATTTCTATCTTTTTATAAAAAATATTCTCATTGCCAGACATCTGGGTGGAAATTCACAGACACTGGGAAACTGCCAAGCTCTGATCTCTCTGAGAGTAGCCATCACCAGCTACTTCAGGTGATGGTTCAAGGAGGCCAGTGAAAGGCCAAGACAGGTCGGTGCTGCAGCAAGTGCAAATTTCACCCAGAAGCCAGCGGGTTATTAGGAATAAAACTGAGAAAACCAATCCCTCACCTGGCCCATTTCCGGGGAGAAGGTGCCCGACACCGTGTTCTGCTTCTTCAGCTTCCTTAGCTGATCCAGGCGCTCCCTCTCCTTCTCCACAGCTCTCTGGGCTTCCCTCAGCCTCTCCAGGTCGTGCTGATAGGCCTCCCTCTGCCTCTCCAGCTCTTCCCTGTCCTGGCTCAGCCTCTCCCGCAGCTGCCGCATCTCCTCGGCGTGCTCCTGCAGCCGCGCTTCCGTGAGTTCAAATTCCCTCTGCTGCCGGCTCCTCTCCCGCTCCAGGCGCTGCTGCTCCAGCTTCAGTTGGCTCTGCAGCTTCTGGACATTCATCAGTTCTTCCCTCTGCTTTTCGAAGTTCCGCTGCTTCTCCTGCTCCAGCAGCAGGTTCCCTCGGGTGGACTGCAGCCGGTACTGCTTCTCCCGGTCTGCCATGGTGGCTCGCTGCACCTCAATGTAGCTGTCCTGCTGAGAGATCACAGCCTGGAGGGGATAAAAGTCCAGCATGAGGCACCCAGGTTCAACAAACATGCACAGCTAAGCAGGAGACAACAGCATCTACCAGGCGAGGTCACAGAGTCTTTTTCTTCCATATCATATTTCAGTTCATACAGCCCATGGTGACTGACAAGACATTGAAGATGGGCAAGCAAATAAATTATGCTTATGTGTGTCAAATTAGACATTTCTTGCACCTAGAATTGTTACCCTGAATCAAGACAGTCAAAATATTGCTGATTACAAGGTAACAGTAAAAACAACTAATTCATACACGTGTATGAATAATGAGCACAGAGAGCAGATAGAGCTCAAAGCAGGAAAAGAATTAAGTGAGCAGGAAAAAGGAAACAATTACTTAAGACAACAGCTCTAACACTTCCTCCAAAATACCAGACACAGTTTCCTTGAGTCTCAGGTTCTGTACTTCACTCCAGCTTTAGGGGATATTTTCAAGGTAACTCCTCTCCACACCTGCATAAATTTTATTACATTTAGTGCCTAACAAATGTCTTGGATGGTAAAAAATGGTTTACCTGAAGACTGAAGAGCAACTGTAACAGCGTCTGTATCCTTTGGACAAGCTGAAGAGGAGGGAAAAAACATTAGGCACTTGAGCAGAGCTCTCTTTTGAGGCCTTAGACTTTTTTAAAAATTATTTTTAAGCAGTGAAAATAATCCATGGTATCTACAAAAACACACACAATGGAAGCATGGCCACCAGAGTACTCTAGCATAGCAAAAGCCAATATGGAGGCACAAGGAATTTCATTTTATTATCCTTGTGCACATGTGAATCAGTGCCCAGCAAATTTCCCTGGGATTCCATGGAGAAGTCCTCATCATCTTCTCTTCACTGAACTATTTAACCATCACTTCCTCCCATGCCCCAGCACTGAATCACTGCACAGGTACAGACCTCACAGGGATTCAGAGGCAAGTTTGGCCAGTGAGCTGTTAGTGTGCTGGGTTCCACAGACATTACAAACACTGAGTTTTGGAGGTGGTTTGGTTTGATTTTACATGCTGTTATTAGACTATGGCTATTTGCCATTGGATTTTTTAACAGCAGAAATAACATACCTGAGACTCTACGGTGGGCTGAAAACCACTGCTGTCATCCAGCCTTGTCCCATCACTCTGTAAGGGAGACAAAACCAACATCTGTGCTAGGGACACTTGCTGGGCACTGGCAATGCTGCCAGAAAAAACTGGGATTGCTCCCATGCACTGAAGGACATACAATGAAAATAGTCAATTCATAAGCCAAGCTGAAACAGCAGTGTGGTGATTAAAGCCTGTGTTAATGGTACAGCATCAAACCAGCAAATGGAAAACTGAATTTTCTTGCCTTTCAAGTGCTGAGCTACCAAGTCACCCCACAAAACATCCTAAATTGAGTCAAGTAATTTTACAGACAAAGCTGTTCCAAGTCCAGCCCTGTCAGCTATGACAACTTTTAACTTTGTGAGATTTGTTCTGCGCCACTGTCGTGATGAGGAACACAAGGAAATGCATTTAAATCCCTCATAAGCTCAACATACAGTTTGAGATCCTTCTTCTGCATCAGAAGACGGCTCATGGAGTTGCACATCTGAACTCAGTGCAGGGCCTCTCCAGTCCCCCTGCCTCTGGTCACCACCACTGCTCTTCCTGCCTGAAATAGGAGAGGGGTATGAGGAGCTCACACCAGCACAGGGCCTGGGATAACTCAGTAAGTGCCAGAGCAAGCAGAAAAACATGGTGACTTCGAATCAAAATGCAACTGCATGGCTTCTCCATGCTGATCCCAAGGGGAAGATCAGGCAACAGTGACACATAGGACTGCTCAAAGAAGTTTAAAAACTTGAGAAGACTGGGTTAAGATAAATAGGGAGGGTAAGTTCAAATTACATTATACTATTTTAAGTGAAGCAACCACAATGTCTGCATGAAAATAATCAGCTCCCAGAATTTCAAGTTTATGACATGCAATACCAGTCAGCAGGAATATTGCAGTCACAGCAGCACCACTGTGTGTGTGGAAGGAGGTAAGGGGAGATGGACCCCTTCTTGTAAAAAGTACATGACAGATGTATGGAGCCTTCCAGACTCAGAAAGTGCTCTAGAGATTAACAGCCAGTGAAATAAGAGCCATTTGCTTTTTCAATTAATGCATGAAGCAAAAATGGAGATAAATAGTATCTGGTCTTTCCTCTTATTTCATTAATTAACTGATAAATCATCTGTGTCAAAAGGACAATTTATATTATCTAAGGATTCAGCAAACCTCTAGTGACTGTGCAGATACAAAGTAGAAAAAAGTGTTCATGACATAATGAAAGCAGACAGCTGAACTTGAATTTTCTAGGTTTTCAGGTCAAGCTTATTTTTCTTTAACAAAATTACAGTTCTGTGTGGAATTGTGGTAATTATAAAGAATGGGTTAAAGTAGTGCCCCCAGCATATCACTGGGAGCCCTACTCTGCTCTCTAGTGTTGGCATCAGGAGCAAAAGATCCAACATGCTGGAGATTTGCTCTCATCTTCCTTTTTAGAGCCTGGTGAAGCTTCCTTATATGAGAGCCTCAATTCCTTGTTCTCATTCTCTGTACAGTAATCACAATAAAAAGATCAGAAAAATGCTGAATGTTCCCTTTCTTACTTTTACTTGAAACTGAGGGACTACTGTCATATCCTCCAAAGGTGTCTGCTCTCCGAGGGAGCCCTGAGCCATCCTCAGGCTGACAGGATGCACTGCCAAAGTGAGTGAAGATGAAGTCCTGGAGATTCTCAGCTGGGGAAGAGGAGAACATGTCATGTAAACAGCCTTGTCTATGCAGCAATACAAGTCATCATGCTAATGAGTCTAAAAAAACATTTCAACCATCAAGTCCACTAAAAGTTCTGCAGTCTGAGACGTCCTGCAGTACAGATGAATTTTGCTTTGTGAGTAGCTCTGCATGACAGGCTCTGCATATGAAGATGAGCTCTTCCCTAACTGCAAGTTAAGATTATCAAGACTTGAGTGTTTGTTTTTTCTTTTTAAAATAGAAACTATGTTTGGGCTTATTTTCTTTCTAAACATACTATCTTTAGACAGGCTGTTTTTAATAGATAGCCCTCCTATAATATTACATTTCAGGACTGTGTATTATTAGAGCACTCTGTTACCCTTTCTGAACAGACTCGTCCTAAGATTCCACTGGCTGATCCTTAAAAATAAAACAATCCAAGCTGTGCAGGTCTTCCACCTAAACCCACTTCACCTTTCTTGCAGATTGGTTCTGAGAATGAGGAAGTCTGAAGCATGTTACATAAAAGCATTATGTTATTAGAGGATGATTTTCAGGGCCTGTACTTAGATCCTGGGTGTTTATCCCCACCCCACATCTGAGTGAATGCCCACACATTCCCACATTCCATTCACCTTCAGTCACTGCAGACTTCAGAATGGCCTCCCCTTGCAGGTTCTCTGAGATATCCCCCCGAAGAAGCAGCCTGGCTCGGGATCCTTGGGAATGGTCTTCAAAGCCATTCAACTCAGACATTTCCAGATAAATCTGTTGCTTCTCAGTGAGACTTTGCAGAATCAGGTCATCTTTCATGTTCAAACGCTCTGAAGGAAGAAACACATTCAGTCCCCCCTTCCTTGTCCCCATCACAGAAGCGTGTTCAATTTGGGAGATTATCATTCATTTTATGGCTAAGCATCAAATGCAGAGATATAATTAATAGTTAAGGAGAAAACTGATGGAGCAGACAAAGCTTATTAGACTTCTTTAGCCACTCTTTCTACAGAACCTTACACCACCTTGAAAGACTTATGAAGGAGAAGCTTGATCATATCTTGATAAAGAATTAGACAGCCATAAATCACAAATAATGCTGAGAAGCAGCTTGTGGAATATATAACTAAGTCATTACCTTGAAAATCTTTTAACTTCGCAGCTCTTGCTTCAGCCAGCCTCCTCTCTGCTTCAGGTTCATTAAATGTTCCTCCTTCCTCATCAGGACAGCTGTCCAAAGCAAAAGACAGATTTATGTTTGATTTGCATGTGAGATAATTTAAAACCATCACAGGATTCAACTTGAAGCTTTTGACTCAGTTGTGGTTTATCCTGGGAGTCAATATTCCTCCCTTTTCCAAAGCCCTGTTGCATCTGACATCAGTGAGCCTTTTTTAATTTTTTTTAAATAAAGGCAGGATAAAGTCTTTGACTAGTTTTTATTTCATCTTTATCAGTGGTTTCTTCCTAATGAACACAAACAGAACTGCACACTGAAGTCTTACAAAGAAAGTTTAGGGAGAGTCAAATGGATTTTAAAGATAAATTTACACCTGTGAGTGCTGTGAAGAGAAGACAAGCAAGAAATTGGTCCCTCCTGCCTTCCCTCCTGCCTTACCTCTCCACAGCCCTGCGGATGTGTGCCATCCAGGAATTCCTCTCCTCTTTGGAGCTGGTGTGAATTTCATACATTTCTGGTCCTTTTAAGGAAGCACTAATTAAGAACATTGCCTTTTCCTCATTAGCTACCTCTCTCACAATCAACTTTTGCAGTGAGATAACTGGTGGCTTAGAGTCCTGTAAAATAAAATACCATTTATTGCAGTACATTATATGTGTTCTTTAGGAATTGTGTTTCCTAGCTGCCCCCTCTTCCTGTTTATCCAGAGCCACCAGGAGCTGTAACATCATGAGGTAACTCTGACTTTTTCACATGACACTTTTTATGTTGTCATTTTTCTACCATGAATCAAAACATGGAATGAAAAATGAACATGTCAAAAACAAAAGGTCTTGCTACTTGATTGAACATCAAAGCCTGTGTCAATTTAAAGATTCCCACTGAGTGCTAGAAGTCAAGAGCAGGCTCAAAAATTTTTGCTTAAAAGAAGGCAAACCCAAAATTTGAAAAAGAAAAAAACCTTAATGACACACTGTGAAGTGAAAGGAGAGAGCAAGAGGAAGTGTTCAGTTTTATGTTGGCTACAAAAGAAAGAAAACAGAGGTGTTAGAGGGTGTCATGCCCTGATAAAAATGATACCAGGTGACAGGTAGTGTATTGTATAATGAGGATTAACTGGATTAGCTGTCAGCCTTTGCAGTGAAAACACATTTACAGGAGGGATATTAGTTACTAAAAACCTGTCTAGGCTTCCTACAGCATAGCTCCAACATATGCAGCCTAGAAAGTTCCTTCCCAGGATAAAGCAGCACTCTGTGACTGCTGAACCTTCACAGAATAATCTAGAGCCATGATAAGAGAACTGAACTGTGAAGCAAACACCATGAACACCAGCTTCTGCCAGTTTCTCTGGGCAGCTGTACTGCAATTCCAGCCATGAACAGAGGTCACTGGAAAAACAGAATCACTGAGCAGATCCATTTGCTCCCTCACTTGATTTATTTATGGAGAAGTGATATTAAATTTCAAATGAACTGTATCCATACAAAGATGAAAAAAAATTGGTCAGACTCTAAGTGTAGAGCACGTTTCCAGAGGGGAAAAAAAATTCACCACACAGCACCCTGTTCTATGCATTAGGACAAGAGCAATTTGAAAAGCAGTTGTTTGTACAGCCCTGAGGTCACCAAAATAGCTTTTGCCATTAGAATCAGCTCTAATGTTAATGTCTTGAAAAAAAAAAAATACATCCAAGAAAACAATTACATAGAAGAGTTTTTCTGTAACAGGTTCTACAACAGCCATCAGTGAACTAGATCAGGACAAAATGTACAAATTAATTTCTTTGAGGACACCTGTGGAAATGCCCTAGAAAACCAAATGAATTCACTGAATGTTCTGGAGTGCTGCAGTAATAACATCTGCATTTAGTTCTTATTCCATGTACTTCAGGAAAGTTCTCTGTCCCTAGTAAATCTCAGGGCACTATGGCCACAGTTACCATGTCCCTGACTGAGATGGCAGATTCTTTCCCTGCACACTAAACAGAAGCAGGATTTATTTGCAAGTGTTTTTCAAAGCACAGTTCTAGCATGTGCAATGTCCATGACTTGTACAAAATCTCAGCCAAACAACATTCAGTGAAAGGGAAAGTCACAGCACAAGAAGAGAAGCAGTGAAAACCATGGGAGATGTGGCAGCTACAACTGGCCAATGCAAGGAAATCCTTTTTGCACTAAGAGAGTGGGGACAGGATTCAACAAGTACCAGAACTGCTTCAGAAAAAGTGATTCCATAATACGTGGCTGATTTATTCACTTCATTTTCTTTCTGAACGTCCTACAACAAGTATCTAACATCCCTACTTGTGCTTCTTCCATAGTTACTGTCACTTTCATAAATCCTCTAAGTGGATGTATTAAATAAAGAGAACAATACCTACCACAGATGCAAATGTGTATTTTTGGTCCTTTTCTTGTAAGAGCAACAGTACATCAGTGAGCAGGACTGCCAGAATATCTACAGTAACAAAAGAGACAAAAAAAAGGAAAGACAGTCGTATTTTAAAGCAGAAAGACCAGTCCAGACGCAAAAATCACTTAACTTATATTTCCTGCAGGCCAGGGAATAGTATGTCATCATTTGCAATATTGGGTCTGTTACTGCCTTCCATTTGGGCTGTCCCCAGCCAGGCTGCACCATATAGAACCAGCTGATTTAAACAGAGCTCCTTTAAAGCTTGAGAACACCCACACACACATCCTACACATGGACTCCCAGCACTCCAGAGGGAACATGTCTCTCTCAACAGCAGATTCTTCTGGAACTGCAGCCATTCAGGGTCTCACCTACTCCTGGCTGCACTCTCTGTGCCACTAAAGCTTCTCCTTGAACACTTGAGCAATGAAGCTGCTCAAATATTCCCTGATGGCCACTGCTTTGATTTTCTGGCAAATGCAGAATTAAGTGTCATGCGGCTGACACGACACAGGTTTTGCAAAGTGTGAAGCAGAGCTCACACAAGATAATGCCTTTCCACAGGAGACTAAGTCAGGATGACTCAAAGCTTTGTCATCCACTTGAAGACTTCCCTCTTGAATTGGGAAGCAGATCAGCCAGATAATAGGCAAACAGCATAAGGAACTTATGAACCATTACAGAGATGCTTATTGGACAAGCCAAGAATAGAACAAGTGCTATTTCCTCCAATATCCTATTAAACAAGCAGGTTATTGTCATCTTATTTTATACCCAATCGATCAGTAATAAACAGTTACTAAAAAAAAAAAAACCAAACCCCACATAAATCTTGTTTTCCAGTTGTGTTTTTTGCCCTTGCTGGTGCTGTACCTTTGAGGCGCCCTGATGCAGCTTTCCAGTAGAGCATCCCATCCAGAAGCAGCCTCCTCTGGCCCATGTCATCCTTCCTGAACAAAAGCCCATTCTTGCATTTCCCAGATGATTTCAGCTCCATTTTGTGCATGATCTCCTTGAGTCGCTGCCCCTTCTCACACTCATTTACTGTGGCATCTACATGGGTGATGATGTCCTTTATTAAACCCAGGGCCTGGGTCAGCTCTTCGTAGTCTCTAGTTCCAGCTAAGGGAAAAGAGAAGCAGTCAGCCACATTTTCAATTCCAGAACACAAGACATGAGCCATCCAAACGTATTTTAGCATAAGGGTTCCATACTGGACATCTAACAGTATTTTCTAAGAGCTAAGTTTAAAAATAAAATATAATTACCTAAAGCTCTGAAAAGCTAATGAACCAACAGGTTTAACTGCTATGGGTTTGTGGTTGCAGACTTTAAATGCTGCTCTTCTCCTCTGAGGAGAGGCTGGGAGAATTGGGATTGCTCATCTTGGAGAACAGAAATTTCAGTGTGATCTAAGTCTACAGGAGCCTACAGGAAAGATGCAGAGAGACTATTTAACAAGGGCCTGGAGTGACAGGACAAGGGGGAATGACTTTAAGCTGAAGCAGGGCAGGGTTGGATGGGATATTGGGAAGAAATTCCCCACTGTGAGGGTGGGAGGCTCTGGCACAGGGTGCCCCTGGATCCCTGGAAGTGTCCAAGGCCAGGCTGGACAGTGCTTGGAGTAACTTGGGATAGTGGCAGGTGTCCCTGCCCATGGCAGGGGGTGAAATGAGATAAACTTTAAAGTCCATTCCAACCCAAACCAGTCTGTGATTCTCTTGACCCTCTGATGTGAGACTGATCCGGCACCATCAGCCAACAGAGAAGTGAGAAAGCAGGTAACAGCCTGTCTGAAGTAAAAGCAGACAAAACATGGCAGAAAATGGACCAAGTGACAACTGTGAGGCTTGCAGGAACTATCCCACCTTCTGTGTTGTGAATGATCCGCTCCAGCAGGACCGGGTACTTGGTGATGCGCTGGGTGACCAGCAGGATGCACTCCTGAACCCCCAACCTCCTCACGATGGAACTGTTCCCGATTTTCTAGAAAACAAGACAGACTCGTCACACCCACTGTGCATGGTGCTGCTCTAACTCCCTCTCCATTCACATGCTTTCTGCCCCAAAACACCTCTGCACATTAGAGACAGCACCATGAAATTGGCTGCACTCTTCTACTACAGCAAAACTCCTGACAGCATTCAAAAAAATGCCTTTATTACTGGAAAATATCTCAGGTATTGTTTTCAACTGCTGTTAAGTAAATGTGGAGTCAATCAGGGAAACTTCCAAACCTGAACTGTCTGCCTGCCTGTTGCTAACTGATCACCCTTTATAACAGGGTCAGACCTTAAATATACAGGAAAAAACCACACCCAACCACCTACCAGTCAAATTAGATCAATAATGAAAAAATTAAGTGTTTATTTTACCACTGTATGCTCCCCAGTAGCCTGACCTACAGAAACACATCCCTGTTTAGAAAGGGAGGACTGTGAAGCACCAGTTAATGTTACTGCAGGTGCAGCATACACCTGGCAGCAGGAGAACACAGTACCAAGATCCTTCTCTACAGGGACTGAAGCTACATGTTTTCAAACTCTGGTCACTTATTTAGTTCCTTGGAAGGGAAGGGCTCTCACTTTAAAGGTGCCTGGCTAAGATGAGCTATAAGTACAGAGCTGTGCTGGAAAGTTCACACAGTATCACTTACTGGTGACTGGAAAATGAGAATATTTAGGCCTCTGCAAAGCCATCTGAGATTCAGGTTACAGCTTCCACTTGGGCCATGTCTCTTCAGCCCTTCCTGTTAACTGCATGTTAAAAACCACCCTGTAGCCAATCTCCTGGGTTTGGAAAGATGATGGCGTGAGCAAAATCTGACTAAGAGTCCCTGTTTTTTCTACAGCAGCTCATCAACAGCATTTATCATTGATTTAATTTATTAACAAACCAATTTACCCTGATGGCCACACAGCAGGACGGAGCCCTGAATAGAACAAATACTCTATTCCCCAGTCCTAGGTGCTCTCAAGAGCCTGCCTCAAATGTAACACTTACTAATTGTGGTTTTGTCTCCAAATAGCTCAAATGATCTAAAATACAAGCAGCTCACAACCCACCAAATAATGAGAATATGCCTCTAACTCTGCTCACTCACATTTGAGGGATCTTCAAGTACAAAACCAAGCCCAAATCAGTGAAGTATATTCTCCATAGCCAGAATAGGAGACTTCTGGTTACTGTTTACCTTTATTAAGTTTTGGAACTTCTTATTGCTTTGGAGCAGGTCTTTGTAATGGCTAACAGCTTCATTGTGTCCACAACAGAAGACAGCATATTTTTCTTTCATTCTCTCCCCATTTTCACCTGAAAACTAATTGGAAATAGAAGAATGAAAGACATGAATCATTTAGAGTAAACCTACCTCCACTATAAACCCCAGGTTTAACATGGTTTCTGAGACATTCCTCCTGTATTTCAATTTCTTCTGTACCAGAAATGAGAGATTTATGCAGCATGACATGTGAGGGCTAGGAATACCATAAGATAACCAAATATTAAATGATGGTTGTAATTATGAGGATTTTTGAAAAGGATTTCTGGACCTCTGCACTTAAAAAGTCTGTGAACTGTAAAAGTTCAAGGGCAGAAAAAAATGGGTAACACTGTTGCATCCACTCCATGCCAGAACGGTGCAAAAGCTGCCATGAGTTCAAAGGATCCTGACTGTATTTTTAAAAGATCAGAATGAAGAAGTCTGGCTTTATCTGAAGGAAAGCCAAGTTTGGAATGGACACTAGGAATATGTTACTTTACTCTTGGAATAGATGAAAAATAGAACCAGACAAGTCACAGAAACCACAGTGTGCATGCCCAGAGAACATTTAATGACCATTTCATGTTATTTGTGACTAGACATATTCCCACATAAACTAGGAAGAGAACCATAAACCCAGGATGAAACCAATTTTTGCATCATATAACTTTACCCTCACGTGTAGCTTTTTAGAAGCTTTTATAGTGTCAACATCATTGGTAGGATTTAATTCCCACCTGTTTTACCAAGAGGTCTCCAATGTTCTGGATTACATAATTCCGGTCACTGCCTTCTTCCAAGGATTCCTTTCGTCTCTCCTTCAGCTGGAGCAGGAATTGCCCGTGCATCTCCAGCAGCTCATCCACACAGGGAAAGAGCTTGTTGATCACTGCATTTGAGAACTGCAGCTCCTCTCTCATGGCTCTGGAGTACACCTTCAGCATTATTTTCAGTGTCCTAACATGGTGCATTTCAGTCTGCATTAGTTCTGGGCAAGGGCAAATACAGAAATAAAATCAGAAGTCATTTATATGCTGTGCAGTGAGACATAAGAGCAGGCTTTGAAAGCCACGATCATCTTCTTCACTACAGTCTTTGCATCACTCATGTGAAGCTCTTAAATTTGCCTTGCTAATGTCCCAACCAGCAGTGACTGACCCTACTTATTTAAGGACATCTCCCAGTGGCAGTTGAGCTGTTCCCTAATTGTACAGCTGGGCTTTGCTGCTTACAGAGCCCTGCTGAAACCCATGGGATGCTTAAAGGCATTCACACAAGGAATTATACACATTCATGCAGGTAACAGACTCAAAAACTGTCACTCAGTTTCAGTTTTCAAGCACAAATCAAAGTGGGAACCAACAAAAATGATTTCTGCTTTGTTTCACAACAGTGGCACTATGAAATAGAAGAAGTTTTAAGAATAACAAATACTCTTACCATAAATTACATCTTGCTTTTTTACAATGTCTTTCCTTTGCCTTTTTGCATAAGGCTGTTCCACTGCAACACTCCAAGACTCTGCCTCAAACTCATGAGCATCTGCTTCTATTTCACTCCGAAGGGACATAGAATATGCATCTAGACCAAAAGCAGATTCGATTTCAATCTTTATTAAATTGTTTCTCACCATATCCCTCTTTACCATAAGTAACAATAACAAGAGCAAAACCACCTCGATGCTGCTTTCAAACCCGTGGGAGAAGTTGCATAACAATCCTGAAAAGCACAGAAATTCCATACCTTCCAGAAAAATGGAGTCTGCTGTTGAAGGTGCAAGCGAGACAACGTCATCCGAAGTCTGCTTAAATTTTATAAAGCCTGAATCCCCTTCATCCATGTCTCCTGAAATTAGCCTAAATTGCCAAAGAAATTAGACCAGAACAATTAAAAAAAAAAAATCCAACTTCTTTAACAAGCACCTTTCCTAAACTATAGTACAATTATCTTATTATAAATAAATAAGGTATCACTGTGCTCTTTAAACAGTTAAATCAGTTTAGCAACTCCAACGCTGAAATACTGCAGTTTAATTAGAGCAGCACGAGCAAAGCTTGTAACTTCTGCTATGACAGTTTACAAGGACATCAACTGGTGACAAGCCACAGCCAGTTCAGAGTACAAAGAGCACTTTCACTGGGAAGGGAGGATAACTGGGGCACATCAAAAGTAAATAGCTACTTAAAACAGCAGATAGCCTTGAGTTTGCCTACTATTTTAATGAAGGTATTTAGCAATTTAAAACACTGCTGCCTCCTACACCAGTCAGCACCAGCCCAACCTAGAACAGCTGAACTCAAGCAAGATCACTGAATTTCACAGCAGTCCTCAAGACAAATACATCCATGAAAACCATAATCTAGACAAAAACAATCAAATACTGCACTATTTTATACAATATCTTTTGAGACACAGGACACAGGGACTAAAGACAAAAAGATAAAAAAAAAACATGTTCAGAGAAAAAAACTTTCAGAATTAAAAGCTCAATAAAACTCTTTTGAGGTTGTAAACACGATACGAGTTCTCATTTTTCTTTTCACACTGGGGAGGTGGGGGGCAGCTGAAAAGCATTTTACTCACCCAAATTTATTAACAGCTCCAGCAGTGTTCAGTGAAGGCTGGGAATGTCCTCTTTGGGCGATAGTCATCCCGAGGTTCCGGGACAGTGCTGGGGTGCCATCCGCTCCCAGGAGAAGACTTCGGGGCTGCTCCTTCAGAGAAGTGGCTAAAGAGGCAAAAATGGAATTGGTGCTCAGAAAATGAGGCGTGCACTGCAGCTCGCCTGCTCTCAGCCCTCGCTCGGAATGCGGACGGAGAACTGACAGGATCTTGGATGTCAGGAGCTCGTTGTCCAAAAAAACATTCTCATTCCATTTTCTTGAAAAGGAACCACAAAAAGACAGCTCGGGGTGAGCTGGAATGGCATTGCTCCTGCCGCTGCTTTTTGAATTTGTATTCCCCATGCTCACCACTGGCTGCCCTCAGACCTGCCACAGTAAAGTGGCCCCAGAGATGCTCTGTTTTTATACTACCTGTGATCCTTCTAGAAATGTAAAGCTGCCACTTAACTTACTGTATTGGCTAAATCAGCAGGTCTGAAGTGCAGGAAATTGGTCCCTACTGTGCCCATTTAGTGTGGAAATTGCAAAGTATCTTCTCCTTTAGTAAAACACCAGAACCTACACACAATTATTCACACCCCACCGTATAAGGGCATAGAACATTTCGTGGCAAACAAGAAAAATCAGAGATCACAGAAAAAACCTCACAGGTTCTTTGCAATGTTTATTGCTCACAGCGATTATATCTGCATGCACACACATTGCACATAATAGATACCAGAGCTAAATTTAATTTTAATACTGCAGCTTTTTAATGCTTTTAAACCTAGACAGACTGTGAACTGGAAAGATATTTGAAATTTTAATCACTATTACACAATACGTGGAAGCCTGTAATAGACTTATAAAAAATGGATACAATTATTTAGTACTAATGTCTGTAATAAATGATAAGGAACAGGACACAAAATACATCCTTTTAAAAAAGGAACTCTAGGGAAGTCAAAGCCAAAGACTCAGCCAGACAATCTTTAGAATTGATCCCTGACAAGGTCTGTAGCTGCCCTTTTTCAAAGAGCTTTTAAGGACATGGGAGTGGGATCTCACGGATCCCTGAACCCAGGGCTCTGTCACTGCATGGACAGACCCAACTCCTCTCCTGTGCCCAGGAGGCTGCTCCAGGACCAGGGAGGTGCTGCTGTAGCAGTTCAAGGGGCTCTCCAGTTCCCAGATAAGGCTTATGCATCACTTTTCTAGCAAAAACACTGGTGTCCACCCAGCCCTAAAAATTCCCCTTTTTCAGCCTGCCCTCCTTAGTGTACCCTCAGTAATAATTCTCTCTCTCACTTCTACCTTGCTCAGTGGAGCACAATTAAATCAAGGCATCTGCGGTTCTTGTCATGAAACAGGTTTTTCCACATTTTTTCATATCCCCTGCTCTATACCTGCTTGTTTCTCATTTCATCATCGACAGAAGAATTGTTTTGGGGCTGCAGGGGAGGTTTCATCAATGACATTTAATAGAAATTATATCACCACATCTTTTCTTGCTGGAAATACCTTTCCCAAAACCTATTTGGGTTTGAAACCTCCTAGCTACACACACAGCACACTGTCAGTCTACAACAAACTGGGGAAACTGAGTCCTCCCCAGACCCAAAAAGAGACAAATAAAGTATCTGAAAGATCTGCCCAGTCAGACTTCTTAAACAAAGGCTTAATAACCAATTCCCTGTGTTTCCATTTGGAGAAGTATTGAAATTACTGGCCATCAAGTTCTCCTTCTGTGCTCCACAAGCCAGGAACATGAAGTTCTGTTACACAAGGACAGGCCAGACCTAAAAATCTTCCGAGGCAAAACAAGGGGAGAGGGATGGGGACACACAACACAGTTTATACCTCTCTTAGAATGAATTTTTCTCTTACATTGAGACAACATCTTTGGGGTTTTTTTGCTGGGCACTGCAGTCTGCAGGGCTATGCTGTGGCTAACAACATACAATGCCCAGGCTATTAGCTGTTCCTTTAATTTCCAGCTTCTGCTTTTGACTAAGGAAAACGAGTCCTGTGTGCCTAGCAGAGTCTGCACGGCCCACAAACCATTTTCTGAGTTCAATTAGCACTGTCTGCACACTGCTGTGCCCCACATCGATCGCTGCTCCCCTCACACAGACCAGCCCTACAGACAACTTCTCCCATTTTCATTAGCCCTTGCTTCCTATTTTAGTCTCTGCACTTTCTCCTAAATGCACAGACCCATTCTGGGTAATGCAAACAGCCACTTATCTCCTTATAACAATTATCCCCCGTGCTGCCTCTTGGGAAGAATCGTTTCATGAAGAGGACACCTTGCAATGCAAATGGCACCTGACAGCAGCTGAAACACCCAGAGTGATGCTCAGACATCCAAGTCAGCTGTGTTTGACAGTCACCTGCCCTGTTAATGCAAACCTTGTAACATCTTGTAAAATTAAAATGCCATTTAATACACCTGGGACTGGGATGGTTTTTCCAGGAGCAAAAAGATATTTCAAAGTCTGTGCTGCAATATAAATGTTCTTTCTTCTTGGTTTTTTTCTCCTCCCAGATCCTTTTTCCTCACTTTGTTTCAACAAAGATTTATGTTCAGACCATTAGTGCTAGCTTGTCTTAGAGATTTCTAGCAACCACTAGCTGCAGGCAAGTTTTAAATAGACAATTATGAAAATCTGATGTAAAACAAAGTTCACAGTTCTAGTCTTTTCAGAGGCCAGAGAATAGACAATCAATGAAAAACGAGCTTATTGATCCCTTTTCACCATGATATTTTGAGGTTACACAGCAAGGAGGTATAAAGAAAAATAAAAAGATAAAAAGATAAAAACACACAGGAGATTGCTAGGAGCCTCTAAGCCATTCCCAATAGAAAAAAAAATGAAACCATCTTATTAAAAAAGACCTTCTCTATACTTCAATAACACACCGTGTATAGCCTTTAAAACATATTAAAGAAAAAAAATGCAATCGAACAGATAAGCCTTGAGCACAGAAATCATTCTTTAGTACAAACCTGGGGAAATGCACTGGGGCGAACTTTGTGGAGATCCAGAAGGTCTGTGCTGCAAATCTTTCTGCTATAGGAAAAAAATACAATATTCTTACACATCCAGACCAAACTTTCAGTCCAAAATGAATCAGATTTTTCCTATCCTATAGCATTAACTGTAAGTGAAGATGTTCACTGAGAATATAAAAGATTTAACACAATAACAGCTTTGATTTTTTTATGTGCCAGACGAATGACATATAGACACTAACACTTTGTATTAAATTCCACAAAGTATAAATCAGGCTGAAATAGAACCAAAATTGAAACTAAATTAAATTGAAGCTGAATTAAAGCTATGATAATTAATTTATAAGATGAAAGCAACCCCTTTGTGTTGACAGTCTTCACTTACACTTTGCTGTTGTTTTAGTTCCTACCAATACTGACTAAACTAATCCAGCCACTTTCAACCAAAATTCAGACTGTCCATTTCAAACTGCATCTTTGGTAATCTTTGCTAAACTTCCTCCTTCTTGCAACACTAGGATATTAAAAACCATTGAGATACATGTTATCAAAGATGCAAAGCAAGTAAATAAATAAAGAAATAATACAGGCTGTAACAAATGGCTTTTGGGGAGCTCCCCATTGGGGTTTCCATTTCTGACTGAATTCTTCACCCCATTTTGTGCCACCACTCCCTCTCTGCTCTCTTCAGGAGTGGGGTGTCAGGGCTGATTCAACCATGAGGTTTTGGGTGGTGAAGAGTGGAAATGAAAGCATCAGAGCAAATGAATTTTTTGGTTTAAAAGGGAAATTCACAATGCCCTGAGATGTTTAAAATTATCTATCAAAACCCCCACAGGAACATTTCTGCCCTCAGAAGAGTTACATTCTGTATCACCAATGGCTGAACACACTTCCTCTAACCTCTAATTGCTCTGGTCTGAGCTGCTCTGCTCTCCCTTTTCTCTCTCCCAGTACTCCCTAATCTGCTATCAGTCTCTGAAATCATCAGCACTTGCAGGTTAAAACAAACCAAAACTCCCTCAAGTATTATTAGTTATAAGGAGGAGGAAATGATTTTCAAAACCAATACCAGAACAAAAAACCCCAACAGATAGACATCTATGTGAAACAACCTGTGACCTTACATGCAATCACAGGCACCACGGTGACAGAGATAAAAAAATAAACAGCATAGCAAGACCAGGTTCATCACAGTTCCCAAACAAAATCACTTATTCTGCATTTTCCATCTTAGAAATAACATGCAGCTCTTAAGACCAAATTCCCCTCCACCCCTCACGCTTTTCCATCAGCTTTGAGATGGCACAACATTCAAAGGTACCACATAATTCAATTATATTCCCCAAAAAAGTGATGGGTTTGAGCACTCTTAGGGTCAGTCACAGTTCTGGGGAGCAGGCTAAGTAACTCCCAGTATAGCAATAAAACATTTCACTTTATTTTCCCTCCATACATTACCATTAATTACTATAATAACAAGTTAATAACGACTCGATGCCTCGAAGATGTAGGGCAAGATTCTGTACTGATGTAAATCAAACCACTTGCATGAATTAAACTTACTATGTCAAGCCTTGTTATGAAAAAAGAAGAACAAATGTTAAAGCCCACCTTGGGTCTGATGCTGCTGCATTCAGTCAGCAAACTCCTGCAGTTCTTGTGGACATTCACTGCACAATCTGAAATGCACACACACACAGAAAGTCTGAATTATTCTTCTTTCCTGTCTAGGGAAAGTAATAATGGCACACAAAGGATTTTCATTTTGGAAGAGGTGCAGAGTAAGCTCAGGTGTTGTGGCAAGCATCCTTGTTGTGCATGTTCTGATCTTGATTTTATACCAAACCCCTGAGATTTTTCAGTAAGACTGCACCACTGAGTGCAATTCACACATGCAAGAGCCAAGAGCCACTCTGGAATGCACGAGCAGTTTTCTGCCCAACCTCCCCTCCCTGGAGCACAGCTTTCCTCATCTTTGCAAAGGCCATTTCCATGTCTCTCCATCCAAAATTGATACCAATCAAGGGGCAGCAATTTTTTGGCTCCACAGGAATAGCTGCCTTTCTGCACGGATTATTGCTGGGAGTTGCAGTAACAACAGTAAATTAAAGATCAAAACACTCTTCAGAATCACCAGTGCATTACCAGCACCACAGCACTACCACCCCTCCAGCTGCACAAAGGAATTGTGCCCAGACACAGAAACCAAAGCAGCCCTCTCACCCAAAAGCCATAAAACTATTAATAGCATAATAAAATCCAATCTTGTTTTTTTTTCCTCCTGATAACTACTTATTGAGAAAACAGGAGGGGAACTGATAGTGCCAAATATTTTCTGCAGCCTTTCTGCCCATCTATAAAACAAGATCCTTCATCAAAAGCAAAGCAGGACACCAACAACTCAGTAAAGGACACCAGGATTTGCCTTTTGCCAGACATGCCTGTTAAAAGAGAAATAGAGCAAAACTGGAAACATGAACACCATATCTGCTAGAGAAAAGCCAGTTTATGTTAAAAGCACAGAGGAAAAACTATTTAAGGTCTCCTCAGAACCTCCCCCGCCTGGCACCAGGGCTGGGGATCTGCTTTAAGGCTCCTGGCTAACCTAGAGAGATGTTCACTTGTGTTTTCCATAATTTCAGCAGAAGCCAGAGAACAGGACCAAAATACTTACTTGGCTTTAAACACAAATACATTAATAAAGATATAAAAACAAGACTGAGAGAAAGACTGAGTGCACAGAGCTGCGAGATGCTCACATGTTACACAACTTCCCCAAGTGTGGGAAATGAAGTGCAGAGTTCTGCTCCCAAGTGCCTACCACACACACAAAAAAACCCCTCCACAAAAACTATCACCTCCCACAACTTCTCTTATTTGGGATATTCCTACCACTACCACACCCCACGCCACAAACCAAAAGGCACCACATCTAATTTCAAATGTATGTGCCTCTGCAAATGCAGGGGAAAAACGTAACAAAATTATCACTTATAAAACTTTGTAGAGAATAAGAAATATATTCATTATTTCAGCAATGATAAGGCCTCCACCTACCACAAAGGAATGAAGAGCTTGTTAAAAGACATGCCTCAACAACAAACAAGTAGTTGACAATGGAAATCCCTTTTCTCCTGAGACAAAGAAACAAACTGTAGGACAAAAATCACCACACAAAAGGAAATAGAGGAAATTCTCCATGACGTCAGGCTGGGTTGGCTTCAAGTCCTGCTCACAGATGGGTTCCCTTCAGGGCAGAATAGCAATGCCCAATGTTCCTACAGCCACTGCTTTCCCTGAAATCCATGTAACCCATCTAAAATTCTGTAATACAGTCATCTAGAAACATCAAATTTCAACTAGATATTCATATTCCCTGACATTTACCCATTTTCAGTGATTGCACTCAGTAATTCTTTTCCTCTCAATGATTAGTAGGACCAATTCCATTTGAAAAGCTTGGGTTCCTTGTTAAGGTAACTGTAAAAGGGATCTCACTTAAAAACATATTTCAATTTTAAAATCATGCCCTTGCTCTGTTAAAGGTAACAGCTTGTGGCACTCTCAGTAGGCATTCTTCACTTAATCAGCTGACATGTCTAATAGTGCTGTGTATGACTTCCCTCCACTGCTGAAAGGTTCTTTACACAACAGTGGAGAACATGCTAGAAAAGAGGAAAATGCTACAGAAAAGCCACAGGAAATTGCAGCTGAAACCAAGGACCTGATTCCCCATGAGACTATTTGAAATGCATTTACTTAATGATTCTGAAGTGGCATTATTTCTTCCCATATGGGAGAAATCTCAAATCTGCCAGAAGACTGTTTTATAAGCATACTTTATTTTATAAAACATGCTCCAGCTTCCTCTACTGAACATTTCTGCAGTGCTGAAGGAAGGTCACTCTAATTCAGAATGAGAAGGTGCTTTTGAATACAAGTGACTGTGGTTTCCTTTCTGTGCATGAAAGATTTCTGTATTTATTCTTATTACTCTGCATTCTTATTAAGCCTCTCTGAAAATGGTATCAGAGAACTGCAGGGGTGAAAAAAACAGCAAAGAGAAGAATGAGGAACAAGGGACAGCAAAGAAGGGAGAGGAACCTGCACACATGGTGATTGATGTTTAAGAGCAGAGATAGGGTTGTTTACAGGTGAAAAGAAATAACAGATCTCTAACAGGTGTACAGAAATACCAGATTTCCACCTTTTCCACTCATCCAGACTAAAGCAGCATCAGTAAACTCAAACTAACAAAAAAATTATTTTTGCATTTACCATCAGTAGCACTTGGTCTTATTCAGATCAAGAATTTGGGAAGGTCCAAAAAAAACCAAACCAACCCAAGAAAAAGAAGAAAGGACAGTTCTGTCAGCCAGCTCTTCCCAAACTGGAGAGGCACAGAAGATATTCCTGAAAAAGGCAGAGATAAAAACTCAGAGGGCTGCAGGCAGGCTCTTCCTTGTCTTCTCCTCCCTCAATCACTCACTGAACAGCAAGATTAATTTGGCAGGGAAAAACAGACCTTCCAAAGGATTTCCTCTTGATACAGACTATGCAGAAGGGCTGCAGCTCTGGCCAGTGCTGACACCACCAGACAAAGTGTCAAAACACCAAGTCAGTCCAAGGATTTGGGTCACCCCGACTGGATGGGGACAGGAGCACCACTACTACAGCTGAGGGTACCAGAGCAACTGAACCACACAGTGTGGAAACTGAGCAAACCCACCAGGGCTGCTCCTGGGCTTTAATCAACAGGTTTGGAATTAAGGCTGAGAATTTTGGGAGCATCACTTTATCCCAGATCTGCTTACTACAGGGACTGTCACTCACTCGAAGCATTCTGCAGGGACCTGTGCCAAAGATGACCTAATGAGTGACTAAAGCAAGATCTCAACCAGTAAAGAAATATTTAAGACTAAAAGGCTCATAAACATCAGAAAAGATCCTGTTCATGACTGAGAGTAATGAATTTACTATCTGGTATAATAAAAAACCTTCCCTTATTAATGAGATGTTTTCCCAATGGCTCACAGAAAGTAATTTACAACCTAGGAGCATTTTATTGGACAGCACATTACAACACCCAAAAGCATCACCCTGTCCACAGTATGAGAGGGCAACAAACCTGGCTGGAAAGGGGCAGGCAAAGAAATTTTTCCCCCAGCTGGAATACCTTCCAGGGGATCAGACACTGCCAATGTCCTATAAATGTCTTCCAGAATTGGATTCCAGGACAATCTATGACTCACTAGACATTATGAGCACTATGACCCTGACCTTTGGTCTGGAACGGTACTGCCCAATAAAATAACTCCTAAAAGGCCATTTGCAAACAACAACTACAACAACTCTCAGACAAAAATGTTGTGATTAATTTAAAATTCAATTATTGACTTTCTTTATCTCAAAGATTTTTTTTTGTTTATTTTTTAAATGACAGATAAAAAAAAAAAAAACCAAAAAACCACTTTAAAGCACTGAGTTCAAACAGGGTCAGGTTTTAACAGTGGTTCTAATGATACAAGGAGTTCAAGTATATATTCACCACCTATGAAATCCAACCAGCTGAAGAGAGCCAAGGACAAAATAGCTTCCTTGTGAAATTAGTAATTTTAATTTTTTTTTCTGCTCTCAACTGTCCAATGCTTCAGGGATCAAAGGGAATCTCTTCCCTCACCCTTACACCACACAGGGAACTCCTCCCTCTTGAACTGACAAAGGAAACAACCCTCTTACCAATGATGAACACTGAATATAAACCCTGCATTTATACACAGAGATGCACAACACGACAGCCAAGAAACATTTCAAATCACCACAGCACTCCAGAAAAAGCAGAGTGACTGTGATAAAACTTCTCAGGAAAGAGGAGGAGTTTCAGTGGAACACGAGGAAGTTTCTGTACTGGGTAAATCCAGGTCAGGTATCTTGTGGAACTTGGAGCAGATTTAACTTTGTCCTAGTGGCTCCAGTGGTTGGTGTTTACTTGTTTTCTCACTTGTCTAATTACGCAGAGACAGAAACCAAAAACTGGAAGGGTGCAGGGAGATGAGATACTTCACATTCTGAAACAGAGACAGCCCACACCAGAGAGCAACAGCACTAAATTATCAAGTTTCAGCCTCGCTGTTGGAGCATTCCTCTTTGTCTCCAAAACAACCTAGAATTACTTGTTCACTGTATCTGGTTTTATTGCCAAAATATCCATTGGATGAAGCAGAGAGAGGGGTTGTGTGATTCCCAACAGTGCAAAGTCTGGTGGCCACAGGGTTTTTTTAAGGCACAAAAACACATAAACAACCGACAGTTCTGGTTTTTAAACAATGCCAAGTAAAATCTGCATGTTATCATAAAAGAAACACGAGTCCCAATTCAATTCTCTCATGCTGAACCCTTCCCCCAGTCTATGATACAGAATTGAAGCAGCAACTATGACAATCATAAAAGGTATTTAAAATATTTCATAGGTAAACAGTAGGTGGAACTACAACACACGATGTCTGATGGCTCCTATCTGAGAGCAATGTTTCACGGGTTTCTTTTATTTTACCATGCCAAAGAGAAACTATTACTTCTATAAATTTAAACAAAAAGGGCCAAATAAAAAAGCCTCCTATAAAACTCTCTTAAGAGGGGACTGAAAAGGAACTAAGTAGCAACCCTTTTTTCTCTTGGTGACACACCAAATCTTCAAATAATATTCAAAAATTATGCTTATTTATTAGAGCAGCAAACCCAAATATAGTACCAGAAACATTCAGAAAGCTGTTTGATCGAATCACTGCCTGTTTTCCTGCTCCTCCTCCAAAACCCATCACCACTCCTAGCGTTTCCTTTCAGCACGCTCAAGCTAAGCTGATACCATCTCCCGCTCCTCTCCCCAAGGAGCCAGACCCGTGGAATGTTTAAAATGGGTCAGTCTTCGCAATTGTGGACAAACGGAAGTTTTCAACACCTTTTCTCTAACGCGTTAAAGATCTCTTCACGCGCATCCCAGACTTTCCTCGCTGCTGCAGCACCCATACATACAAGGTGTGTAATAAGCGAGAGGACGAGCTGCAGGATTTAATGACCACAAGGATGCTCAGACTCAAGCTGTGGCATAAAGAGAGCCGGTTTCATACAGGCTACAGCCGCTCGCCTCCCTACCGCACTCAGCAACATTTTCGTTCCTTCCGCAGCCCCTGAAAGAGCTTCCTATTGTAAACACTGCATCTTTCAAGCTCCGTCCCGTCCCGCAGTTGAAGCCCTGAGCTGCAAAAGTCGGGACGGCTGTAAATCTGCGGGACTGGGGCAAAGCGAAGACCAACCCGCTGCCTCGGCCAAACGCCGGGACCCCTTGGAGCCCTCTGAGCCCCCGCTGCCCCCACAGGGACCGGGGCCGGGCGGTCCCCGCGCCGCGGCCCCGGGGAGGGGGTGCTGGTGCCCGGGGGCTTGCTAGGGCCGTGGGGAGCGGAGCCAGGGCGCGGCGGGCGCGCTGACAGCCCGGTCTCTTACCGGACTCCCCGGGGAGCCGCCGGTTCCCTCTTGGTCCCGGGAGCCGCCGCCACAGCAACAGGAAACGCCCCCGTGTCCCGGAAGGAAAGATGGGGACCAGGGTGCGCCTGCGCGTCGCGGCACGGCCGGCAAGGGTCCCGGCCCCTCAGGGACAGCGCGAGGGCAGCCTGGGGCTGTGCCTTCCCCTCGGGGAGAGCACACGGACACCATTAGCCCGCGCTTTCCCCTCAGGGGGACCGCTCCAGCACCCGCAGCCCGCACGTTCCTCTCAGGGAGGGCACACAGATACCCTTAACCCGTGTTTTCCTCTCAGGGAGGACACATGGACACCCTTAACCCGTGTTTTCCTCTCAGGGAGGGCACATGGACACCCTTAACCCGTGTTTTCCTCTCAGGGAGGGCACACAGATACCCTTAAGCCGCGTTTTCCTCTCAGGGAGGGTACATGGACACCCTTAACCCGTGATTTCGTCAGAGAGGGCACACAGATACCTTTAACCCGTGTTTTGCTCTCATGGAGAGCACACGGAGACCCTTAACCTGTGTTTTGCTCTCATGGAGAGCACACGGAGACCCTTAACCCCACTTTTCCCTCAAGGGAGGCAGAGGCTGTGGGTAGTCATGCCCATCCTGAAGGAAAACGCAGGCTAGGGGTGGCTATGTGCTCTCCCTGAGGGGAAAACGTGGGTCAGGGCTGGGTGTGCTCTTCCCGAGGGAAGGAGCAGGCTCAGGGTGGCCGTGTGCTGTCCCTGGGCAGTGGGCATGGACTGCGGGTGCTCATGGCATTCCTGAGGGGAAAACACGGGCTAAGCATGTCTGTGTGCCCTCCTTGAGAGAAGAACCCTGCGGGCTAAGGATGCTCATGCCCTCCCTGAGGGGTAAGAGCAGGATATGGGTGGCCAGTGCCAGGGCACATGACCATCCATTGCCTGCTCCTTCCTCGTGCAGGGAGGGCATGGTCAGCCATAGCCTGCACCTTCCCTCAGGAAGGGCACAGGGCCCCCAACCTGCATGTCCCCTTTGGGGACACCATGAGCATCCTCAGCCTGCACTTTTTCCTCAGGGAGGGCCCTAAACCCTGAACATGGGCTGCCCAGAGCCCATGACTTCTCTGAGAAAAACCACATGGCCCTCCAACCTCCCTTTTCCCCTCAGGGAGGGCACACGACCACCATTAGCCCACACTTTCCCCTCAGGGAGAGCACACGGTTCCTTCCAGATTAAAGAGGCCCCTAACAGATGGGACGTGCCACCCCAGTGACATCTTCATTCATGTGTGTTTACACATCGCCTGGGACTTGAAATACATAATTTGTTATTAAAAGCCTGGTGGGATTTGCTATCCCAATGTGCTGGAGTGTTTATGAACACCCTGCCAAGAAAAGGCTGCAGTGCCCGGAGGGTTGGCAGGTGCTGGCTTTCCTATCTGCCCTTCAACAGCGACTGCCTGCCCAGGCCTTTGTCAGTGACCCCTGCACAGACAAACGACGAGAGCAAAGGGGAATTATCTTCCCTGGCAGGAGAGCCATGCACTGACTCCTACAATCAAACTGCTTGCTGGAAAAAACACCTTTTCCCTGACACCAATAAGGTTTGATGTACTAGCATGAGGATGCTGAAATACTCAGAGCAGGCAGGAAAACTGAGAAGAGCTCACCACCCAACCTCCCCTCCCAATTTCACTCTGAGGATTAACAATACTGATGGAAAGTTTGTCATATTTTAAATCACACATATCCTACTTGCCTGTTGAGCTTGAAAACACAACATACACAATTACAAACTTTCCTTTCAAAATCCATCCTGCAGCTTTCCCATGCTGCTTTGAAAAAAACTGCCACTGTTTGGGCTGGAGATGTGATGAAATCCTGCCATGGGCCAGTGTGATCTCTGGTTTCCACACTGCCACCTGTTTATTCAATTTTATTTTTTTATCTTTGTCTCATAGTTGCAAGCTTTTCCAAAATGTTCCCTTTTGTGCTGCTTCTCTACAGGACTGAGTACACTGAGGTCCCAGTTGTTTATTGGGGCCTGTCAGCACTACAGAGAAATGATCAATTACATAAAGCGGTTTGGGGGTAAACAGCTGGCTGTCACTTGATGACTGATTAATCCTTAGGCACTTCAAACTTCGTGCTTTGCTGTAATATAGAAGTAAAGCACTGCAGATTGCCCAACTGCAGCTGTCATGGAGAGAACGTGCTGTGCTTGTGCAGCCTAAGGGCATCGCCACAAAATCAGTGCAAAATCTGGCACAGCAGCCAGCTCCAAGACTCTGTAGCTTAGAGCTAAGGTTTGGATTGCAAAGAAGAGAAGACTACCAGCTGTCTAATCCTGTGTAATTCTGTAATAGCAAAAGATTTCTTGCTGAATGTGTTTGGGGTTGATTACTGTCCCTATGCACTTGTCAGTTTGAGTGTACAATATCTTGAGGTTTTATCAGGGAACGGAAGGAGCAGCATTTGGAGATACTCCAGATCAAGGTAGTACTGCCCAGACACAAAAAAGAAACTGAAAACCAGAAAAGGAGAAGCACTGAGAATAGGATGTAGTTTGGTTTCCTTTTCTAAGCCCTCTCGAGCTGGCTGAGCCAGCTCTGTGTCAGGACACTCAGCTCAGTCAGTGTTTCCTGTGCAACCAGCGCTGCAGCCGCTTTCACATTTGCTTCAGATCCGGCTCCTTTGGCTCAGAACCACCTTAACCACATCCCAACGCAGCCACTTTGGTTTTGTCTCTGTTTATTTGGACTCCTGTCAGTAATAGTTTATTCCAAGTGGGACTCCCAGTCCATTTGTCATCATGTTACAGCAGCCAAACCTCCTTTTCCCCCCACAAAACAGAAGATTTTTGGCAGATGTGCCTCTCTACGGAAATACAAAGTTCCAGGTTGCCTGCTGCTTTTTAGATTTCTCAGGACTCTGTGTGGGCTGTGAACACAAATTTCGGGATAGAAAATCAAGTAATTCCTCCTTATCATAAGCCAAAACTATACTTCACCTATTAGCTTATTAGTACTGCACTGGGAATCCAAAAGCAAAACCCTGCAGGCACAAGTGCTGAGTGCAAGGTGAATTTCACACCAAATTTCAGGTCTAAACCAAAAGCTATTCTGGCCTCTCCTTGGCAATGAGCGGAGGATGTTTGCCTGACAAACTGCAGAAATCCATGTCCTCTCTTTCTTGTTTTGAGAAAGGAAATGGTTTTCCAAACCTCTTTCACAATGCGCCTTAAATAAATCCTGGAGACCAGTTGTTACAGCAACCAGTTAGAGATCAGCCAGTGCACTGAAGCAGCCAGCAAGGGTCAGCCTAGGACAGGTGGACAGTCCAGCACAGCCTGCATTGTTCAGGAAGATTCATTAAACTGAACATCTTCTCTTAAAGAAGAGGAGTTTGTCTGAAGCCTGCCAAACTTTGGTTGCAGCTATAGGTTTCCTTGGAAGAGGATGGTCAATCTGACACCTCTGTGGGGGCCTGGCTTCTGTCTTTCCCATGAAGTAATAGAGACTGACTGTCAACTAAAGATGTAGAAGACCCACCTCTACCCCAGTGCTCAAGCTCAAGGGATGCAATCCTCCTTCCATCTGTATTCCACAGTGTATCCCTGGCTCGCCTCCATGGCACAGCCTGCTTGGAGAGCTCTCCTCCTGTCAGGGCTTCCCTGGGACTCATCTAACTCTCGTTGCATAAACTCTGGAAGCATGTTTATAAGAGAGGATTAATTTAGGCACAGAGCCTTCTCCATCCATGATAGCAAAGGCTCAGGAGGAGCTTTCTCATTTCCAGGTGAACAATAAACCTAGAGACTCACAGCTCATAGTTTACATAACAGCAGAGTTTGGGTGGCCACTGTTGTCAAGATCCCTGTGACTGCAATCATTCCTCTTTGTTTTTCATCCCTACCAGGCTCCTAACTGCACATCTGTGAGCTGCAGAGACTCTCCCAAATTTCTACTCTCGACAAACAGCACAGCCTTCTCCCCAGGACACTGTGTGTCCTGTAGGGTGAGGACAGATGGGAGGAATCAGTGGGGGAGAAAAACGAGTTGCCATGTACCAGGCTATCCGAGCTGCCCACTTTATTCACAACTCACACACATTTCTAACAGAACAAGGGTTTTTTGTTCTGACTTAAATGCAGAATTCCTCTTGCTGTTAGTATCTCTAATAAGAAGAGCTCTGGCTCCTCCAGCTCATCACAGCCATGGAAGTCACCAGACCTTTTGTGTCTACTGGACAGTGAAAAGACCTCAGGCTTGCAGTCATTCTCCCCACCTCCCTCCCCCTTCAGCTTATCCCTTTCTTTAAACACCATCTTTTCCTGTTTTCCACGAGCCCGTTTTGCCTTGGACCACGTGGTGGTGCTGCAGTTAAAAATACCACGGAGACAACAACAGCAACAGCAGCACCTGACCGGCGATGGGCCGAGGGCTGGCCGGGGGCCAAGGCACGGGGATGGTCAAATGTGAGTTCACGAGGAGAAAACGCAGCCAAATACCGTCACATCCTGGCAGCAGACACGGCTCAGGCTGAGCCTGACAGAGCTGCTCACACTTCTGAAAAGCAGGTCTGCTGGCCCGGCTTCCCGGTGGCCGCGGAGCTCGCTGTTCCCGAGCTCTATCAGGGACTAGTCAGGAGACCACACACTGCTCCGAGCTGCAGTAACGGGAGCTGCTGATATCAGCTACCAGCTCAGCAGCAGCTCGCAAAGGTTTCAGCCCAGCATCATCCAAATACAGGCACTCTCAGACCATCAGCTGTCACACCACAGGTCCCAGCCCAGCTCTCACCACAGACAGGCCATTAATTTTAACGGACATCTCAGGACTCTGCCCGATTGTTCAGCCTCAGTTCAAACCACTGCAAAGGCAACATTACAAAACAAGCTGTGCTGCTCTGCCACCTCTGTTAGCCTGGGCAGCCAAGAGCCAAAGGAGATGTCACAGAGTCCCAAACACAAACCAGTGCCTCAGCCACCTTGGAGTTTTTCTCCTGAATGTTCACAGAACACAGATTCTTCATGGAAGGACTGGGAAACAAGGTGAAGTTACCATATCTCATGTCCAGTCCCTGTGTATTTATGATGGACAAGCCACGCTGAGCCACACTCTCATTTCAACAGCTAGCTTCAACTCCAGATCACAGATCTCCATAGGCTTGTGCAGAGGAGAATTGCTCACACTAAAGGCCCTCAGAGTTCCCAAGACCATGCAGAGCATGGCTCCTTGCTCATGGGTATCAAGGACTGTCTGTACCCTTGCAGGTTAAGATATTTTTGTAAAGCAGTGTGCAGGACTGCAAACAGAGCCTCTGGTTGGGAGATTCCTCACACAGGAATGACAAGACACAACTCTGCCTCCTCCCATAGTATTTAGGTTCTCTCTAAATATCTGCAAAGCTCTTTTTCAGCTCCCTGCTTCCTACTTTTTGCTGTGATGCCGGAAAAATGCTCACTAATAGTCAGCTCTGTGCCCCTTTTCAATTGCCCTCCAGCTGCCCTGAAGGGAAAATACATTTCTCACCACACATGTCGAGGGCAATCAGTCCCTTGATGCCCCAGAAAGGTTTTACTGACCTTAAGAGCCTCTGAGACACCGAACATTGCTTGAGGATACAGGGTGGAGAAAGAGAGCAATCCTTTCATTTCCAGAAAATTTTCTCTGCCCACAGACAATCCCTTGGGAATGAAAACATTCTTCAGTGCCCTGAGTACCTGCCCCAAAGAGGAGGGACAGGGTTTGTCAGCCAA
The DNA here is from genome assembly GCA_024734555.1 of Trochalopteron elliotii. Lineage (NCBI taxonomy): Eukaryota > Metazoa > Chordata > Aves > Passeriformes > Leiothrichidae > Trochalopteron > Trochalopteron elliotii. The sequence goes on from JANPWX010000428.1 coordinate 80,175, forward strand.
AGCCATGCCACAGTGGATGCAGTGGGAGCACAGAGGCCTGTGCACGCTGGCACTACATAGAGCTGAAAAGCAACAATCTCACCCATGCACATCCTGAGATGCAACATTTGACTTTTTGTTAGTTAATAAAGTTTTGGATGCTCTAGAAATCCCTGTGCCCATGCACAGGGCAGATGCTGAGCTGAGACATCACTGTGGATATGTAAAACAGCCTAAAAGATCCAGCTACACTCAGGCAGTTGGGATATTTGTTCAGGCAAAGCAGAACTTTGTGATTAAAAAAATTAGTAAAAGAGAAGTTGACCTAGAACCCTCCTTGGGGGAACGGGGCAGGAAATGGTCAAGTGGCCAAAGAAAATGAGGATGAATAATTGCCAGGCAGGATTCAGAGATCTTTTAGACTATTTGGAGAAACAACAAGCCAGGCCAAGCAGAGTGGTGGGGAAGAGTCGAGCCAGGCAGAGAAGTGAAGCAATCCAGGGGGCTGGTTTAGGCAGGAGAATGGCCTGGGCTGAAGGGCAGGCAGGGAGTGCAGGCTGGGGCAGAGCCAGGCAGTGACAGCCATACTCACTCAGACACTGCAGACCACTTTTATTCCCAAGAGGTTTGGCACACAGTGAGCAGCTGGTGCAACTGGAGAAAACCCCTGGCACGAGCTGGTGCCCATTGATATCTTTACACCTCTCTTTTGTCTCCTTTGTCTCTTTCTCCTTCTCTCTCTCCTTGAGCTGCTCTTTGTTCTTACCCTGGAAGGAGAGAAGAACACAGCCCAGTCACAGGCCTGCTCACACATTCCTTTCCCCACTGGTACAAATGAGCAGAGAGCTGGTGGGCAGCAGATGCAGTAGGATGGCAGTGCTTTTCCCAAATGCCTTCCCAAGGCTTGGGCCAGTCCCCCTAGTCTAAGTCCATTTGTGATGAAGGGCAGGACACACTTGGCTGTCCCTCTGCAGGCTCCTCCTGCCACAGAGAGTGATCCAGGCAGTGACCCAGCCAAGACACTCTTCTTGCTGTGCACAACAGTGCCAAGGTGGGATAAGAGCATCCAGAACATGCCCTGGAGCAAGGAGGGTTGGAATTCAGGGATCACTTGCACTACTACTTTAGGGGTCACAGTGTATCTGCTGACCAACATAGAGGCCTCAGCCATCCAAAGCAATGCAGCTAACTGTTCCCTACAGTCAGATGCCCTTTTCTACTTGAAGAATTTAATGATTCCTTCCATAAATTCAACATCTCTCTCTCACCTTATCCTTCCAGGATCCAGTGACTCGACTCCTCAGGGAACTCAGACGTCGCATCACCTTTGTGCCTTTCTCTGCTTTATCACTCTTCCCACTGTCCTCGTTTCTGAAAGGAGAACAAAATATCTTAAAAAAGGGGAAATTCACTGCCAAGCCCAGCTTAGGGAGATCACTGACACAGTTCATTGAAGCATTGCTTTAGGGCCCCAAGCGTGAGCTTTCCATCGCCTGGAGGATCTGGTTTGGCATCAGCCATGTCATTTATTAATGAGACCATTTCAAATAAGGAGCTGAGCTTTCAAGCTATGTGTGCAGGTTTTGTTCAGTGCCACACTCCTGGCTGAACCCCTGCTGATACCAGTGTCCTGCACACAGGATTAGCAGGGCAGTAGAGCTTAGATGGAGGAGACTCAAAATCAGTCTGCTCTCAGAACACAAAGTGTGTCTCACCCACTGTCTCACTTACTCATTAGACAGGAACTCAAACCAAGTGAGGTTCTGCTGAGAAGAATCACTGCCTTCTTGCACACAAGTTCTCTGCTTCACCCTGGGCAGGGAAAAGGCATTAGACACAGCAAAGAACACAAGAGCACAACTTCTGGGTCAGCTGAAACTCTCATTTGCTAGATGGGGCAGGAACATTTTTAGGGTTACTGAGAAGACACATGAAATGCCCCTTCTCCTTGCAATTCTACCCTGGTTTCACTAGAATAAATCAGTGATTCTGGTACCCTGGGGATCTGCCCCTCAAGGGACCAAGTGTCCTTTGCCAGGTGTGTCTTAGGCAGACCTGTGACCTCCCCACACGTGTCCCAGGCACACTTACCCATGGTAATGCTTCAGCTCCTGAAGTACCTTCTGGACAATTAACCTACCAAGAATGGAGCAAGAGAAAAGCAAGAAATCAGAAAATATCCTTGCACATTCTGCACCCCACAAAGCCTCAGGTGCTGGTTTATGACCAGCTGCTCAGCTGTGCCCCAGCACAGAGTGTGGTCTCCTTGGCTGTTGCATTCCCAGTGGCTCAGATACACTCAAAAATCTCCCTCATCTCAAACCAGCCAGGGCTGACAATACCTACACGTGGTCTGGGGACACGTGGTCCTTCTCCAGCATCTCCAGAGCAGGGGGTTCAACACCTGGAACACAAAACACGCTCAGCAGGGATCCTGGTTTGCCTTTGCAGAGCACCACCTTGCAATCTATGCAACTGGACCCTGTTAATTGTGCTGGGCTCTCACTCTGTCTTGATTGCTGAGGAAGAAATGCCAGGAGCAGTTAGGGAAGGAGATTCTGCTCTACATTTCTGTGAGGCAAGTGAAGGCTACATCACTTTTCTGTGTTACCCCTCACCTCCCCAGTCTGTGTTATATTTGCTGTTGAGGGTCCTGCTTGCAGTAGGGAAGGAGCTGGTACCACCCCGGAGCCCTTCCCCATGCTTCCCCAGCCTCCCCTCTGCTTCCCAGGCTCTGAAATCACTACATTTTCCTCCAGGGCAATTCTCACAGGTGGGACTTGAGTAGGGAGTGACCACTGCACTGGCCACAAGGAGGTTATGTGGCAATGTGTCACTGGGGATGGGCATGTCTGAGATGAGACTGCATTGCTAGCCAGGGCCAGACTCAGAACCAGCTGGGCTTTGTATTTCAGGAGCTCCTGGGACCAAGTCGCAGGGAAAGCAGAGGCTGTTCACACTTCCAGAGGCTACAGCTCCAGTTTTTTATCTTCTTAGTTCCACCTTGAACCCATTTAATGGCATAAAGTCCATACCAACCTTCCACAGCTGGAAGAGAAGTGTTGAAACTGTGAGGTATCTGGGGGGAGGCAATGGTCTCACAGGCTGATGGCACAGACTTGGACCTCAGTCTCTTCCCACTGCTGACACATTCCTGGAGAAGTAAAAAGTCACAGAAATCTCTGGTGCTTTGTGCACCACGGGGGCCTCCATCACAGCTGATTCTTCACCCTTTCCCTCTTGTTTTGTCAGGGTTATGATGCAGGACACCATTAGGCCCAGCTGTTTGTTGGCTCCAGGAAGGCTGGAACAAGACACACTCATGCCTGAAAGCTTCTTAGGCACTTCTCACTTTTACTGGACATGTAGCACCATGATGCAATTGTCTTTTCAATATTAATTGAGTCTAAAAGTATTCCCCAAAGCAAAGCAGTGTGTAAGGTGTGTGTGGGGGGAGGGTGTGTGATACTGCTGTCTTCAACTATCTGACAGAGGATTAGATAAGGGCCAGACTCTTCTTAGAGCTGCACTGACAGGACAAGAGGCAAGAGGCAACAAGGGAAGGGAAATTCCAGCTAAATATGTGGGAAAAGAGGGCTGTACTACAGGCAGCTCCCAGGGCCTTTATCCCACAAGATGGGGCAGTTTATCTGGAAAAACCCATCCTTGCTGAGATTCCTGCAGACCTCCTGGTTCCACGCTGGCATTGAAGGAGTCCAGCCTGCAGCTGACACCTGTGTATGCTGCACCCCCAGCTTGCCCTGCTGCCCCCGTGCCCAGCCCTCCACACTCACCACCTCCTGCAAGCTGGGGCTGGCCACGAGGTCTAGGTGCAGTGGCTCTATCTCCACTTTGATCACGGTGCCACCCCGGCTGCTGCTCCAGGCTCCCCGTCCCCCTTTGGGCAGCTGAAGGGACATGTGGGGGTGGAGGCAGGACTGGCTCTTCTTCTCCACATCGTCCTGCTCTGGGTCACTGCCCAGCTCTGTGACATCCAGGCTGAACCTAATCAGGGGACAGGAAGAAGCTTCAGAGCAGACCTGTGCAGACCTGGCACACCATGCCTGGCATGGCACAGCCCCTGCAATGTCCCTGGCTGGGTGGTCCCAACAGGCTCATGCAACTGGGACAAGGAGGCTCCCCACAGCAGGCACGTGGGAAAGGAAATGACAGGAAGTGTCAGCCTGGACTCCAACTCTTGAGCCTGTTAAAAACAGCTTCTCTGGCTGCCACCAGTGAGTCCCCAGCTCCCTGGTCACCCGGGATGTTTAGTGCTGGACGGCTCACACTGATCTCTTAGCAACCCCTGAGACTGTGCAGCCACCCTGGCAGCAGCCTGTCCTGCCTGCCCCAGAGCTGCTGCCCTGTCAGCTGCCATCCAGGAAAGTCCCTCTGGGCATTTAGAAGTAGCAGATGATGTTGTTTATCACTCCACCACTGTGGCATCATGCCATAAATCCTGCCCCCACCAGGGCCCAGCTTTGAGGAAAGAAAAAAATTATTTTCTATGAAATGAGCGGTGGACCAGCTCCCCCAGTGCCTCACAGTGTCCTGCACACCAAGTACTGTTGCAGTGACAACAACACAGAAGCAAAATGATGGATAAAGCTCAGTGGAAAATCTTACTCTGCATGGGTTCTGTCTGCAGATCACTGTCACTTCATTCCTGCTGCCACAGGCAGGCTTCAGGAAGCGTTTGCTTAGGGAACAGTGGGGTGTATTCCCCTTCTCTGGCCTCCTGCTCACACATGCTTCATCACCCAGTGAGGGGACAGAACGTGTCCCTGACACCAACAGCCACTCCGTGCCACTGTTACTCATGTGCCTGTTACAGCATAAACTGTGAGTGATCCATGGCACATGGGACAACAATAGGTCTGAGAACCAAAGTCTGAACTTGAAGAAGGACTGCCAAGATTTCAGGCTGAAATAGTTTTAGGGTACCGTATAAGGAGGAGAGATAAAAATAGTCCTTGCTGGCTTGCACCTAAATCCCAGTCAGCTGGGAGATCAATACATTTGTCAGCAGGGAAAGCATTCCTGGAGGAACCTGGAGCTCAAGGCATTCATGTGGCAGGAGCAGAGGATGGCAGGAATGCCAGGCCTGACTCTGCTCCCAGCTAGAGCTCAGCACCGTGCTACAAACACAACCTCCTCTGCAGTCACATGGAGGGCAGAGGGCTGGAGGACAGCACAGTGCTTGCAGGCACAGGCCCCACCAAGCCAACTCATAGACAAGAAGAAAAAGGATTTGACAGAGCTCTCTTAATCCCTCTTTGATGGGAAAAATTCCCTTTGAGCCAGAGGATGGAGGTCATCGGGGCAACTGATGCTGTTCAAGATTCCCTCCAGACAGAAAAGAGAGATCCTCTTCCCAGCCCCAACACCAGGAAAAGAGGGTCTTCCTACTTCCAAGGAGACATTAAAGCCCCCTGCTGCACTAGCACTTCCTCTTCCACATCCCACCCAACATGAGCAGTGGGTGTCCAGCTGTTCTGGCAGATGCTGACAGGTGAGGGAGACCACCCAGCAGCATCTGGAGCTGTGGGCAGTGTGATATTCAGCCTCACACCTCCATTGCATTGTGTACATCAAATATCACTCACAGTCCCGCCATACCTGCGCCTGCACTCCACAGGTGACACAGGGCTCTCCCAGCTGTGCCTCCGGGAGGTGGACATAGATCTCACCAGCGTGGGGAAGGAATCCTGGGCCTCCTGCAGGTCCAGCTCATTGTCTGTGTCTGCAGGATGCTCAGAAGTGCTGGTACCATCATCATCTGCCATGGCTGCACAGGAGCACAGGTGGTCTTTGTTCAGAAAACGACAGTCAGCCTTGCCGTAATGTACCGAGCAGGAAACGGGATTGGAAAAAGCAACATCCACAGACAGTTTGCTCAGAGCCCTTGGTCTCTCTTCCAATGAGTGAAGGGCAGACACAGTCTGGGATCCTTGTTCTGGCTGCGCTGCTGTGTCTCGTGCTGTTTTGGCAGATGGCAGGCTCAGGAGTCCCAGATCTTTGTAATACTCCGTGCCATGGAGAGCAGAGTCTGAGAGGAGATCCTCCGTGCTGCTGTGCAAGTCTGCTGCTGGCACATCCAGCTCTGTGGAAGACGAGTCCTCCTGCAAAGGCAGCACAAATCCTGTCTGAGAGCCTCACACCAACCCTGCAAAGGGGACACCTCCCATGGAGATATTGGGGTGCAGAGCAGGGACAGACTTGCAAGTCACTTTCTAATAGTCACCCTCCCCTGCTGTCCCTCACAGCAATATAACCTTGTATTCCTTGACAATCAGGATCAGTACCACTTTCCCCCATTCCTACTCCACCACAAACCCCTCTGGACATGGAGCTGACCACCCAGTTTGCTGCCCCTGGCCTCTGCCTTGAGCTGTGGTAGCAGAAGGATAGAGGACACTTGCCTTGTCTTCAGCCATACTGGTGCAGAAGGAATCATCCTCAGCAATCAGGGATGGGAGGAAGCTTTTGGGGGTGGGATACTCCAAGGCAGGGCTGTGGTGCTGAGTGAATTCCTGTAAGCACGGCTTGCAGTCGGACCCTGCAAGACAGAGAAGGTGTCAGTAGGTAACCAGACATGTGGGAGGGATCGAAAACCAGCTGCACACCCACAGGTGACATCAGGGAGCAGTGAAATGTTCCACATGCCCTCTGCTCCTTCACAGACAGGCAGTACCAGGCAATCTCCAGACCACAGCAGCCTTGATCCTGTAGGAACCTGGTGCAGGGATTTCCTACCATCAGGAACTTCATCCCTCAACAGAAACCTCATCCCTGCAGCATGTGCAAGGGGACAGACCAGGCTTGCACTCTTGCAGCCAGACCCTCGTAGGGTGTCCTATGCTGCAGAGGCTTTTTCCACAGTAAAAGTATTAAGCACATTTTGATGTCTGTTATTGACATTATGGACCTTTGAATCAGAAAATTAGGAATAAAAATACTGATGGTGGTTTTCATCCATAAGGAAAAAGGGAGGCCTGGGTGGGTGGGTTATAAAGGATACTGGGAGGCAAATTGGTGGCTCCAGACAACACTGAATATGCAGAGCAATACTGGGAGCACATAATTCTCCTGGTTCTGGATCACTCCTCTGGGTTTTCCCCAGGCAGGTGTGTGAACCTGAGTGGGCATGTACCATCTGATAACTCACTGAGAAACAACCCAAGGTCTGGATGTGTTTCCTGGTACAATAGATGGTCCAGCTGACTGAAGCACATTCCTGTGGAGCGAGACACACTGTAAACCTTAGCCACAATCCCTGAACCATCTCATGACTCATGGAGGCTTTTTATTCCTTGGAGACACACACAGCTGAGGCAAAGGGCTGAGGCAAAGGGAAAAAAGCCAGGTTTCTGGCTGAAGCACTGTGGTGGATCTCTGAAGATGCAGAGAACAACACCAAGAGACTGTAAGCAGCCGTATCTGTCCAATGGGAAAAAACAGCAAGAAAGTGCTAGAAACCCATCACATTCCAGCAAAATCAAGCATAAAGACATTAATGTAAGGAAGACATTGTTAAAAAACACACTCTTGGAAAGCTTGCATCCTGCTGTGGATTATAAAGCTGCACAGTTCAGCCAGGAATTGCATGGTGCCAATTAAAAAAAGGCAGCAAACGTGAGGGAGAGTTTGGAGGTTTGTTCCTTGGATCCCGCTGCACACTGCAGATGCCAGATTTTCTGTTTTAAGGAGCATTTAGTGTGTTCAAATGTCTGTGATGGTTTCAAGAGAAGGACTATAAATAATATGGAAAGAAAATACTTCTGAAGGCACTATTTTAATTGAGGGGTTTCTAGCTACAAGACCAGGGAAAATTTGAAACAGGCTTTCTAGCAAGGCTGTAAAATTTACTTCACATGACATTTTTAATGAATAGACCAATTCTTGCCCAGGATGTCCCTGCATCTGCAACTGGCAGAGATTTAGTGAGCTATTAAACACCGTTTGCTTTCCTCAGTGCACATGGATTCAGCTTGCAATCAAAAATCAGCATTTTGAAGTGAATACACCCTTGAACCAGCACAGATTTTGGCATGAACTTGTAGAAAACAGCAGCCAAAGCTCTCGGCGGGCAGTGAAAACCACTGAAGCCCCCAAACAGGCTGGGGTGATGGCTAAGGCAGAATGGACCCACGGGGAACAACCAGGAGGTGGGGAGCATCCCAGGGAGGCCAGGACAGATGGTGCTTCCCCTCACACAAACCCAAGGAGGGAAGCAAAAGGAGATTCCCTGCTCTCTCCATTCCTTCAGCAGTGAACTACCCACAGGGAAAGCAGCAAAGCCTTGGGAGGTAGCAGGAGCTGACAAGGGCTGTGGCCTGACAGAGGCCAGAGCCCTGGACTGAAGGTTTAACTAAAACAAGGAGTTTTTTCCTCCCAAGCAGTGTCCAGCCATCCCGCCAAGGCTACTCTGGGCCGGCACCAAGCTCCACGCAGCCCTAAAGTGGATCTTTGGAACAGAGTCAGCTCCTTGGAGGCCTGGAAAATATTCCCTGTGCTCTGCCTGTGCCATGCAGGGCTCAGGATTTGGCCAAGGCATAGGCTGCAGTCAACAGACCCGGTCCAGAGCCACCAAAGGACTTAAATCCTCCTGGGAGGCTTCAGACACTCGGTTCAACAGGCGATAAATCAGACGCGGTGTGAGCGCGGGGTCGGGGCGGCGGCACGCGGCGCACGGGCACAGCCCTGGGGACACCATTTTAGGCAATGTCTGAGCACCAGCCACAGCACTGCCAGGCCCCACTTCAGGGGATGGGCTGCCACCATGCAAGGAGCAGGAGCTTGGGCAAGGGGGTGATGGAGGAGCTCATGGGGAAAAACGCCTTCAGGCGTCAGGTTGTGGGATGATGGGCAAGTGTGGAGTCCCTCATGGCATTAAAGGAATTTCCAACTGCCCTTCACTGGAAAAGTGAAGATTAAAGATACCCCAGGTGTAAAGAAGGCTTCTCCCCCATGGACCCTTGCAGACATTGTGCAATCTTCTCTCTGGGTTTGGCAAGTCCATCACCCACCCCATGGCATCCCCTTTCCCTGCTTCCCCACTGGCTCTGGGGCCTGGTGTCCTGTTCCTCTCTTCCCTGTGGTCACTTGTCCCCTGCCCTGCCCCCTGTGCCACCCACAAACCAGAGACCCTGTATAACTGAGAAAAACCACATGTTCTCCCTCTCTGGCTCCAGATTCACCTTCAGCACACTGAAATAAACACTTGCTGGAAACTGATTTGGGCTGGGAGCCTTCTGCCTCTCTGCTGAGCCAGCCTTGTAACGTGTGTGGCTGTGTGAGCTTGAACTGCCCCCTGAGCAGTTCTCAAGCACTTTCTCTACTGGACAGGCTGGCTGGGATAGCTGCACTCTGAAAATACACACTGTTACAGGCAAGGAAGTCCCAGCATGGAGCACACATAGGAAGGAGGCAGGTCTGGGGGGCTGTGACCATCCCCGTATCAATGATCAAGGTGGTCACCAATGTGTCAGCAAGTGTGGCAGACTCTGGAGCACCTTGAGTCTCCCATGCTCTGCCCTCGAGCCTGTCTGGAAGGACCCAGGCTCTGGTGCTGTGGCAAGGGGACAGGGAATCTTGGCCCCCCAAGCTCTGGCAGATAGCAGCCGTCACCTTTCCTCAGCTGAAGCTGAAGATGGGATAACAAAATGACACTTTCAAGAACAAATGCTGTTTGCTTTAGGAGAACATTAAGCAGATTAGGTATTGCAGTTGCTTAATTCGTCTCTGGCTGGAAACCATAAAAGGTTATTGCTGCAGGGAGCAGCCTCTTCAGAGGAATTCCCAGGGCAGAGTTGAAGAGGAAGTATTGCTTGCTGGGCTGGGATGGTTCCTGCACTCCACCAGAGCTTCCCATGGGTAAAACATGACAACTCTGGGCTGTTGTGTGGGAAGGAAGGAAGCAGTGACAGGCATCCATGGCATGTGACACTCTGGGATGGTCTCAGAGGGTTTGATGCTGTGGGGACAGCAGGATCAGCTGGCTGAGCTGCTCTGGCTCAAGAAAGAAGGCTTCATGCTGCTCTAACTGTACCCAAGGCCACTGGGATCCCAACAGAGATTTCCATCATTCCAGTTCAGACCTCCAGTCAAACCCTCCCTCCTGTAACTGGCTGTGCTGATTTCCTTCAGACAAGCTGGTCACTGGAGCTGCACCCACAAGTGTCACAGCAGGTGACAACACCAGAGCAGCCAGCACTGGAACAAGCCCTGCCAGCAGTGTCCCATCCTCACCTGCCTGTCCCTTGGCTTGGTGCAGGATGCTGCACGTCCCTGAGTGACCCTGGAGCCAGGCTGGCGCTGGGAGGGGACACATCAGAGGAAAACATGGATGTGAGCTCTGGCCACACCAGTCACATCCTCCAACATCAAACACTGTCTGCATTCTCACTGGGGAAAGACCACACCAAACGTGGCAGGACAAAGGCACTGGGCAGTTCTGCTCCATGAAACAATCCCAGGAGGAAGGAAAGACAAGAATGTCTGGGCATTTCCCAGCAGTCAGGGAAAGGAGACTGTTGGGAAACTGTGGAGAGCATCACGGACAAGAAATTCAAATTTTTCCATCTTCCTCTGACCCACCCCTGCCCTCCTGGCCCTGCACCAGCTGTCCTTCACATATCCTGTGGCAGGGTGTCCAGACCTATAGGGAAAAACCTCTGGGAAGCGAGTGCTGAACCCCCTGTGCCAAGATGGGCTGAAGTGCAGTCCCTTGCCTGGCATGGGCCCCTCTTGCTGCAGTGGGGATTGGCTCTGAGCAGGAGAGGGGAAGATAAGCTGTCCCACACTGTAACACACTGTACAGAGCCCTGCCTTATCACTGCCCTGGGGCCAGGCTCTTGGGCACAGAGGGCAGAGGAGCAGGGAGCCAGGACTGTTCTCTGCTGTCTCTCAGCTGAAGGGTCTCAGCAGGACTGAGGGGGGGGTTGCAGCCCCTCTGATTCCCTCCAAGTCTGTGCAGGTTCCTGCAGTGGCTCTGGGGGGGCACTGAGGGAAGGGCCCACATGGACCAGTGAGTGCCACACTACAGGACATCAGTGTGGGAGAGGGGCTGAGTGAGACCTGAGCATTTTGTGCCCAAGTACAAGCCCCAACATGACAAACTGCTCTGCAAGCACCTGCTGAAGGGAGCTGGCTGTACCCAGGCCCTCTCCAAAGCACTCAGTGCTTGGGAGCACCATGAGGCTGATTCATTTGTTAGAGAAATCAGCCCACCTGAGCCTTTCCAGCCAGCCCATAACCCTCCCAGCAGGCATGGCACTGGGGAGGCTGGAGTGGGGTGTCCAGCTTGGGCTTGGGGGAACTGCTTGGGGCTCACCACACATCAGAGCCTGCAGGACCCCCTGCCTCCTATTCTGAATTTACCTTCCCTCAGCTGTTCAGTTTAGGTCTTGGTCTCCTGCACATCCACACCAGAAGAGAAATGAGAGTGGGTGGGGAATAATGAAACAGAAAGAGGAGCAGGAGCTCTGATGCTGCAAGCAAAGGTACCCAAAAGCATCAGCCTGAAGGCAGTGTTTTCTCACAAGGACACAAGTGTCTGGCTCCTCCAGGACTGCAAATGTCCTGCTTCCTGGGGCTCTCACTTCCCTCTTTCCAAGTCACGGCACCGCATGCAGAAATGAGGCCAGTTCACACCAGTTGCTGCCATTTCCCACCCCTGCTGCTGGACACAGTGAAGTCCAGCCAGGGCCACCCAAACTGCCAGGGCTCTGGACACAGGGGCTCTGCTCATCAGCCCTCACTGAAAGAATCTTTTCCCCCACATCTGCTCAAACACCAAACTCTGGCCAGGCAGCGTGCAGAGACAGCTGTCTGCAAGCACCGGGACCTCCAGCTCACTGCCAGCCACAAAACAAACTTATTACAAAACCAAAAGGCTGATATTTAACCCATTACTCAACTCCTGGAGGCAATTATGTGCCTTGAAAAGAAGATTAAATGGAAGAAAAAGTGCTAACCACCACGTAAGGCAGTGTCCCCTGCAGGGAGGAGTGAGGGGCACCTCAAAACAAACTCTGCCCGGGCCCCCCGGGGTTCTCTGGTACCTGCTCAGTCCAGGACAAGCTGTCCCTGCCACAGCCCAGCTCCCATCACATGCTCAGCCCCCTGTCCCCACAGGCCATTACCTCGCTTAAAGGACCATCTCTTCTTCCAGCGCTTGGAAAACGATGGCCAGGAGTGGTTGAGCAGCGAGTCTGACATTGGGGAGCCCCGTGCAAGGTACAGCCCCGAGCAGGAGTCGCCGGCACGGAGCACGGCAGAGCTCAGCGCGGTCTAAGGCAGCACTGCAGGCTGCAGCCCAGGGGCTGCCAAGGGGGGAGTGGAGAAGCCAAGTGTTTTGTCAGAAGTATCAGCTGATGGAAGCCGTAGCCAGAGAGAAATTCCTGGTCCCTGGCGTTCCCACCTGTGTGGCAGGTCAGTGACTGTCTACAGCTGGGCCTGGGGATTAGTGGCTAGGCAGCCCCTGAGTGCTGCTGGAGGCTTGCAGACAGAAACAGACAACAAGCTGTTAACACACCACAGCCCCTCTGCCAAAGCCTCCCTGCTGTATTCATGGCTTGTGGGCATGACAGACCATCACCTTTCAGGCACTTCTTCTCACCTAAGAGTCACCTTCACCTTCAGTGAAGGGTCAGAGTTGATACTTTCAAGGCTTGATGTATTTATGTTTATGAAAGTTCACTATTTACACTTTTTTCTCATTTTCAAGTGCTGTGGCAGAGCCTCTGCAAGGGACTGCAAGAGACCCCATCCATCTGCAACATCAGCATCATCCTTCAGCTCACAGCAAGTCCCAGTCCCCCGGCAAGGGCATTTCTCCAGACCCTCCTCAGCTCTCCCTCACAGGGCAGCGGGTGGGAGCAATCTCAAACTGCCCCAAGAGACCCAATTCCCTACCCTCCAAGCCCACTGCTCCCAGCTGGCACCAGCTCCACACCCCAGACAGGCTCCAAACTTCACTCCCAACCCCTCCATTAGGCTGAAGAAGCCAGGTTTTACCCCAGTGGAGCTGCTGGGCTCTGGGGCCAGACCAGAACCCCTCCTTGCTATCAGCTGATGCCTGTGGCCTTGCTGAGCAGAGCCCAGCCAGTTTGGGAATGACAGGTACCTCCACAGCTTGAAACCCTGGCTGGGCTGCTGATATACAAAAACAGGTGGCGAAAAGCATTTTTCTTGCCTGGCCAAAAACTCCGAAATGTCACCCACCCAGTACACCCCTGTCTACATCCCCTCTGCTTCCTTCTCCCTGATAACACTGGGGACCAGCTCTCAAGTGGGCGGTCCAGAGTGGAATTTGGGGGTCCTGGGCATGGACCCCTTTTGTGCACAGCCCAAACCCAGCTGTGGGCAGTGCCAGGGTGTCTTTGCAAACATTCAGCTGTAGCACAGGAGCAGCAGGAGCCAAGAGGGTGACCAGCCAGCCCAGCACTGCCCCAGAGCCCACCATGATGACAGCTGGGGGTGAAATCCTGACCTCATCTCCTCCTCTTCACTCACAGCAGAGCAAAACCCTGTGTGGGCTGAGCCTCCCCAGTCCATGTTTTGCATTGAAGCTCATGCAGGAAGGAGGCTGCACCAAACCCAGCACTGGGACTTTTGGCTTCAAGACAAGCTGCTTCCCCACAAGGCCTTGAGGAAGGTGAGTGACTACCCCGCTGTTGTGGGATGGAGCTTGTGCAGAGAGTGACTTACCCTGAGGGCTGGAGGCATCTCTGTGGCAGGTTCCTCGTGCACTCTCAGCTCTGACAGCCCCGGCTTCTTCTCCAGCTGCCGGAGCAGAGCGAGAAGCGGAGCCTCACCGGGGAAGCGGCAGCCGTGAGGGCGGTTTGCTCACGGGGGCCGCTGGCTCAGCCCTCTCACCGCTTCCCCTTTCCGACGGCACAAACAAACCCCGCTCTCCCATCCTGCAGTTCCCACCACAGTGCCCCGGTGCTGCTGCCTCCCACCCTCACCGGGCTCTGGGCTCTGGAAGGGTCCAGCAAAGCCACCAGGAGGGCTGTGGGCTCCGAGGCAGCGGGTGCAGTGCCCTGGGAGCCCTGAAGTCACGATGGCTGCGAGGAGCAGCTATTGCAGCAACTGCTTCCTGTTCCCTTCGGGGAAAAACCGCTGTGTGTGCCCGGAGAGCCCCGCACGCCCGGCCCGGTCCGGTCCGGCCCAGCCCGTGGGCTCCCCTGCACCGCGGCTCCTTAGCCTCCTACACACGGCTCCTCTTAACGAGCCCCTGGTCTTTGCTGTCATGGTTTGACCTTGTGCACCAACATGGACCCCAAAGCCCAGCAGGCCTGTATTACACAGGGTGAAGTGACAGCACAGCACAGAAATGCCTGTACTGACCATATTCACCTGTACAGGACAGAGACAAAGACTTCAGCTCCAGGGCAGTGCTCCTGCCCTGCCCTTGGCCAGCAGACAGAGCCCCCGGCATGGTCCAGGCTCGGGATTGTTGGCACAGCCATTCCCTCCTTCCCAACAAGCCCCGTGGGCTCAGGCACACATGCTCCTCATCCCAGAGCCCCGAGCACTCCCCAGCCCCAGCCAAACCCTAATCAGAACAAGAACCACTCACATTCCAATTACTCAGAGACCGCAGCTTTGGCAGCACTTAGAATAGCAATTACCCTGTGCTCCAGGAAACCACAAGAGCAAAGAGGAATTAAAGTTTAATTTCTCTGAAGTCCACAAGAGCTCGATTAGCATCAGAGATCAGGGCAGCTCCTAAACACCAGGCAGCTGCTCTGGCAGATGGGATGGTGAGTTGTCCTTGGCTCAGACAAGGACGAGCTCTTTTCCTCCTGCCACGTGTCTGACACGGCTTGGGGGGTGCTGAAGCTGGGCTGTGCAGGCAGCCTGGAAGAACGATGAGGGATAATGGCACGAGGACTGTCCGAGCCTCAGCAGCCTCCCCACAGCATCCCAGAGCACCCAGTGGGAAGCAAACCTCCTGGGACAGCAAGTTCAAATTTTGTGGCTTTACTTATTTTTGCATTTTAGGATCCCTGGAGAACAAGCCTGTGCCAGAAGAAGTGACTCCAAAACATCGTAATATACTAGTCTGATAATGATCATTCTCACAGTGAGAGAATTCTGGATAGACAGAAAAAAATGGCATTGGTGGGGCCTTGAGTGCTGTGTCCAGTTCCTGGCCTCTCACTGCAGAAAGACACTGAGGGGTGAGAGAGTGTCCAGAGAAGGGAACAGAGCTGGGGAAGGGGCTGGAGTCACTCCTGTGAGAGAGCTCGGGGGTCTCAGCCGGGAGAAAAGGAGGCTCAGAGGGATCTTCGGGCTCTGCACAACTCCCTGACAGGAGGGGGCAGCCCTCACCTCGCTGGTGCAGCCGATCAGGAGCGAAATCTTGGCTCTGGTGAAACAAAACCAAGTTTAAGTTAGAAACACCCCCAGAGGGACCTGGGCAGGACAGGAGGCTCCTGGTGCACACCCGGTTACAGCAGCTCCACCACAGGACAGGGGTGGGGCTGATTCTCTGCCTTTGATGCTTTCAAACCGGCAGTGGGGAGTCTGTCCCCTCCCAGGAGGGCACACCTGGTCCATGCCCAGGAAATAACAGAATTACATCACAGAGCCACAGCTCTCGATGCTCCAGAAGGAATCCTGGCACCCCAGTTCACCCGATGGCATCAGAGGCATCACCTCAGAGCCCCGAGGTGAGGACAGGGATCACCAGAGCCCACCAGGTAGAGGAGTTCCACTGGCTTCACACCACAAACCTGCAGTTGGTTGAGCTGTGGGTTTTGGTTTTTTCCTTAACACCATTTATTTTACAACTTTGTCCAAGGTACTAATTTAGTGCTTTCTCCACGGCAAAGCAGCCTTCAGTGCTGCACAGACAGCAGACACAAAATGAACAGTTATTCTTGGATAATTTATTCAGAATTTTAATATAAACAGTTAATTGTTCAATATTCTGACACACAGCAAGGATTTTTTTTTTTTTTTACTATTCAAAGATTTTCTGTACATGTCACTGCTTGGCTCTTAGATATGAAAACACTGAAAAAATAAATCAAGGGGAAAGGTTTTTCTTTTTTCTTCCTTTTTAAAAAAAATCATGGCACATTTGATCCTTTATTTCAAACAAGAGGTATCTGCAGTACTATTTGTATTCTGGAACCTTTAGATACGCAGAGGGAAAGGTGGGAGCAGCAAGAATGAAAAAAAATAAAAAACCCAAGACTTCACAGAACATCACGTAACATGTAACTGGAACTACCTGTGGTTTATTTAAATGAAGCAGAGAGTGTTTGCTTTGAGCTGTGCTGGATGAAGCTGATGTCCAGGTCCCCCATCCATGAGGGTCCTCAAATGCAAACCAGTTTTGATACTCCAAGAATAAAATCATTCCCCTAACTAAAACAAAAGGTAATGCGTTTCCTGCTTAAATAACACTCTACCTCTGCAGATTTAGAAGAAGATTTCTAAAATTCTCCATCAGTTTTCAGGGGAAAAGACCTGGAAGTGGGGATGGTGGAAGCGTTGGAATGGTGCTGGGAGAGTCTGGATTCAGAGAGCTTTGGTGTCGAGTCCAGCTCAGAGCTCTCAGCTCAAGATTTACTGGTGCTGCTGGGACTGACCAGGGGCTGGGGCTCAGCTAAGCAAGAGCCCACATTTAACCTCCAGTGATGGCTCCTCTTTAGCTGCCAGAACTATTCCAAGTCCTCCCAGCCACCAGACCCTGTTCCCAAGGGATCTTTCTGGGCTGAGAAAGGAAACTTTAACACCACCAGTTGGAACACTGGAGTGGGAACAAAAACCACTACCAGGAACAGAATTTCTAGCTGATTGCAAATCTGTTGGCAAAAAAATAACAACACCATAGGAGTTAATACTAACTTTATTATACAATATTTAAAAAGTCATTTCTCTACCTGTCCCCTTACAGCTTGCATTGTGCTGCAGTGAATTTGCCCAAACTGCAAGAATAAGTGCTTCCTTCCAGGAAGGACAAGAAAATTAACTTTAAAAAGAAATACACATTTAATGACAGCAGATTTGCTAAAAATGGTAACTTTAGAGTTGCTTTTCAACAGTCAGGTTCCTCCAAAAGTCAACTAGATGATTGGCTTCACTCTTGTGATGCTCCTAACGAGGCTGAACACGTCAAGGCTTTACACCGACACTCACGGACAGAATCCAAGCAAAGGGAACACAGAGCCAAGCAGAAGGTAATAAAAAGGCCAAACTCCATTAAGTTCATACAAATACCAAACTAATCTTATGTTGAATTTCACAAAGTAACTATTTCTTGATTCCAACCCATTCAGCAGTTCCTTTCCCTGGACCACAGGACACTCCGAGGGGCGGCGGCTCTTTGGGCAGGGCCGGGGTTCCTGCCAGTCCCCGGCTCCCAGAGGATCACAGGGTTCATCTGCAGTTCCGAGCTCCCTCCAGGCCCTGAGCCGATCCCACACGGATCACGGGAGCACCTGGCACAGCCTTGACAGTAAGGTTTTATGGCACAAAGGTATTTTATGTTCTGGCTTGTAAAACAAGGTTCCAGTCTTGGTAGCAGGAAGGGCCCAGGACATCTCAGGGTCCGTCTTCGTGTCACAGTGGCTTTGAGAGGGAACTCGACTGCCTCCCTCCCTCTCTCCCTCCCTCCCTCTAAAGCAGAGGCTCAGCACCCTTCTCACTCCTGTCATTTCCTATTTGCCTTCAGTACAGTCAGCTCAGTAACACAAGAAACGACTTTGAGATTTTTTTTTTTCCCAAAGAGATACCAACACTATAGCCAACAGACTAATATTAAGCAAAGTGTCCCATCGCTATAATACAAATTCAGGAGGAAAGAGATAAACTACCCATAAATTAAGAGTACCCTTTAGCAACCTAAAAGCAGCCTCCTCATACCCACACAGCTGCTTTACCATCATCGCTGCAGCGTGGTCTAGTTCCCATCACCTTTCCCAACCCAGTGCTGGCACAGAGTTTATGTCTGAGCTCTTCTATTTTACAACACAATAGAGTATTTACAAGCAGCCAAGACAGACACGTTCCTAACCCAGCAGCCAAGCTTTGCAGCGCTGCGCTGGCCCGCGAGAGAAGTTCCAGACTGGCAAGAGCCGTTCAGGAAGTGGCAATCGAGTTTAATGTGGAAACCTTTCTGAGAAACCTCTCCAGCCTCGCATTTCAGACGTTTTCTCAGTGAAAGCTCAGCAGAGCTCAGCTTCTTGCTCCTTCTGATTCACCAGAGTGAATTTCTGGCTACGTGGTGATGCCAGACTGTGCCCAGGAGGCTCCAGCTGCTCCTGGACAGGCTGAGGGGTCTGTCCTGCTGCCCCGTGCTGTGAGCGGGGCATTCTCTGCCCACAAAGAGCAGGAGCCAACCCTCCAACAAATACTAATGCAAGGAAAGAAAGCTTCCCACTGCTGGCTGCCCTCCTCCAGCCATCCCACCTGCTCTCCTGTACTAGTGTTTGGTTCCTCCTAAGCAGCAGCAGGAGTGTTGTGCTTCCACTGCAGCTGGGGAATTCTGCCTCATAAGGATGTGGCCAGAGCAAAGAGCAGCAGCTCCCCCAAGGAAGGCTCAGCACAGCAGCCCTGGCTGGGCTGGGGTCCATGGCAACACCCCAAAGATTTCAACAGCACTTGAGTCTCCACTTGCAGGAATTCTCTGAGCAGGAATCAGCGAGATCCAAGTGAGGCATTCGGGCATCCCCAGGGCGAGGATCTTCCAGCAGCAGAGACCAAAGTGTCAGCTGTGAGCCAAGGAAGGATTTTCCAGCAGTGAGAGCTGGGCTTTGCGGGTGATGTTCATTTATTCTTCCTAATTCTACAGCTGAGTGTGATCTGTAACAGCCACGAGCAGCAACCACTAGTGTTATTTGTTTTACAGAGGAGAAACACGATACCCTCCCCACTGGTACCACACGCCTTCCCTCCCCCTGGGCACAAGGTAGGAAGGATGAGTAACCTTCACACAGTGCTGGGTACAAACAACTGCTCCGTTTGGTGCAGGGTGAAGGTGACACTGAGCCATGGGAGGGGACTGCCTGTCCATGGAGCAGCACACACTCCCTGGCTCGGCCATCTGAGTGTTCAAACCATGTGTTCTCACAGGGCCAACCAGTATCAACCGCGTGGAAAAGCCAGACCCAATACGAGGTTCCAATGTTCCTTCAGGTAAAAGATCTTCTATTCCCACAGTTATGATCACTGCCATTGGAAATGTTATCAAAGCAAGGGTGTGCTGGGAAAGGTTTGTTTCAGCAGGTCACTGGCAGGACCTTGGGTCACCTGTGTGCAGCGAGAAGAGCAGTGACCAAGCCACCCCAGTGCAACCCCAACAGCAAGGGCTGGTCCCAGTCCCTGCTCCATGCTGGCACATGCTGATCCAGGAGGAAGCAGCCTGCTCCTTTTAGGTCATGAGTTCACTGAAGTCCAAACATTTAAATGGGTCTTTTGTTCTTTTTTTTTTTTTTTTTTTTTTTTTTTAAATCACAACAGAACTAAGGGATGAGATCAGATCCAAATTTGTAAATGGGTTCATTGGCCACTACTGTTCAGATTAGGGATCAACAGTGACGAGCCATTCTCCTTCCCATTCCCTTCATGAATGGTCCCTGGTATTGGAATCAGCTGATACTGATTTTCCCTGATCCACAATAGGTCCAGACCAGAATATTTAAACAGGTTTAGAGGTGCGTAGTATTAAAAAATATCCTTAAGAAACACTGAGGTAGACTGCACCAGAACAGGACAAAAATAATCCCACCACATCCACTTGCCAAGATTTTGCGGATACAAATTTACATGTTCTGTGTGTTTAAGAAAACAAATTGTTGCCTTTTTTTTTACAGTGTTTTATATATTAAAATAAATAAAAAAATTCTAATAAGAAAAACTTCTCTTCCTTAGAAAAGTGTGAGAATATGTCTTCTTTCCTGCAGTGTAGTATAGAGCTGCTAAACAGTTACGACTTTGTAAAGCAGAAGAAATGTAAACGAGGCCTTTTGAAATCCAAAGGTTCTCACCCATGTCTGGACTGCATTTTCCACCCAAATTTGTGGAGCAACCTTTACCCTCCACCTGGGTTGAACCGATCAGCCTCCAGCAGCAAAGGGCCCAACAGCTCCCAGTGCTGCCCAGAGTCTGTCGTGCCCCCTTTTATGACTCTGGAAGTGCTGTTTTGGCCTGAAGCAGCTGAGGGCAGAGGTTCCCAGAACCAGCTGCACCCCTGGGCGAGGGCTTGGAGAGCTCTTCCTTCAGGACTGCAGCCCCTCTGCCTCGCTCACAGCAGCAGCACTGCCAGGCTGGAGTCACAGCCCAGCCCATGCTCTTGCTCTCCCAAGCCAGGCCACCTCGCTTTCTCCTGGCAGAGAGCACAAAACACATCTTGGACTTCTCCAGGAGGAGAAGTGAAGGACTGAGCATGTCTCCCTGCTGTTCAAGCACCTCCTGCACGACACGGGCCTGCGACATCCATCATCTTCCTCCCCTGCTCCCGCGCTGCTCCCGCAGCTCCACGCTGGTTTCACCAGCCCGGGCTGAGTTCCACCCTTGTTCTCCAACATCAGGTGCCCATCAGCTCTGTCTTTGCAAACAGCAGCACAACAAAGCACAGTCCTGATGGTGAGTGCTGACATCCTGACAAGCCTTGTCCTGGGAGTTCTGCAGCATCTCGGGAATTCTGCAGCAGGAATCTCAGGGAACACAAGGCTGGAGGCCTGGGAGCAGCAGAGAGGCAGCAAACCTCGGTCACCTCCGGTGTGCAGAGCCCAGAGCTTTGTGCTCCCTGCTTCAGTGTCCCTTCCTCAGCTCCAGTTCGTGCTCATCTTCTCTCTCTGGCTGCATCTGCAGCACAGGAGGCAAAGTGAGGGGCACGGGGGCGGAGGAGGAGCAGGACTCGAGGCCAGGATGTTCTGTGTCCTTCAGCTCCCAACACCCAAAGATGGGGCTTCGACTGGAGCCAGCTGACTGTGTTGTATAAATCATGAAACTATTACAAAGCCTTGTCAAGTATGAACTGAACATGTGTTTCATCGCTCCCGCAAGGCTAAAATTAGTTCATTCTGAAATCTTTGGACCACTTTAAGACCAAACCATCCCCCAAAACTCTCCTCGCCCCAAAAGGATCATAAACAGTCAATAATTTATATGAAGTTAAAATTTAAACTAAAGACATCTTTAAATATGTTACAACAAACAATATATATACTCAATGCTGTAAGGACAGAAAACTCCGTGTCTCAGGTCAGGGGACTCCTACTTCGTTTGGTCTTGAAAGTACCCACAAATCTCAGAGTTCTGCTCATTTAGCTCCCAGCACGTTTTCCTCATTTGTTAATGAGAGAAAACCTGCTCCCAAGAGTCCTCAGTATAAAAAATAATCTGTTTAGGGTTCAGTCCCTCCAGGGAAATGGGGAAAAAAGATAAGTACACACTTCCAAGAAGAGGAAAGCTCCTGTGAGAACAGAGAATCATAGAGTATGCTGAGTTGGAAGGGACCCACCAGGATCACCAAATCCAACTCCTGGCCCTGTGCAGGACACCCCGAGAATCCCACCATGTGCCTGAAAGCGCTGTAAGTTGTGTACAAAACCAGAAGTGTCTCTTTTGCTATAGGGTACACCCCACATGTTGATACTGCACACACGCACACACACGCCCACGCACGCACCCCGGGGCTTTCACCCCTTGAAAACAAAGTATGAAAGCAGCAGCTATTGGTCAATGTGAGGATCTGGCGCGTCCGACTGATGTGCTGAATCCTTCAGCTGTAGTGGAGAGCCTGCCTGAAAGCCTGGAATTCTACTGGAAGTGCTCTTGTTCCACGCTGCTGGGCTGGAGCTCAGGCACCAGAGAACTTCACGTCTTCTGCTGGCAAATGCAGATGCTTCTCCTTCAGTTGAACTCACACGGTCGCTTCCTGTTGTGAAACCATGGTTACAGAAGGGACAGCAGCCATGGAAACCTCTTCCATTTATGTTCACAGATAAGTCCACTGACAACCAGTCAACTTGGCAAAAAAAAAAACCAAAAAAAAAAAAATTTAATCATAAGATGATTAAAAATCTGAAGAGTTTGCAGATGTGTGTCATACACTGTGGCAGCAATAACAAGAGTCCTGAGATTTGTGGAGGGGGGAAAAAAGCAGACACAACCCTTGGGCCAAACAGGAAGTGTTAGGAAGGACTTGACCTGGGCATGGAGAGAATCCGCCCGTTTTTCTTGCCACCGTTCATGTGAGTGTAAGGGATGTGCTCCTCGTAGTTGCCCTTGAGGGCCATGGAGGGTCCATTGTCCCTCCCCAGCGCTTTGTCCCTCTGTGAGTACGAGGAGGGGTCGAGGGGAATGCTCTCCATGTTCTCAAAGTCCATCTCGTACTCCTCCGTCTCCAGAGGTTTGTTCTCCTCGCTGTAGAAGAAGGAGACCTCGTGGAAGCTGGGGTGCAAGTCCTCCTTCAGCATCTCGATGATCTCAATGAAGGTGGGGCGCATCTTGGGGTTGTACTGCCAGCACATCTGCATCAGGCTGTGCCTGCAGGAGCACAGGGCAGAGTCAGGGGCAGCAGAAACAATCCCACGTGCAGACACCCATAGCAGACCCCCCACCACCCACACTACGCCTCTGACACCCCAGGTTGCTTGCTCTCTTTCCAGCCTACACATCTGCCTGGAGATCCTGACCCTCCTTTTTCTCTATTTCTGTCTAGATGAAAAATTCCTTCCGATTCCTTCAATTGTTCTTGACTTGGCTGCTGAAGGAAACAGGGCTGTGGTTCACAGACTCTGTGTGGGTGGGTGTGGGTGTGCACACGCACTTACAGCCAGGTCATCCTTTTTTAATTAATTCCCTTTTAATTTTAACTCAGCTGAAAGATAACAAAGCTCCCAAAACTTCAAGGAAAATGGGAGGCTGGGCAGAGGACAGAGGTCCTGTAAACATCCCACCCAAAAGAAAGGCTGCAGCAAGAGGTCACGTGTTATCAGACACCATGGAGAAAGAACTCACAAATAGAGTTTCAGACTGGAGTTTGTCACTGGCCTTCAGACAAATGTCCAGCACAGCAGGCTTTTTTCATAGGGATACTCACAAAACATGTTTATTTTATGACTGGAAGTGCTGTTTTGGCCAAAAGCAGCTGGGGGAAGAGGCTACCAGAATCAGAGAGTTACCATCTGTGCTCCCTTTTCTAGCCAGAGCTGCTTTCCCTCACAAGTGCTCCAGTGTGACTCCTCACTCAGAATCCCATGATCACTGAGGTTGGAAAAGACCTCCCAAGATCATCAAGTCCAACCTTTGACCCACCCCCACCTTGTTACCAGCCCAGAGCATTGAGTGCCACATCCAGCCATTCCTTGGACACCTCCAGGGATGGGGACTCCAAACCTCCCTGGGCAGCCTCTTCCCTGGATCTCTAAGGATGCTTTGGTGGAATTTCTGTGGGAGGTGCCTCACTAAGCCTGTTTTGCTGCTCCCCAGTCGAGGAGGGGTTAAGAGGTGCCCCAGGTCAGGCCATCTTTGCTGGCCACACTTCAGGCAAGGAGTGCAGCTGGGGTGGGTGTCCCTGCCTGCCCACTTACAGCCTCTCCGGGCAGTTGTCCGGCTGATCCAGGTATCCTCCATCCATGACAAACTTTAGCACCTGTTCATTGGAGAGTCCCTGGTACGGCTGCTCTGCCAAGCTGCTTATTTCCCAAAGGACAACACCAAATGACCTAAGGGAGAGAGAAGGCTCCTGGTGAGAACAAAACATCCTGGAGCCCTCCCAGTGACAGAGTTATTTTGGAAAACAAGCACTTCAAAACTACATGACTGGTATTTTCGTGGAAGTGTTTCAAAACAACTGCTTTGTTTCGTCTGTGCTCTGAGCAAGTCAGTTCAAACTATGTGTGCTAAAACAAGATCTCCTGAGCTGGAATCCATCTGGGATTGCAGAGGACAACTTACCACACGTCGGAGTAGGTGGTGAACACCCCATCCTTGAGCGACTCCGGGGCCATCCAGCGCACGGGCAGCAGCCCTTTGCCTCCCTTGCGGTAATAATCCGTCTCGTAGATGTCCCTGGTCATCCCAAAGTCTGAAGAGAAGCAATTGGGATGTGTTAAATGCCTCTTCCCTCCATCCTGCTTTTCCTCTGCAACACCTCCAGATGGATGTTGCCTTCCCCTCACTGCCAAAGCCCAGCCTGCAGTCATCTGTCACCTCGTGATGAATGTTCAAAACATTCTCCTTTTCCTGCATTTTTTCTACACAGTCACAACAGAGATTCCAGAGTTAAATTTTTTGGTGACATGATTTTATTCATCCTCTGTAAGTAAAACAGAGCTCCCTTTGCCTGAAATCCCACTGCCCTGGCTTTAAATCCAGAGAGCTCTTAAAAATCACCACACTGTGGGGTTCCAGGTTATTTTTAAATGTTGTATTTACTTATTTCTAAAAAGGTTTGGGTTAAAAACTGGGTTAAATTACTTTTAAAAGCCACCTGACCCAATGACAGGATTACCAGCACTGGGTTTGTTATACCCAACTCCTTCTCTGTCTTAATTCTCACGGAATAAAAGACCAGTGAGACAAACCTAGGTAGTTTAGGCTGGAAAGGTAATTAACTTTTAGGACAGAGGTTTGGGAATAGAGAAGGTGAGAAAAGCTGCTCTGGTTCTATAGGAGATGTTGTTCTTCCTGAAGTCCACACAATTCTGTCACAGGGAAGAAACAGAGGCAAGTGCTGCAATTTCCCATAGGCAGACAGTGAGAATCACCCCTGTCTGACACACCGGTTTTCTCAATTGGCTTTTACAACAAACACGATGCACAGGAGCATCTCCTGCTCACAGGATGGGCTGAGTTGGAAGGGACCAGCAGCACCTACCCCCGATTTTCACAGTGAAGTCCTCTGCCACCATGCAGTTGCGGGCTGCCAGGTCCCTGTGCACGAACTTCTTGGCGTTCAGGTAGGCCATGCCGTCGGCGATCTCCGCCGCCATCTGGATCATCTCCCTCAGCGTCGGTGGCGGCCGCCCAGGGTTATTCTGCCAGGAAAAAATCACAGTCACACCATGCTTTGGGTGAGATGTGACCTTAAAGGTCATCCAGTTCCTTGCCATGAGCAGTGGCACCTTCCAACCCGGCCTTGGATGCTTCCAGATTCTCTGGGCAATCTGTGCCAGGCCCTCCCCACCCTCACAGCCAGGATTGTCTTCCCAATATCAAATCAAATCTACCCTCTTTCAGCTTAAAGCCATTAAATAAAGAAGTATTAAACCCCAAATCAAGTCACTCTGTTCCACAACAAACTCCCTCTCTCCTGTCTTTACCTCAGCTTCAGGTCTCAAAGACCGGAGGTAACTTTTCAGATCCCCATGTGCCATCAGCTCCATGACCACCAGAGTGGGCTGTCCCTTGGAGACCACTCCGAGGAGGCGAACCTGGAAAACGAGTGAGAAATTCCCTGGAGGCTGTGTCCAAACAGAGTGGGCAAAGTCAACACCCCCTGAAACAGAGCTTAGTACAGATGATTGCTTCTAAACCAATCATTTATTAAAATACCCTATGTGGGTCTTGCTACATCTTTCATAGTTCTATTTCTCCAAAATATCTAGTCGACTTGCAAAGTCATCATCTGAAACTCGTTTCTAGTTCAATTTCTCTCCCAACAATATCTGTCCTATTCCATGGCCTAAGTCAGCATACTTTATCTCAAAGTTTGCATACAGATGCACAAGACTATGTGAGCCTTCTGTCAGGCTTTGAGAATTTTCTACAAATCCATTTCCCACACCCCACAAGGCCATGTCAGGCTGAGAGGTTTAGAAAGGGCAGCAGTGAAACGACTTGGGCAGAACGGGTTCTGTGGAATCCAGCAGGGACAGATCCCAGCTCTGATGGATCTGCTGCCTCTGCTGCTTTGGCGAGCTGAGGGTCGGGCTCTGAAGGCACAGCAGAGCTGAGCTGTGTGCTGAGGCACCCAGCACTTACCACATGATGGCAGCTGAAGCCTTTCATCACAGAGGCCTCGTTGAGGAACTCGATGCGCTCGCGCAGGCTGGCGGACTCGTTCACCGTCTTCACGGCCACGCGCGTCTCGGGCTCTCCCTTCACGATGTCCTTGGCAATGCCCTCGTACACCATCCCAAAGGAGCCCTGGCCCAGCTCCCTCAGCAGGGTGATCTTCTCCCGTGGCACCTCCCATTCATCAGGGACATAAACTGTTGGGCACAGGGGAACAGGTGTGAGCTCAGCATCTTCTAAAAGACGCTCCCACAGCAGCCTCGGTTAGCGCTGCCACACTACGGGGGCTGAATTCTACAAAAAGACCACAGAGACAACTCCAACCCCATCCTGCTGCACTGACTGCAGGATTACACAAGAAATAAGCCCTGGTTGCTCTCACCATCACTGGCACTGATGTACTCGGGGTTGGAGGATGCATACAGGGGTCCTGTTGGTCCTTCGGTTTGTCTGGAAGAGACACAAATTCCTCAGCACTCTGCAGCCTCTGACACCCTCGAGGTGAGGGCAGTTTGATTAATCCCCAAACCATGCAGCAAATAAATAAACTGTCCCCAGATTTCCTATTTCCTGCGCTTAAAAGTAATGCTGTGCTTTTCTATGGAAATAGAAAATAGTTTCTATGGAAATTAGAAACTAAACAAAAACTGACTCCCAACCAAACAGCAAAACTTTTGGATGTAAGTTTTGGTGTTTCTGGTGCAAACAAGAGGAAACTGCACTCACCTCTTTTTCACAAGCACATAAGCAGCTCCAATAATTCCAGCGATTATTATGGCAAAAATAATTGGAACAATGATAACAGCAATATTTGGCTGAGCATTCACTAGGAGAGAAAAAGAGAGTTGGAGGTATTACACAAGTCCAAAATACAAATTTTTTCCCCAATAAAACCTCCCCTTCCAATAAACTGGAACAAATACAAAACTAGAGGCTATTTCAGATCAAAACGTGGGGCTGGTCAGACTGAGGACTAATAAACAAAAGCCAAGTGTTTCCAAGTAATTTCAGGTTCTTGACGACCGATGTATTTGGTAAACATTTAATGACTCCATGCGGCTCTGTGTGCACTGCCTGCTACACCCCATCCTCCAGAAACAACCTGAGTTTCTGTCAGGGATTAAACATCAAAAATAAGATGAACTCACAATAATCAGCCACGTAGAAGTAGGTGGGCTCTGTCCAGGAGCCGTTCCCGGCCAGGGAGGTGGCGCGGATCCGCACGCTGTAGTTTCCAGGCTGGAGCCCCCGGAGCTTGCAGCCGCTCTCGCTGGCAAAGTGCTTACGGGACACGCAGAAATGGGCCTCCTGTGGGGACAGGGCAGTGCCAGGCTCATCCTGCAGCACCCAGGGCCCCCTGAGACTTTCCTGGAGCTCCTGCAGCAGCCAGAGCTCCCTGAGAGCTTCCTGGAGCTCCTGCAGCCCCCAGAGCTCCCCAGGACTCCTGCAGCAGCCAGAGCTCCCTGAGACTTTCCTGGAGCTCCTGCAGCCCCCAGAGCTCCCTGAGACTTTCCTGGAGCTCCTGCAGCGAGCTCCTGGGGGCTTCTGCAGCACTCAGAGCTCCCTGACAGCACCCCCAGCACTCCTCCAGCACCCAGAGCCCCCTGACAGCTCCTGGGGGCTCCTGCAGCAGCCAGAGCTCCCTGACAGCCCCCCAGCACTCCTGCAGCACCCAGAGCTCCCTGACAGCTCCTGGGGGCTCCTACAGCATCCAGAGTTCCCCAAGAGTTTCCTGGGAACTCCTGCAACACCCAGAGTTCCCTGACAGCTCCTTCAGGCTTCTGACAGCTCCCCAGCACTCCTGCAGCACCCAGAGCTTCCTGAGAGTTTCCTGGGAACTCCTGTAGCACCCAGGGTTCCCTGAGAGTTTCCTGGGAACTCCAGCAACACCCAGAGCTCCCTGACAGCTCCTTCAGGCTGCTGTAACATCCAGAGCTCCCTGACAGCTCCCCAGGACTACTGCAGCACCCAGAGCTCCCTGGGGCTCTTGTAGCACCTCTCTGGCTGGCAAACACACACCCAAGGGCTCTCAGTCTGCTCCAGGTTAGTGGTTTGTGCTGCATTTGTGTTTTGCAGGGCAGTAGATCAGGTTACAGAGAGCAAGTGGCATGTGCTGCCCTGGTTCTCACCACTGACACCGGGCCTGCACTGGTGAGTGCCACTGTCTCCCTGGCACTGACACCAGCCCTGTCCCCATGGCAGTGACACCAGCCCTGGCCCCCTGGCACTGACACCAGCCCTGTCCCCATGGCACTGACACCAGCCCTGTCCCCATGGCACTGACACCAGCCCTGTCCCCAAGAGCTCGTGGGCTGCTCAACGCCTTCCTAACTCCTCTAAGCAACTTAAATTTCACAGAATCACAGAAACATCAAGGTTGGAAGAGACCTTCAAGGTCAGCAAGTCCCAACAACAACCCAGCACCACCATCATTAGCCTTAAAATGTGTCCCTGGGTGCCACCTTCAGACACCTCTTGAACACTTCCAGAGATGGTGACTCCACCATCTCCTTGGTCAATTTATTCCACTGCCTGAGCACTCCTGCAGGGAATTTTTTTTTTCTGGTATCTAATCTGAACCTCCCTGGTGCAACTTTCATCTGAGACACAACAATGTGAGATTTCTGTCCTTCTGTGAAATAACATTTCTACAAAAGCTCAGTGCAGAAAGTTGGCAAATCAGCTAAACTTGCTGAGCAAACGGGCACCACAGAGACAGATTATTTCCTGATGTCATCCCAGGCTTCCAGAGGAGACAAATTCACCAGTGAAGTTTTGTATTCTACTAGTTCTGCACCAGGAAACCCAACTAGACAGGGCACTGTATGCACAAGGACTGTCAAATCCTGAAGAGCCCTGGGCTCCCAGGTGGAGGCACTTCTCCAAAGGTGCTGTGAAAGCTGAACCTCTCACCTCTGTCTCCCCAAGCCGCCCGTAGTTCACCTCGTAGAGCACAATGAGGCCGTTGGGCTCCTTTGGCTCCTGCCACTTCAGATGCACAGTGTTCTTCTCCACCAGCTCATGGGAAACTGGGCCAACGATGTCATCAGCCTTAGCTAGAACCGAGTTCAAGACCAGGTTTAGTTTCATGTCTTTGGGCAAAATTCACACCTGCCAATACCTCATCCATCCTCCTTTCCCACCGGGACATAAGGACGGGCCCAGCCCTACATATTGCAGCTGCCTCCCATGGGAAAAGCAGCATTTTGGGGACAGCCAGCAAGCCACAGCAGGGCTCAGGGAGAGAATCACCTTCTGGCATGGTCCTGGCACTGACATAAGCTGCCACGCTGCAGCGGGACTCCTGGGCATCGTGGTTGCAGGCGTGCAGCTCGATGCGGTACCCGGTGAAGTGCCTCAGCCCCGAGATCACCAGAGACTCCTTGGACAGCACCTTCTCAAAAGGTTTCTGCTCCTCTGCACCCTCAGCTGAATTGTTGGGAGAGGATGGGATGGTGGGTAACACCACGGTGGCGTTTGCCACGGAGCCGAGGTCTCTTCGTTTTCTTGACGGCCTGTTAAACAACACGGGTCACCACGTCAGTTGTTGCAGTCAATGTCAACACACTCAGCTGAAAAGGAGGAGTTAAAATGGGAGAGAGCTCACAGTGACACTGAAAACTCCAGCTGAACCCTGATATTTGCAATGCAATGAAGAAATTCAGGATTTTTTTTTTTTTTTTTTTTAAACTAAGACATGCATCTTTACAAAATCCTGTATCCCCCAGACTCTTCTCCCCGCACAACTGCACGCAGGGAGATAAAATAAAAATAAACCAACCCAAGCTTCAAGTATTTGCTTGAGAATTCAAGTTCCCCTGGATCTCTCAGCTGAGTCTAAGTTTACCAGGTTGCCTCACAGATGCCTGGGGCAGGGTTGCAATGCTTTGGAGTTCAGCTCCCACCCGCTGCAGCTCTGAGCACACGAGGTCACGCCACGGCCCCGACTCGGTGACCTCAGATGTGCCACATATCCCAAGTGTCACTAACTTGCATTTATAAAGCAAAAGGCAACTCTCCCAGCTCTCTGGAATACATTTGCTGCTCTCACCCCTAAGGCTGAACCTCAATGGATGCACGAAGCATTTTAACCTTTTCCCAAGAGATCAAATCTATTAAGTCCTTTTCATGGCATGCATTTAGAACTCATGATCCTGATTATATATTCATTGGGTGGTTTTGTTAACCAAATGCTGCTCCTCAAGTTATTGCATTTCAGTCTGAAAATCTGATTTTTTCACTTGTAAAGCCAGCACCTGCAGTGTGACCATGTCATCTTCCCTGTCTGCACCTGAGTGCCACCAGCCAGCTTTAATGTAAGGTTTTGCCAGCAAATAAACAGAATAAATTCAACAGAATTAAGAAGCATTCAGGAATGTCATTTTCTTGGGGAAAAAAAAAAAAAAAAAAAAAACAAAAAAACAAAAAAAAAAAAAAAAAACAAAAAAAAAAACACCCAAAGAAGAAAGGATTAGTACCAAACCAAAAGTGCTCAGTCTAACACTCTTATGTGCTGCCACACACTTGCCACAGGGAATTCCAGGTCGGGAACTAACCAAGGTGGTGAATCAGTAACTGTATTCAGTTACACAAAAGGAATTAATGCCAGTTGAAATCCAGACCATGTATTTTAAGGGGGTGATGATCTTTTTGTGTGTGTGTGCATGTGTGTGCAGCTATTAAAGGGTACAAAGAGTGACCTGATCTGAACCCACACTTGAGGCATCTCCAGGCTCTAAAAATGTAACAAGCTGTTGAAGCAAATCTTTGCTGCTGAACTGAACTTTCCACTGCCACCTCTGACTACCAGGCCATAGCCAGCCCCAGCCCCAGCCCCAGCAGGGACAGCTCTGACAGGTCTCTGCCACCTTCCCTGCTTCCTTCTGCCTTCCCTGGTGCTGTTTCCTCTCCTACAGCACAAGCCACCAGCCAGAAGGCAGAGTTTGAGATGTTCTCAAACTAAACACTGGACTGCACACAACACAACACAAATATTCACAGAGTTGTCATCATCACAGCATGGTTTGGGTTGGAAGGGACCTTAAAGCCCACCCAGAGCCACCACCCCTGCCATGGGCAGGGACAGCTTCCACTGTCCCAGGCTGCTCCAAGTCCTATCCAACCTTGGACACTGCCAGGGACCCAGGGGCAGCCAGGGCCTCCCCACCCTCACAGGGAACAATTCCTTCCTGCAGAATATTCATCCACCTGATGACAAAGCAGGATGGCAAACAGCAGGTTCAGCAAGCACATTCCAGTTTTAAGTTTTTTCCTTCTTACTAATTAACTCCTTTTGGAGCTGCTGTTCCCTCTGCCTGTGTGGTGGTGTGAGCAGTGTCCCCTCAGGATGGGGCAGAGTTCAGGGACCCAGCTCTGGGTCATGCCACCTCCCTGCTTGGGAAGGATTCCTTATGGTCAAACAGGACCTGGTTTGCATAAAAGCAAAGCTACACCCTCTGTTTATCAAGTGTGAATTCAGCTGATCCTCGTGTTCAAGGGATTTTTGTTTTTCACAAGTAAAACAGTAATTTGACCACTGATGCAACACGGAGTAAAATGCAAGAATTCCTTCTCAAGCCACAAAAAGTTAATAAAAGCTTTTGAAGCTGTAAATCCCCAATCTTCCCATATTTATTATCCTGGATTTGCAGCAATTTTCTTGCCAAATTCTCTGTATTTTCAAACATCTGATTCTTCTCAGAGTTGTTCCAGTGTAATTTGCATTGAGGCCATCTCAGCAGCTCCAGGGAGTTCCCTGTGAAACCCTCAGGCCCAGGTTCCTCCTGTCCCCACAGGTGCCCAGGGGGTGGAGGGGCCTGGAAGTGACACCTCAGCACACACAGTATGGCCTGTGCTGGGGGATTCCAAAAATGCCTTTGGTACCTTAAGCCAAGCTTTTCCACACCCCTGAAACTACCCCAGGTCAGCTGGCCTGGCAAAAGCATTTTAGATTGGTCTGTACAATTAAGTGAATTGGGAAAAGCAGGAGAAAACAATTACTTTTAAAGTGAAAAATTCCTCAGATCTTGCTCCCCCAGGAATATTGGGAATGGCACAAATGTGTGTGACAGAGGACAGAGACAGAGAACTGAGGCTGCAGTGGTGATGGAGGGAACACCTGGAATGACACCCTGAACAGCAGCCACTGAGCTCCCCTCTGCCCCTCAGGACTTCTTCTGCAATCTTGTCCTGCTTCCTACAGAATCATGGAGGGCTGAGGCTGGAAGGCACCTCTGGGGATTGTCTGATCTGAGCCCCTGGCCCAAAGCAGGGGCAGCTGGAGCAGGGGGCTCAGGACCATGCTGGGCCATCCCCAGGGATGGAGACACACACGCCTGGGCAGCCTGTGCCAGGGTGTGACCAGCCCTGAGCTCCAATCTCTGCAGAACTCTCCAAAGTGAGAGCAAATAACACAGGAAAGAAAGAAACAAAGCATCAGCTGCTGATGGCCACTTTGTTGAGCTCCAAAGGGGACCTGGTGTGAGACACTGCCAGCTCTGCCTGCGTAGAGGAACATTCCTGAACTTCTAGTTTGGGTTTTTTGTCACTGCCAGAGAAAACTGAGCCCCAGGAGTTGTGACAGTGGCTCCTGGAGTGGGTAATCAACGTGCCCAGGGGGAAGGAACTGTGATTTCCAGAGGGGTGAGATCAGCCCTGGACTAAATCTGGATCCTGCCCAGGGATCAGATCACTGGGAACAGGGCAAGAGGGGAGAAATGGCACATGGAAAACAAGGAGACATCAGGGAGAAAGTGCTGTGATTCTGCTCCCCTGGCATCTCATGTTCCCTGCTGGCCTCATCCCTGAGATTCCTCCCATGACTGACAAGTTCTTTCTCGCCAGGAGAGACCACACAGCACCTCAGGAGAGGTCACTGAACTCTCAGGAGCCATGAAAAAAGCACCTGAAGTAAACCACACTCCCTGCTCTCTGCCAGGCTCTGTGAGCAGGTGATGGCACAGTATTCACAGAAAAAGAATTCTGATTTATGTGGCGACAGCCTGGAGCCTGCCAGGGGTGGCAAGCAGGGCACGTGGCAGCAGGGAGATCTCTTCACCACTGCCTTGTTTTAGAGGATTAGTTGGCCATGGGATGTGGGCATTTCTTCCTCAGGAGGCTGACAAGGTGGCACATCCTGGTGATTGGTTTCTTCCTAAAATACATACCCCAGAAACTGGCCTGAGCAGCATCCTGGGCTGTCTGCACAATAAAATTGGTGGGGGGAGGAAGAAGGAAAAAAAAAAAAAAAAAAAAAAAAAAGAGATCAGACTGTCAGAATTGTCTGCCTGCATCAGGAGGAGTTGGGCTTTTGCACATGGCTTGGTTCTCCTCTGCTTTGGAAATGTCATGTCCTGGCATCCTCTGGCACACTGGAATTCATCCTGATGGGCACCAACAGCCAGGGAACAGCAAAAGGAAGGGCTCTGCCCAAGCTGCCAGGTGAGGACTGCAGGCACCAGGGCAGGGAACACCAGGGATGCTTTAACAGGGAAAATGCTCAGTGCAGGGACCCAGGCAGCTGCAAAGGCAGGTTTGTTGGCTGAGAGCAGCAAGCAGAGAATAAATTTAGAGCACAAAACGCGTGACAGGGAGGAGGGTAAATCACCACAGATTCTACCCTGCTCCCCAACACTTCCTCCCCGAGCTGCAGATGAAGTGTGAAGACATTCAACACCACTTAATGTGACACCAAGTGTGCCACTGAAAACAGGACATTCACCACCCACAGCACTCACATTCCTCATGGTATTGAAGGTATTTCCCACACTAAGTGAAGGGAGACCACAAATACCACGCTGAAGGACGAGGCTGTGGCCTGGTAAACTGCCCTTTTCCTTTCTTTTCAACTCAATGAAAAACTTGACCACGAAATTTCAAGTCAGGAAAAGAAAATCGCTATTTTTGGCATCATCTGATGCCAGAGGAGCTGCAGGCTGTTTGTTAAGGATTCTCACTTTATTCTTGAGCTGAGGAGAATTCAGGGACAGGAAATGAAAGCAGGATCTTCCCAATCTGCAGGAACATCCGTGGTAGGTGCTCAGCTCTCCCCATTCCAACACCCCTATCCAGCTGGACTAGACAGGCTCATGGAAGCCTGGCAATGTGGCTGTGTCCAGCCTGGTATTTTTATTTAGTCCTCAATTACATTTCCCTCCCCCTGACCCCTGCACATTCCTGTTTGATGTTCTCACCTGGGCACAAAAACCTCGTTGTGAAGATAATTCTCGAAGGTCTTGCGGAAAGCAGACTCCTCCAGCTCCTTCTGGATCTGGGAGTCTGTTTTAGGACAGGAACAACATTCCCCACTGACATCCTCAGCTTCACTCTGATTATACTTCTGGGGGTCTTCAGATTCAAAAGGAGGAGACCACGTCCTTGAGGGCAGCTTTAACCCTGGGGACAAAACAGTTTTAGTGGCACTTGTGCCTGTCTTGGCAGAAGATGTTTGACCCCACAGAAAGATCCCAAACCCAGTGTACACAGGATTCATGGCAAATTTGGGCATCCCATATTTCACATCCAGGGATGAACAGTTCCCTCTTTTCTGACAGGCCTTTAATTAAAAAATGTTATTTTTGAAATGGAGCTTGGATGCTGCTTTACCTCAGTTCAGGTGACACAGAGCAGCAGGTGAGATTTTGGAAGTCTCAGTGATATTCTGTGCTCTCAAGGAATTCCAAACCAGGCACCAGCTGCCTTCAAAAATTAACTTGGCCCTGAGCTCCAGCAGCGCCAACATTTTTAACTTCACTATCTCCATTGCTGCTGTTAAACTCATAGTTCAGTTTAAAAGGAGCAAGGGCAGAAGGGAGATGCCCAAAGGAAAAAACATGTGATTACTTTGTAAAAAACATTTTTAGACCTTTTACACATGCCTTGGCAGGAGCACCTAATGTAACAAAACAGGGAAGGGCAGAGCTGGTTCTAGAACAATCCTGAATCCAGCAGAACTGAGCCCCCAGAGCACTTCCAAGGCAAAAAACCCTCAGGCAGTTCTGGGAGAGACTGAAGGAAACCCCTGGAGGGAGAAGCAGCCACTCACCTTTCAGGCAGTAATCGAGTTCATAGAGCTCACTGTCCTCTGCCTGCTGCTGCCAGTACACCAGGTAGTGTGTGATGTTCCCGTTGGGCTCCGAGGGCGGCTTCCACTTGAGGATGATTTGGGATGAGGAGTTGGAGACAGAGATGGGATCCAACGGGACCGACGGAACTGTGTGGGTGGGGGAGAGACAGAGGTCACTGCACTGCCCTCCCAAAGCAGGGACCAGCACAGGCAAATTTCCATTTCTAAGGGAATCAGCACAGGCAAATTTCCATTTCTAAGGGAATCAAGCATTCCCTGGCACCCAGCAGGCTCCTCCAGGCTGGGCTGGATGATGCTGGAGGTCTCTTCCAGCTTTAATGATTCCTCTACCAAACTGGATAGAAGAGGTGCCCATTGGCACCATCTGCAATCAGAGCCCTGGTTTAGGAATTCCTTCCTACCAAAGCAAGGCAGTGGGAAGTTTCCTGGATATGGGACTTGCACAACCCCCAGGCAGGGTAGTTTAGGCCTGTTTTAGCCCCAGCAATGAGCTGCACTGACCCGTGGCGTTGGTCTGCACGTAGATGATCTCGCTCTTGGCGCCGTACGTGCGCCGCTCGTCGGAGAAGGTGACCAGGGTTTTCACAAACACTGCATATTGTGTCCAGGGCTTCAGCCCCCTCAGGAGCCACCCTGGCTGGGTCTGGGCCTTGGGCTCGTTTGAGCGTGGTGGGGGGTCAACATCCACAACTGTCCAGCTGTTGGAGCCACAGGCATCCTGACCATCGAACTCCGTCACGTTTTGGTAGGGACTTGAGGAAAGAGAAGGCTCCAATTAACAGAATCCTCAATCAGGCTCTTAGAAACTTTTCTAAAGACACACTGGAAGTTATCACCCTTTACCCTTCAGAGAAAGCAAAATTATCTCATTGTATTTATTCTGAAAGGGAGGCACTGGGAGCTTTGTCACCTGGGCCTCCAACAGCACCACAGAGCAGGATCTGTGACACACATGACCCCAACAACTAAATCCAGACTGATTATTGTCAGCTTTATGAAAATCAGCTTGGTTACCTTGATTCTAAAAGAATCTTTTCCACCTCAAAGGGGATAAAACCCTCAGCATGCCACAGAGATAATGGGGAGATGAGGAACTCCATGGTCCAAGTATGTGTCCAGAACAGCAGGAATAACTAGTTTGGATTGTTCTTAAATGAGGAATTGGGACTGTGCACAAGTCAGAGATCTTAATGAACACTTTTGTAGAAGGGTCAGTGGAAACTTTAGTGTAGGAGCCACAAAACCAGAGACTGAACAGCTTTGCCTACAGCAAAACCATCCAGCAGGTTTAACATCCACCTTCCAATGTCAGCTGCTGCTCGTGGCAGCCCAACAAGGCCACTGATCGGTGCCCTGAGGGGGGTCACTTACGCCTCCTTGTAGAACAGCATAAACCCCAGGAGGTCACGGAAATCAGGGGGCCAGTAGGGCTCCCACTTCAGCAGGATCTTGTCATGAGAAGTCCTAATGGAAGAAAATTTCAGCAGTTCGTTTTCACCTGTAAAGAGTGAGAAGTGATGTTGGTTTTATTAAGGCTGAAAACTGAAGCGCTTTGTTTTTAATTATCTTACAAGTTTAAGATAAACGTGAGGATGTTGGCACTGAGAAGAGTTGCCCAGTAAAACCTTATCTTACTTGGCAGCCATTCCTACCTCAAATCAGTGGCTGGGATCGATGCCCTGCTAAGGTTAAATCCTTCTATGATTTCATGGAAATGACTCAGTAGAAGAGCTGAACTGAATTCTAAAAGGTGGGAAATCTAAAGGCAACACATTTCACAATTTATGATGATCTGCACAGCTGAACCCAAGAGTATGGTTTGCACAGAAGGCAAGAGGCCACAAAAATGAAGCAGAAGAATTTCCAGCCTTTCCCAGGAGCAGTGAGGTCCCTCTGCAAACAGGAGGGTGTTTGCAGGAGGATGGAGCTCAAGGGACATGGCACAACATGTTTTGTGCCCCCAGCCCAAGGGGCTCTGACTGAATTTGCTATTCCTGAAGTAGCTGCAACAGGAGGAAGAACATTCATTTCACTGGCACCACATCCAGAACAAACAGGGGCTTTTTTTTTTCCCTTTCTATTTTTTTTCAGTAAACAGGATGCTGCCAGTGTGAAAGCTGGGCTCGAAATGTAAAAGCAAACAAAAAGCCAAACAACCTGGCAAGCTGTGGTTTGAGGTGGGGGTGGCACAGACACCAGCTCAGCAGGGTGAGGGTAAAGCTGGCAAAAAGAAATGCAACTGTCTCCTCCAGCTGCCTTCACATCAAACACCAGCCCAGGAGCTGCTCACAGCCACAGGCAGAGCTGGATCTGCCCAAATTCAGGTTCATCCCCAATGTGGGAAGAGCTTTTTCAGTGTCCCACGGGAGGAGATGAACTTTACAGACAGCTGAATCCTTGTGCTCCTTCCCTCTGCCCAGGCTGGAGTTGTGGTGCCCCAGAGGCTCCGTGTGTGTTTTTCACTGGTCCTGCCAGTTCTCAGGTCACAGCCATTGCATTCCCTTCTCCCACTGTGCTGGCCTGGCTGCCTGTGTTGATATGTGGGAAACCAGACCAGGAAACTGAGTCAGCTGAAAGATCTTCACTTTTTAGGTCTGTTCACAAACAGCTACATCAACGAGGGGCAATGAGGACAGGGCCAGAGATCACAGAATCCTGGAATGTTTCGGGTGGGAAAGAACCTTGGGCTCTTCTGGCAGTGCTGTCCCCAAAAGCAAAGGGACAGTGAAGCCACAGAGTGACCCAAGCTGCCCTGCAGGTTGTGAGCCATGATCTGAAATCCCAGTTCAGTCAATGCTGGGCTTTTTGGTGGCAATACCTGCCCGAGCATCTCTCAGGATCACAACACAACTGCTGGAATACTGCATGGATGGGTTACTGCCTCTGTCCCCTTGTCATCTGTCCTTGCAAGGGGCCCATGACCACCTGCATGTGCTCCTGCTGCTGTGTACAGGTGAATCTCTGTGAACAATGAATCAGAGCAAAGATGCCACCAGCTCAGAACAAAGCTGGGCTTTTCCTACCCCTGATTACTTCCACAGTCTGGAAGCCCTGGTACAAACAGGGAAAGGAGATTATTGTTGGTGGCACAGAAAGGGAACAAACAGCAGGACTGGGGGTGCAGAAGGACTGCATTTAATTGCAGTATTGCTGCCAAAATAAGTGTCTGCAGAACCCCATCTTCAGCAGTACAACTTCAGCGAGAGCATAAAGCCAACCCTGTGCTGCTTGCTGACACAGGCACTGCCTGATCACTATTCCTGAAGAAAGCTGTTGGGTGAAAAACCTCAGAGAGGCATTGCAAAAATTGTTGGAAAATTTTCTCTGCCTGTTGTCATGGCAATGGCCTCACGTGGCCACAGGGATGGGTGGAAATCCCATTCCTCCCGTGTTCATTCCGTGTCACCTCATGACATGGGAAAAGCAGATTATGACTATTAATCAGGTACTCAGCAGTAACACAAAGTCCCAGCCTGGGCCGAGGTTATGTTGTGCTAAACTCTTCCAAAAGACACAACAAATACACTCCCAGCCCCAAAAATCTCCCAGGGGTTTGTGGGACCAAGGCTGCCAGAGGGAGAGAGCCCGTGGGGACTTCTACTTGTAGCAGTGACAGTGTCACTGGGTGTACAGGCAAGGGCCACCATCTGCTGCTTTACCAAAGGGACGAGGACAGGGCATGGAAAAACATCCTGGGAGAAAGAGGAATGTGAGGAGAGCAAGGCAGAGGGAGAGAAAAGGGAAGCAAGGCTGTGTTCTGAGACTCTTACACGAGGCTTGATCCCCGTTGGTCTTCAGGGCTATGTCATTCCTCTCCTGACGCCCCTTAGTCCCAGAGATCTCTTCCATCTTGTGGATTTCTGACAAGCACAGCTTGGGATTGTAATGGAAGAAGAGTTTGCCCCGTGCAATAGTGAGGTTGTGTTTGCTCCAGTCCCAGAGCTGGCGAAGATTCTGGTTGTCCAAGGCATAAAAAGAGTAATTCCTGAAAGCAGAAGAATGAAAACATGGGTTGGAAGGGGATGCATGAAAAACTCTTTTTGCACTAATCCTGACACCAAAGAAAAACAAATGTAAATTGTCAGCCCTGGTAGGGCACAAGCCACAGGCAGAGGAACATTTCAAAATAACTTGGAGATTGTTTCCCAATACAAATCACCCTGATAAAACTGCCACTCCTTGTACTTCAAAGCATTCATAAAAAGCATCTTTTGAGAGAACTCACCCAGCTTCGAGTGTCTCTCCTCTGATCAGATGGAGTTTCCGAAAAAAAGAAAGAGAAACCAAGGCGTAAGAGCGGCGAATTTTGAGGTAACCTGAGATTTCCTCTATCAAGCCAAGGTTTGCTTCCAGCTCAGCTGCTATGTTATCTACGGAGAGGAAAACATTGGGAAGAGTTTTCTGGTGTCACAGAGAGAACCACCCACACGGGAGCACAAACATATTGAACAATTGCTTTATGTTAATTCACGAGAACTCGCAAAAATCAATTAACAAAAAACTGTCAAATGAAAGCCTTCGCTTCGTGCTGATTTCTCTGCGTCCCTCTAGGACTTGAGGGTGGTCCCAGCCAAGGGGAGAGCCCCAGCTCAGGGCAGTGCCCACTACCCAGCCATGCCCACTTATGTCAGAGTCCAGGGCATTCCTTTGGATGACCTGGGACCCGAGGAAGGGAGTTTGAACCCAGGACAGGGGGTGTGGAGCCGGTCCAGGGGGTTTGGAGACCTTGGCACACAGCCCAGGAAGGCACTGGGTTTGATTTTAGTCCATGGGAGAGGCTTCCAACACTGAGAGAGGAATTACAAACCTCAAAGGTGTGAAAATAGTAGTTTAGCACAGCACGGGGTGAAAAATTTTGTAGTTTTGGGGTTAGAATAGAGGTAAATGGGGGACAAAATGGAGGATTTAGGGTGTTGCCCTAAGTTCCTCTCCTTCTTCCTCGTCCTCCATCTTCTGAGGTGGTGATGACACAAAATAGTTTAAGGGGATTGGGTCAAAGTAGAAATGACCTTTCTAGTATAGGCACTAGACATTGGCACAAAATAGTAAATAATGGACACGTGGTTATCTGTATAAGAGCAAAGCAAGGCCCATCATGGGGCAGGGGCCTCGTGTCCCAGACCTGGGCTGAGTGTGGAGAGAATCCTGAGATATCAAATAATAAACAACACCAGAAACCTGAAAACAAAGCCTTGGAGACTCTGCTTCTTTCTTGTGACGTGGCTCAGGGCTTTCAGAGGGCCAAGGACTTTTAACAACCCGAATCTCAGGTGAGAAACCAAACCCAAGAGACACTTACTTCCCCCGCGGATGTTGATGACCAGGCTGCCGTTGATCACCGTGCAGCCCCGCAGCTCCTGCGCCGACGTCACCGAGTCGATGGTCTTCTCCTTGCCAAAGTCACACACCTTGGGGCAGGGCCCTGCACAGGGCGTGCAGTGCAGGCTGCAAAACAGCACAGCAGAGGGGCAGGGGTGAGGCAGGATGGCCCCAGCAGTGCCCAAAAGCAGAGTGATGGATCTGAACTGACGATATGCCCGTGGGGTTCACTTGCAGTGAGCAGCACTTAGGAACTCCAAAGAATCATGGAATGGTTTTGGTTGGAAGGGACCTTAAAGTTCATCCCATTTTAACCCCTTTCCACACCTTCCACTGGACCAGGTTGCTCCAAGCCCCATCCAACCCAGCCTTGAAAATAACTGCTGATAAATTTAAATGGTCTCAAATTGTCACTTCCACCCTTCAAATGTGAATCTTTCCATCCTTTCCTACATAACAAAATGAAGTGACCTGAATTATTGTGAAGAGGAAACTTGTCACCATGCTGCCCAGTGCTCTCCATCCCAGGGGTTTCAAGATAACAAAACCCCAGCCCAGCATTCATCTCAAGATCATTAACCAAACATGTAATTGATGAGTGGAGAGCTGGCCTTTCATCTGGGAATCCTCTGATTGAGGACTGCACACAATGTCGCTTTAAAAAAGGCAAGAATGTGCTTTGTGCACTGGAGAAATACTGCCTAAATAGCACGAGCTGATGGCTTGCCCTGGTCACACCACCACAAGAATGTGTTCCCAAGTAGTTCACAGAAAGAAATGCTCTAGGAAAAGCAGGGAGCAGAGCTGTGAGGTCTCACTGGCAGCAGCCTGGAACAGCACAGGAGAGGCCACGGGGCTGTTGCACAAGCAGCACAGCTACTTTGGGGGCTGCTTGTTCGTTCTTTGGAAAAGCAAAACAGGAAATGGCATAAAAAGTCCTGTTAAGAGTGAATTCCCTGAAATTATTATGG
Organism: Trochalopteron elliotii; assembly: GCA_024734555.1. Lineage (NCBI taxonomy): Eukaryota > Metazoa > Chordata > Aves > Passeriformes > Leiothrichidae > Trochalopteron > Trochalopteron elliotii. The sequence goes on from JANPWX010000428.1 coordinate 121,518, forward strand.
CAGGACCAAATACATGCGAGCACAAAGTGACCAATATTCATAGGAAATCTGACTCACCACAATATAGAGTGGTATTGAGGGACAAACAACCAAGTTTTCAGTGATAAACAGCTCAGCAACATAAATTATTTAATTCCTTTGTCAAAACCCCCTGGGAATAGGCAGAATGGCTGTTCCCTGCTTTGATTCGTGCTACACTTGTTTGTTACACTGCGTTTATGTCTGGCACAGCTTGAACCTGCTCAATGAAAGTAATTACAGAGATGAGGGACAGATATTCTGAGAACGAGCTCTCCGAGGACGCTGCGCTCTCTTCATTAGCCATGACCTCTCCTTGTTGTGCTTTTCCAGCCTGGCTCCCTGGCCTGAGGCTGCTCCAGAGGGGAGGGAAGCAGGGCTGCTAAACCCTCTCCACTCCCCACCTCCCACGCTGTTACAGAGAGACCCTTCCAACTTGTGGATGCTTTTCCTTGTCCTCTCTCCACCTCCCTTTCCCACTTTTCCCAAACTTGAGAGGCAGCAAGAGAAGCCAGGGGAAGAATAAACCACCACCCCACGGCAGGGAGAGCTTTTAACAGCTTGAATTAGCAAGGCATTCGTTTGTAAATCATATTAAAGCAGACCAGGTGACTGCCACAGACGCTCCAACACTGTAAACTCCTCCTGCTCTTGACACAGCACTCAAACCCCATGTCCAAGGGCGAGGAAAGCCCCCCCAAGTTGTGCCCTCAATTTTGCTCAGGTACTCACTTGCTGGAGTTCATGATGTAGCCCGAGGGACACTCGTGCACACACTCATTGTTGTGGATGACGTGGCACCCCGACTCGCGGGCGTTCTTGCACTTGTTGTGCAGCTCCTGGCAGAAGCTGAAGGTGACGCAGCGCCAGCCCTCGAAGCGGTAGTGCCCGGGGGGACAGGTGTCCACACACCTCCCCTCCAGGTAGAAGTTCCTGCAGGCCACGCACTTGTCGGGGTCGTTGGGCTCCGTGCAGTCCCCCAGGCACTCGCTGTGGCAGCACTGCCCGTCCGCAGTGCAGCCCTGGGACTTGCAGGCAGGGGGACAGACTGCCGAGGGAAAACACCACAGACAGGTCAGTGTCACAGGAGAGCCTGGCCTGGTGTCACCCTGAGAGCTCTGGGGCTGGGACACCTGGGCCGAGTTGCCTTGGGGGGTTCGAGAGCAGGCATCTGCCTCATCTCCACTGTGAGTGTAAATTCTGCCTCATCTCCAATTGTCAGTGCAAATTCTGCCTCAT
>JANPWX010000428.1:122780-153978 GCA_024734555.1 Trochalopteron elliotii
AAATTCTGCCTCATCTCCAATTGTCAGTGCAAATTCTGCCTCATCTCCAGCTTTCAGTGTGAATTCTGCCTCATCTCCAATTGTCAGTGCAAATTCTGCCTCATGTCCAGCTTTCAGTGTGAATTCTGCCTCATCTCCAATTGTCAGTTCAAATTCTGCCTCATTTCCAATTGTCAGTGCAAATTCTGCCTCATCTCCAGCTTTCAGTGTAAATTCTGCCTCATGTCCAGCTTTCAGTGTGAATTCTGCCTCATGTCCAATTGTCAGTTCAAATTCTGCCTCATCTCCAGCTTTCAGTGTAAATTCTGCCTCATCTCCAGCTTTCAGTGTGAATTCTGCCTCATGTCCAATTGTCAGTTCAAATTCTGCCTCATGTCCAATTGTCAGTGTAAATTCTGCCTCATCTCCACTGTGAGTGTAAATTCTGCCTCATCTCCACTGTGAGTGTAAATTCTGCCTCATCTCCAATTGTCAGTGCAAATTCTGCCTCATCTCCACTGTGAGTGTAAATTCTGCCTCATCTCCACTTGTCAGTGCAAATTCTGCCTCATCTCCAATTGTCAGTGCAAATTCTGCCTCATCTCCAGCTCTCAGTGTAAATTCTGCCTCATGTCCAGCTTTCAGTGTGAATTCTGCCTCATGTCCAATTGTCAGTTCAAATTCTGCCTCATCTCCAATTGTCAGTGTAAATTCTGCCTCATCTCCACCTTCCAGAGAAAATTCTGCCCCATCTCTGCCTTTCAGTGCAAATTCTGCTTAATCATCACCTTTCAGTGCAAACTCTGCCTCATCTCCAATTGTCAGTGCAAACTCTGCCTCACCTCCACCATTCAGTGCAAATTCTGCCTCATCTCCAATTGTCAGTGCAAATTCTGCCTCATCTCCACTTGTCAGGGCAAATTCTGCCTCATTTCCAATTGTCAGTGCAAATTCTGCCTCATTTCCAATTGTCAGTGCAAATTCCACATTTTAAGAACATTTTTGAGGAGTCTTACCATTCAAGCTCACAACTCATCAATGCTCATCTTCAAAAGAAGAAAACTGAGTTTTCCTGTTCCCTCGGCCCAGCACCAAGAGGCTCCAGGAGAGCCTTGGTGACTTTGGTGTTATTTCTGAAGCTCAGGAGGGATGAGACTCCACAGCAAGAGCTTCCCAGCCTGGCACAGCCAATTTCAGCCAGAAGATCATTGTTTCTCAGTTTAAAAAATTGAAGTTTCCTACAGCAGCACTGCAAATAACCAATGTCCAACAGCACTTTTACACAACCCTTCAGCTTTATCAGGATTTGCTTCCCATCTGTCTATCACCCTGTCCCTGGTTTCCTGGAGAAAGCTCTGGCACTGACATGAGCTCTTCAGTGGCTCTCCCAACAAGTCCACAAAGAAGGGCACCCACAAGTGTTATTGCTTGAGGTTTTTACAGTTTTCTTTTTAATTACTCATTACTTAGCAGCCCACAACACCTTTCACGAGTGGTTTGGGCTTTGAACTCAAAACCAAGTGGAGCAAACACTGTGAGTAACTCGGGGAGGAGCAGGAGGGCAGGATGAACAAACCCAGGGGAGCTCCAGGGGGAAGGTCAGTCCTGCCCCTCAGCATCTCCACTCTCAGTCTGGAGAGAGTCAAACGAGGCTGAAACAATTAAATCCAACTCTGTAATCCAGAACACACCATGGAACTTCATGTCAGGAAAGAGAACAGAGCTGAAATCAGCAATCCAGGAGCCAACACCAACACCAAGCAGAGCTTCAGAAGCAGGAAGGGCTTTAGATGGGGGACAGGGACCTGGATTTATCCTCACAGCCTTTGAGATCCAGCTGTGAATTGCCAAGACGCAGATCAAGACACCCCCTTGTCCTCACCAAACCAGAGTGTTCTGTCTGAGGGAACACCTGAGCAGCTCCTGATGTGCTGCCTGAGCCCCCTTGGTGAAGGGAGACAGCAATAAATCCTGAATTAACACCATCTGCCTCAACATTTCCCCAGCTTTCTGTCCAGCTCTCAGTGTCCAGGCAGGAGGGGCTTTATCTGGGGAGGTCCTGACACAGTGATGTCCAAAGGTGAAATGGTATCTCTAATTTCTGGCTAAGGCACCTGAGCAGACCAGCAGTGGAACATGGTCTGGTTTTATCCAGCCAAAGGAGCAGCATGTGGGATCCACAGCACAACATGTTTGGATGATCCAATCCCCAGCTGTGTAGGGAAGAAAATCCCCCTCCGCCCCATGTTGAGAGACTGCAGAATTAAGTGTGCTAAAGCTGTTAATGCCATTCTTGGAATAAGCAGCAGTAGATGAGGTAGTAAAGATGAGCAACCTCTGGTCTGCTCCAGCCTGATAAATCCCTTGAAGAAATATGAAATGGATAAAGCTGAAATTCTACCACAAGGACAATTTAATCTCAAATATCTTACTGCTTCCGTGTTAGTCCTTCACTGCAGGTGTTTTCTCTGAGCATCACTCATCCCTTGCAAAAAGCACAGGAATGTGTTTCAAATTAATTTCCTTTCAGGCTGACCAACTTTTTGCCTTTTTCTAGCAACAGGTCTTATTTTGTAAACCTGTCACAAATGGGTACTTGATTGAAATGCAAAAGCCAAATAGCAGCAACCTGCAGGTAACACCTTGCATTACACGAAATATAAAATGGGAAGCTTGTTTTAAAAGCCAGGTTATACATGGATGTTTTAAATGGTTACACATTCCTCACCAGGTCATAGATGAGCACAGTCTAGCAACAGGTGTCCTGGCTGCAAAAATACTGGCAACAGAAAATTCCAGAATTTACTCCAAAAACACTATCAAACTTACTAATTCCAGCCTGGAATATCAAGGTCTATGAGCAGGGGGAAAGCCTGGGCTGTTTCTCCCACAACCTCCCCTGGGACAGTGATGTCCTGCAAGGAATCCTGCACTGGTTGGTTCCTCTCTGCAGCGGGGTCAGCTTCCAGCTGGGAAGCAAAGCCCTGAAGCAAATGCAGGAATGGCTTGTGGGAGCTGGAGGGTGAGTGCTGCCAGCACAATTCCCAGTGTTCCTCACCAGCACTTCCTCCACAAGGGAGTTTTCCCCTGTCTCTTTCATGCTCAAGAACTACAAAGTTTAAAGTATCCAAAAGACAGCATTTGTTTTCCAAGGAGCAGACAGGTAATTGGGAAAAGCCGGCCCTCATGCAAAGCACCCGGTGACACATGGCACCTACTTAACATTCTGTCACACAATATTTTTATTTAATTTGTTATGGAAACTAATCTTCAAAGCCCTGTGCTTATTTACACATTTTGAACTCAGCTGCAAGTATTCGCAGGGCAGAAACCGCCTGAAGTCTCCACTCTAAAGGTTTTCAGAAGATACAATTAAACTATTTTTAAACCGTTCTTAACGTTTCTCTTTTTCCTGTTCTGTGAGCTTTTGATGTCTCAAAGACAGCTCAAAGAAAGCAAAGCACCCAAGGCAACAGCTCTTTTTCCATTAAGCGCTCAAGACCAGAAATTGTCAATCACCATCTCGTGCAAATCCTCATTACCCCAGATCCTGAACAGATGTCATGACATGATCAAAGTCTGCATGCTAGAGAGCACCTCAAATTGTGTAAAACCTCTCCAGGAGTATCTTCACTACAGCTTCTAACAACTGTTACTCCAGGTTATGTGACTCACATGGGCCAGAAATACAGGTTTTGTTTGGGTTTTTTTACTGCCACGTTGTCCTTTCACTGCAGGTCTACACTGAATAGGTTTGTGTACCTCGTTACCTTCTCCACTGACATATGCAGACCCAAATAATTGCCATGGCCCACAGAGATTTGCCTTTTTGCACAAAAAAATTGGCTCTCCAGGGAATGGTTCTGGCCCCAAGGCTGCCAGAGCTCCGGGAGCATTTTGACAATGCTCCCAGAGATGCCCGGGGTGGGATTGTTGGGGTGTTTGTACTCAATGATCTTTGTGGGTCCCTCCCAAGTCAGGATATTCTGTGACTCCAAGGTGATCCTTGGCAGGTGGGAGGTCCAGGGGAGGTTCAGATATGACACCCACAACCCCCCAGCCTCTGGTTCATGCTGTGGAAGACTCTGGACAATCAGCATAGGGAAAAAATCGAGTCCCCCCATTCTTCACAGAAAGTCCAAAGGGAACTCCATAAACCCAAGCAAGGGGACAAAGAGCTATTCTGGGTAGGGGCAGAAGCCACCACGCTGCACCACCACAGCTGCTGCAGGGCCATGGGTTCAGCAGAACACCAGGACAAATCTGCCCAGCACAGCTACAACACCTCCCCACCACATCTGTAGGAACTGGGTGTTTAAAATCCCTGTCCCAAAGCTGACAAAGAGCCTGACATTAACAAACCCGGGGAGAAGCGCAGCGACACGAGAGCCTCAAACCTGCTGTTCCAGGGGTGAATAAATATTTAACTCGCTGCTAGCGTGGCTCCCACGACTGAGGAAACAATGCCTTTTCCAAACCTTTCTGATTAGAGATTCAAACGGACATTTCTTGGTGCTGCTGAGGCCCAGCTGGGGGGCACAGGCGGCCGCGGAGTCAGCGCAAAGGAATTTCTACCTCCAGATCGCTCCCGTGTTTCAGCACTTCCCCATGCTCCAGGTGGAACAAAACACACTGAGACTGTAAACACATTCCCGAGCCAGCACAGGTAACCAGGAGATCGGTATTTAACAGGCAAGTCAATTAAGCTTAAGCAATAAAAACTTCAGTGTTAGGTCTTTTTTCTTGTTTGCTGTTAATAAAACGGTGAATTGCCCAAAAAAGAGGGGAAAACACCACTCGGGATAAGTTTTGCTGTTCCTTTGGGATTCTGTGCCGCTGGGTGGGTTTAAATAGCAACATCCTGGGTGAGCTGGACTGGGTGTTCACACAGGTTTGGGCTGGGTAAGAGCAACACGGTTCATTAAGAACAAATTCTAAACCACATATATGAACGTCAAGATGCTGCACATGTGCTGTCCAGGCGCCACATGGGCTTGGTACTGATTTGTTGTGAATAAAAGTTATTTTTTTAGAGTGCAATAACAAGCCCTGTGTGTGTGGATGGGGGTCAGTGGAGGCAGCCTGGGCCACCACGGGTGCCCAGTGGCCAGCAGTGGCCAGCAGCAAACCGTCCTCGCACCATCAGCTCCTCTCCCCTGGCTTACACAAACTCTATTTTCATTACAGACAAGGCAATTAGGAGGCTCCAGATCCAACAGAGTCCAGGACACAAAACAACTGCGGCAGGAGAACCGCCCTCAACCTCAGCCAATGCATTTGCTGCCTGCGCAGGGGAGGCATCCAACCCAACCGCCCGCTATCTGCACAAGGCAAACAGCCTGAACCCTGCCAGCTCCCCAGCCAGCCCTGGCCTCCCACCACCACCCCAAAACCTCATCAGCCTAATGCAATTTAATGCCATTTAATGCAGCTGAAGGGCTGCCGGGGGTTTTGCAGCGTTTTCTCGGCGCGGGGTATTTCTAAGCGGGAGGGGAAGGCAGGAGGGAGCCGGCACGAAGCCGGCGTTACCACGGCTGGGAATGGCTTGTTTTGGCCGTGCCGGGGCTGGGAATGGCTTGTTTTGGCCGTGACACGGTGCCAGGGCTGGCCTGGTGTCATGTTAGATGACGGGCACACAAAGGCAGAGCCCCACAGAAACACGATCGCAGCGCTCTGCACGTCCCCGTGGCTTTTTTTCCCCCTCTTCTCTTACTGTAAATGGCTGCGAGATGTGACATATAAATTTATCCCCGCACACACAGAGTCCTGCTTGAGTTACGGCTGCAGAGGGAACTGTAATTTCATTTCCTAACGGTACAGTCCCGGCAGTGACCTCCGCAGCAATGGGTTCTTGTGGTTCTAAACAAAAACAAAAACCAACAAGGAAAGGGAAAAAAAAAAAAAAAGGAAACCCAAGGACTAATCACCCCCGGCAGTAACTCCTCAGTGTGTTGCAAGCATGTGATCTTAATTTAGTACTACAGAGCCTGGGCTTGTTTCCTGCTGCAAGTGCTGAGCAGCATCGCTGCTATGGAAATCCATATGGGTCTTACTCCTTATAAAATCATGTATGAAATCCCGTTGTACATACATAGTATTTTTTATTTGATCACTTTTGCTCTTTCACTCATTCTCTTCCAGTCATGAAGACCCCCTAATTCAGTCAGCTGTTAAGTGCCTTTTGTCCTATAAATGTAATTTTTATCCCTAAACCAATTTTTAATTTTTTCACTCATGATCATCTGCCTTCTTGTGAGCATTTATTTGATCTGAACACATCAAGACAACACCTAATCCCAGTGCATTCATGTATCATAAGGCTGAAAACAGCTATTAAATTAAGCAAAACTGTGTCTGATGAAGACTGAGTAAAAAATAAAGCTAAAACCCACAGCAAAGTGGGTGGACAGAGGATTGCTGCAAGAAAACCAATGTACTGCAAACCCCACTGCACTGTGGCTTATTCCTTCAGTTATTTCTTCGTGTCACAGAGGCCAAAGAGGCAGAAACCTAAACTCCAAACCCCACCAGCAGAAACGTGCCTGGGAGGGACAGGGCCGGAGAGCTCCAGTGGACTGTAAAAAGCACAAGGACTTTTGATCACCTTGGTGACAAACAACAGCAGCTCCCCCAGCCCTTCCTGAATCTACAAAAATAAATGGAGCAACTAGAAGAGAACAAAAAATAAGAAGTTGACATGGTGGTACCAAAATCCTGCCGGCAACACCCGGCGTTGGCCGCAGTGGTCAAGCAAAATTCAGGAAATAATCACGAGATGCTCAAGAAATTTAATGTCACTTATTCCCAGAGCTCAGCTGCTCTAACAACACTCATCCCTCCCTTTTCCCCCCAGAAAACCAAGGAACAACCCTTCCAAAAGGCATCGACTCAGTGCTGTAAACCACAACAAAGGGCTGCGGTTCTCAGCACCAGCTCGGGAAGGAGCAAGTGCCAAATAAATCCCAGATTTTACAATCAGCACTAAAATGAAGTGTTATTTATAAAATAAGATATTGCAGTACATAATGCCATGACCCCTCTGAACTGTGAGCTGGGAACGTTAGGAGGTCTGTATTTACACAGGAACAGATAAAATTAACTGCAGGTGCCTCCCTTCCCATGGACAGTGACTTCCAAAAACAACACACTTACTACAACGTCAAGGAAACTCTTCCCATTGACATTTCTCAGGACAACATTACACCTCTTATCTCATCCATCAGTAAGGACAAGGAAAAAAAAACAAAAACCTGTTTCTCCTCCCAACCCTTCCACAAATTACGTGCTCAACTGGAACTACACGGAATGTCTCAGATATTCCAAACCGGGGCCGGGGTTCGGCCGCTTCCCGCCAGGAACAGATGAAGCCCACGGGGATGCTGGACCTGTGAGGACCAGCAAATGTGAGTTTAGACAAGATAAAAGAGTTTGGAGCCTTGTGCCACCTTGGCCTGCCGTGATAGTGGAGGTCTGTGGAAGAAGTTGTTGAATGGAGATACAGGAAAGGTTTGAGCTCGGTTGTTTACCGAGGAAAGGGGCCGATAACAGGAGATCTCTCCAGAAACAGCCTCCTCTGTGCCAACCTTCTGCTGTTTAAACTGAGGAGTAATTCATTATCTTCTGCACTACACCTGCTGGTGGGGCCTTTTTCTGGAAACACATATTTACTCCTGTGTGAATTACGACAAGCAATATGGTAAACGTCGCACATACGTACACATTTTGCTTATATAATATATAAAATACGTGTCAGTCATCTCAATATGGTGAAGCCTGGAGGAGTCCTCAACCTCAGTGGACCCACGATGCCTTTGGTCACTTGTTCTTAATCTTCTTAGGAAGTGACAACCTTTGCAAATGAGGTTCTCCAGCTCCAGCCCAAGGCACAAGGCAGGGCCCAGGTGTGCAAAGTCCTGTGCAAATTCAGATCCCATGGATGGAGTTTGACAGTATCATCAATATCATCTCTTATTTTTGGGGACAGGACTTCTTGAGCTACAAACCTCAGCTATGGAAGGCCCTCAACTTCTTCCACTGAACTCTCAGGACAGGCTCTCATTTTCATGGATTTTTTAAACCTTTCTATTTCTCTCCCTTGAAGGATTTCACTCCTGCTCTCCTCTGCCACCCCAACTATTTACACACAGAGAACTGGATGTTTCCCACTCATGTATCCCTAACATTGCCCAGACAGAACAAAGATCAAAGAAACATTTTCCTTTTGTGCATTTTAAGCAGTGGTGTTCACACCATGGCTGCAAATCCATCATGAACTGGACTTACAGAGCAAAGCACTTCACGCCGAAAAAAAAAAAATGAATTAATAAAGAAATTAAAACTCAAGACCAAGTCTGTTTTCATTCTCCTGGCACCTTTCAATCGAGCTGATTCCCCATGAAGGTACAAACAACTTGCAGAAATCAAGCAAAGCTGTTGGCCATCGAGCCCAAACTACCAAAACACAGAGTTTGATTTGAAAACACAGCAGCAACTGTTAAAGGTGGGACAAGTGTCACAAAGTGCACACCAGGATAGCGACCAGAAGCTGTAAATACTTTACCCAGTGTCTACAACAGTGCTGTTGTGCCATTCTCTGGCAAGCAGGTCAAGTCTGCTCCTTGTACTTTGTGTTCAAAATTACATGGGAGCTTAGTGTAAGGGATCAGAAATAACCACCCACCTCTGCTTGGCAGCTGGGTTCTTTTAATATGCCAGCCCCAAAACTGACACCACATCTTCAGGCAAAATATTGTACTTCATTCTGTACAGCAAAAGAGACAACTTGTAATTTAGACCAAGACCAGAATCTCTAACGTTAATGTGGGGCATTTCCCTGTAAACCTTTGATTGTAATTTTCCTCACAACAGTAAGGTTGTTTTTTGTTGTTATGGTTTGTTAAATTTCAATCTTTATTACAACCCAAGGATTTGGTGTTATCATCCAACGGTTGATGCCACCTGGGAGCCTCATGAAAGCTTCATGTTAATATTTAACTATTTATTACTCTCCAATGTACAGCATCTTGTAAACATCCCTGTTCACTTTAACCAGCTCCTGCCAAACCTGCTCATTCACTGCAACCCCAAATCACAAGAAAGTGGTCCAGGCATGTCCTAAAAATAAGTGATGGTCCTTGTGGGTCCCTTCCAGCTCAGGGTATTCCACAATTCTATGATTCTAGGAGCTGATATGTGAGAAACAAATGAAGATACACACAAGGACTTGGTTTAAGATCAAGGTCCATCTGATTTTTCCAAGCACAGGTTATTACTTTTACCTCCAAAGCCCGTCCTGAAAACGAGGAGCACTGATATGATCAAGGCATGAGGCAAAACGTCCAAGCTCTGCTTTCTGCAGAGATAAGGGAGGGACAAGATTCCTTCCCTCAAGGCCACGGGGAAGGATGTTGTAGTAAACAAGGCATGAAAGAACGAAAGCTATGCTGACACGTGGGGATGAGGAAAGAGGGAATTTTAGATACGTTATATAAACGCAATCCAGACAACAGAAAACAAGAAATCTACACCAAAACAGAGGCACAGTTTACAGCAAAGATGGAGCTGTCCATAACTGAGAAAGGCAATGGAATGGGCGGAAGTATAAGATTAACCACAAGGAGATTATGCTGATAACTAATGATCTACACAGAAATGGCAGGCAGAGGTTAAGATTTTAATCTGGGCAGATTTCACGGCGCAGTCATGAATTGTAAACATCGATACTGAAACCGAATTTGTGTTTGTGGGTGATCAGACTGAAAACAAACACAGGGAAAAGGAAGGGAACTCACTCCAGATCCTCCTTTCTTGCTTCAGATCCCTCTTCCTGCCTCACCTTCCAGAGGGAATGAGGAGAGAGAGAAAAGACAAAGCATTACCTGAAAGCCAGTTGTGCAAAGAAAGGTGGATTTTCCCGGGAAGCAGAGCTAACTGGCTCTACCAAACAGATTATATTTTGTTTTTTTCTGAAATTACCAGGGGGCACGAACTGTTCAGGGCACAGTCACTTAGCAAGCTGCCCAAACCCAGGCTCACTAGGAGCAGGAGCACTGACACATCCCTCCTCCACTGATTTCCCACAGGGAGCTCTACACTGTGCTGTGCCTTCATACACTCTACAGGTGTCACTTCAGTTTTCCCTGGAGCCTACAGTAATTTTTTCCAAAGCAATATCTGAACTGTGGAAAGGGAAAACAGATGCAGTGCCTTGTTAACCAGTATCAAATCCATCAGTTCTGTGCACCCTTATAAATTTCTCTCAACTCCTCGAGTTGCTGTGGTCCCCTCAGCTCCTGCCCATTCCCCTGCACACCCTCCCCTGTTTGCCCAAGGCTCTACACACGCTTGCCACAGTTTATTTCAAGGCAGAAGAATTTCCTTAGCAGGACTGAAATAGATACTGTTTGCCTGCAGAGCCAAGCAATGTGCAATGTATTTTTATTTACTACTCGCCCTCGTCATCCTTGGCATACCAGCAATGCCCATTTTCAAGTAATTCACTGTATATGAATATGTGGCACTGCACAAATTATCCAGCTTGGCTCTTCCCAGATATCCACTGGCTTAACAGCTTCTCCTTACAAACACACTGATCCCTGGAGTTTTTTGTGACTGTGCCACATCCCTCTGCTGCTGCAACCCAGATGCCAAATGAGAAATGATAAAAATGACCAAAAGTCACACAAACACCACCCTGAGGAAAACCAAACAACTGGAGACGAGTACAAAAACCATTAACTACATTGCACAAGCCACCCTTGGAGGCCATTAATCCAACTCTCCTTGTAAATTATGCAAGAGAAAGTTGTAATCTGAAGGAATTTAATGCCAAACTAGTTGTGCCATCTCAACAAGGCCAACAACAGGGGAACTGAATCATCCAAAGTTACACTGAACTCAGGTGAGATCTTGGATTCTCAATCCTCCTTCCACAATAGTTGATGGCTCCAACTGTCAGTAGTCAGAATTGTGAAAGTTCTGCTTTATTTCACACCATGGTAAGCTCTTAAAATAAAACTGACTGTCACTGAGGTCACAAGGAAGTGCAGGAGTAGCAAAAATCCCATTATCCAACGGGAGGAACAGGATCTGCTGACATCCCCCACCCCTGCAGGCGTGTGCCACGGTGCTAAAAACCTTCACTTTATCAGCACAGGACTCAGATATGGTCTAATCACCAGCTGCCATCAGCATTGTCCACTGCAGAGCAATTAGGATTATTCAGAGCTCTCTAACTGATGCCACAGCCACACACCTGCAGATCCCTCACGGGGCAGTTATTGGGGAAATGGGTGGAAATCACCTTACAATGGAGAGAAAAAAAAATGACACAAATCAGCATTACCTAGCAAGAAAAAGAGAGGGGACTCTCCTCTACAAGTAACCTGAAGCCACATCAGTTTCTCCAGGGACAAAGAGTCTTTTTTTTCACCAGACTCTGGAGGCTTCAAGTCTCAGCTCGGAGCTGCTGGCACTGGAATCAATCTGCCAATGGCAGGGAGCCCAAAGAGTTCTGGAGATGCCACCCAGTCCATCCACCTGTCCAAGGGCACCTCAAATACTCCACCTAAGACATTTCTGATGGTTGTTTATCTAAATCCATCCTAAAGTTAAATTTTGCCTCCAAGTACTTTCTGCATTGGCCGTCTGAAGTTTATGGGAGTCACAAAGTGGGGCCCAAAACCTGTCAGTGCCAGGAAGAGACTGGCAGTACCAGTCCACATCCAGCACTTGACCCTCTGCAGAACACCCAGAGCAAAGCAAAACACAACACTTGGTTCCAGCTGATGGCTGAGTCCTGCTCAGCCTCCTCCAGCACCAAAACAAGGCGCGGATTTGAACCAGAGCCACTTCAAATCAGGCTCTGGGTGGACGGACGTGTTCCCACAGCAGAGAGAGTCACGGGCTAATCTGAGCACTGAGAGACCCACAGCATGTTTGAAAAACACAATCTGAAGTTCTTTTTGTTATCACAGATTAGAGCATGTGGAAAAACAACAGGCTCTTCCCCGTGCTGATGAGCAAGAAGCGTCACGCGGCTGCTCCTCCTTCCGCCGCCGGAGCCATGCAAAACACGGGGACGTTTTTCTTATCACACCCACCAAATTCACACACTGTACAGGCTCAAGGAGAACATTTCATACTTCCCAGAACAAAAACGGGCCCCTGATGCAGATACCCAGTCCCAATGGACTGGCTTTGTGGACTAGAAACTCGATATCCAAGCACTGAGAGAGCAGCCGAACACTACACAAATTATTTAAGCAGCTCTGGAGATAAGGGTATTGGAGTGTGGAAGAGAAGCCTAAGGAAAATCTACACATGGCATTTCTTCTGCTAATTTAATAATTGTAGAGATGCTGATGAGGTGAGGAGTTGTTTCAAATAAAGCACCAGTTTCTACAGAAATTGCTTTATCCTTAAGTCTCCAGGTAAGACTGTCCTGTGTGCTATGCTCCCCTTGCCAGAAACAGAGCGTTCAGATTCCCAGAACCTAAAATCCACAGAATTGAATGAACAGAGAAATAGTTTATTGAGCTTTAAAGGCTTCTCTTCAAGTACTGTTTTAAAACAAAAGCCTGATTCCTTTAAGCCCTGTTAAGGCTCCACTGGGCGAGACTTTCAGACACTCAGACATCACACTGAGGAGCTCCATTTCCTCTCTGGCTTTTGGGAGCTTTTCAGGGGTACTTAGAGGGAGCTCTTGGACTCCTCCATCCCGAACTGAAGCTGTGTAAACACATCAGTGTGATCAGCCTGACTTCAGAAAGGACATTCAGAAAAGACCAAAGACCAGAAAAAAACAGTCCTGTTCATTTCATTAAATCACTGCTCTATGTTTGCACTACCCAGAGAATATAATTGGATTGTCTTCGCAGAAAAGACAAGAAGAACATTTGTCTGATACTCAAATTTTAATGAACCCTTTCATTGCTCATGAAGTATTAAAATCCTCACAGTGCCGTAACGCAACATGGATGTGCTTAATGAAGTTGAAAATGGAAACAGAAAAATGCTTTGTTATCCTGTGATGTCTGTGGAATTGCACATGCCTCACCCCTGGGAAACCAACACACAGGAATAAGGCTTCCTGCACAATTCCTGAGATTTTCTAATCAAGCCCACCTTCAAGTGCAAACACTCTTTATGTACTTTATCAATCATAAAATGCTGCTGATACAACAGAGTTTGTCTGGAGCCTCTGTGTGAGGGATTTCCCAGTGCCCAGGTCAGTGCAATATAACTGGAACTTGACTTTTCTGCTGCAGGTTGCTGAGTGAACTGGGAAGTTATTGCAGATATTTCAGAGCAAACAACTCAGAAGCTGATGGCGTCTCACTCACATTATTGGAAGTGACACTGCCAAGTTCAGCAGCTCTGCCACAGACCCCAAATGATCCACTCCTGGAACAGCCAGTGTCAGACTTGGGCTCTTCACATCCATGGGGGAAAATCAGGCAGCAAACAGCCCCATTTTGTGTCATCAAAGTGCCATGTGAAACATCATATCCCAGCACCCAACTCTGTCCTCTGGACAGGGAAGGGGTGTCTGCTCCTGCATCTCTGGAACACTGTGGAGAGCCCCAGCTCCTGCCTTGTGACTCCTGCTCATGGGGTTAGAGCCTTGCAGTGCACTGTGTGCTCTCAGCATAATTCAACTCCCACAGCTACAAAACCAGAGAAAAACATCAAAAATTGGGCTGGAAATTACAGCTACGCAACTCCAAACCTGCCCGCTCCCTTGCCCTATGAACCCTCCCTTCCTCACACCCTATGGTCCAACAGGCTTTGTTTTGATGGACACTCTGGGACCAACCTCCTCCCCCCCGGCCCAGACAATTCACATTTTAAAAACCACTAAAATGAGGAATTGTGCCCAGGGGTCAGACCAAAGTGAACTGAGAGGAGCACAAGGGAGCAGAAAGGCAGAACCGCAGACGTCGCTGCTCAGCTCGCAGGTGTTTTCTCTGATCTCTGACAAACCTGCTCCCTAAGTTCCCTTAACTCTGACTTAAAAACCATCAGTCTTGTGCTGTAAGCTGAGCTCAGGCTCAGCTCATCACATCAGGGCCCTGAAAGTCCAGTATGGCCACACAGCAGCACTGACCCTGTGGGAGTCTAAGTGACCAGAGTTCGATGCGTGCAGCTCCAGGAGCCTCCAAATTGCACTGAAAACAGACTAAAAAGACCTTGCAAGTTATACATTCTTCATCAGACCAATCTTGCTAAATACCTGCCAACCTCTTATGCCTATGAATGAGGCATAATTCCTGAGAAGGGTCACAATTCCTGACAGTTCACATGTCCAGCACCTGCCAGTGCATCAGCAACTGCAGTGTGGGACTGAGCTCTGCAAAAGCTGAAACTGTCCAAGTTATAATTCCAATGGAGCAGTAATCCTTGGCATCCTTGGAAAAGGGCATTTCTGACCTGATACACAAGATTAAAATCATATTTCTCTTTCTGGAGTGCACCAAAACCACACACACCCTGAGTTCTTTGGAAACATCCTGAAGAGAATTAATCCCAACATTCTGCTGAATGATATTCTAACTGGACTTTCTTTCCAACCCTTTGCTGGGATTTCCTTCAAAACATCATCTTCCTCAGAGCCTTCATCCCTCAAGGTGCCCAGGAGGCAGGAAAATAAACACAATCAAATTAAGGAATTCCTACTGAGGGTACAGAAGCTCCTTCTCAGTGCAGAGCACCCAATTCCAATTATAAAACTTTCTGGATAAGAACAGGTGCCTGCCCTGTTTGGTGAGTTTAAACCCAGATTCACAAGGAATCCAGACTCTTCACACGAGACCATTAAAGCACTCAGCCAGCATTTAAGCACTGCACGGAGCCAAAGTTAATTCTCTGTTTGTTTTACATGTCACAAGCCAAAAACAAAAAAGCCAGGCCGACAACCTGCAGCGACGTCAGCCCGTGCCCCCCAGCACCCTCATCTAAAAAACTGAGATAAAGACAAGGCAATGGCTGTGATCCATATCTCCCTGCACACTTATGCAATGCCAGACAAAAACTGGGGCCAAAGCAGGAACTGAAATAACTACAGACTCATCCCAAGCAGGCAATCCCAGCCAGGACCCCCACAACTTCCCCTGACCCAATGTGGTTTTTTTCTTTCCCACCTAACCAACAGCCTTAATTAAGCAGCATAAACATCCCAGCAAGTTCATTCACATGCCTCAATGGGAATTTGCAGACAATTATAGGATATAATTGGGAAGCCTAATCATTGAACTTGTACCCAGCTATTGTTACAAGCTGAGAGGAGGGTGAGTGTTGCTTCCTCCAGGACACGGCTGGTTATTCCCCAGCTCTGTAATTAATCAAAAGGTCCTGAAATCATCAACCTTTCAGTTAGAAACAATCTTTGGGCTGGTCACACCTGAGGGCTTTTGACCTCTTTTTGTGTCCTGTTTTGGGAATTTTGTGTTTTGGTGGGATTTTTTTTAAGCACAGCAATTATTTACAGAGGCAATCCCTGTCAAATCCAATTCCTGATAGGGGAAGATGTTTCAGAGAGCTTTGCCAAGTGACATATTTCACTGGTCTGCTCACACACTCTGAATGCACTTCTTTGTACAGACCCAACAGTTCACAATCCCTTCACAGCCTTGAACAACAAAGATTTCCAGTCTCTTCCCTGTAAAATCAGAGACTGTTGTCCCATCACACAGCTTACATTTATTCTGCTCATTTTGCCTAAATCCGGGAAAGGGCATCAGAACTGCACTCAATTTAGAATATTTTAAAATTAATGAAAAGATTTAAAATGCAGAATTTCATTGCCCTGCCTTCATGAAGGTGGTACAAAGGGAAGAAAACCCAGAATACACAAGCTGGCTAATTCTCCATCCTTGCTTAGAGTACCAAAGCACCCTGAACATCCAGCAGGATTTGCTCTGAGTGAAACACATCTCCTCCTCCCTGAGCAAACACATCATGCCAGGTGAACCATTTCCTGCTCTCCCATTCATGCACTACCAACACGTTAACTCTGTCACTCACTATTATTAATAATTTTTTTTACATTCTCTGACTTCCCCCTTGCACACCCAGACAGCAGCATTTTTCAAAGAATGTGTCTGCCAGGTTTTTATCTAACAAGGGGTAGTGCAGGTTCTCTTGTTAAAGCAAAAGAAAGGTAACTTGGAACTGTTCTTGAGGGGGAAAAGTTCTGCCTGGAGCACCCTTGGAGCTCCCAAGGAGCCAATGTCAGTGCTGAGGATCAGGGATTTAAGAACACCTCGAGTATCCTCAGTGCTGAACCACTGCACGTGAGGCACTGAACTCCTCTCAGCCTCCCCAAGGACCCAGACACTGACCCAAATTACAAGTGTTTTGGAGAAAGGCTAAGGGTGAAAGAATTAAAATAGCAGCTTGAACCAAACAAGGAGAAAACTTTCCCAGTTTTTATCGTGTCAGCAGCAAAATACCTCGTTCTCCTTTTTAATTGTTCTCCTTTCAACTCATCAAAAACCTTTGCCTTGACAAGATTTTTGTACAGGAATTCAGATCTCCTAACTATGGGGAGGAATTCTCAGTATTTACTGTGTATTTACATTTCTGAAGATGACGTGGGTCGGACAGTTGTTTCTGAAGTGCTGGTTGGGAACTGGGGCAGGAGCAGAAAATCTTCACTTCCCAACCCCAAATTTAAGCAAAGGTGCAGCAGTGAAGAACCTGATGAAACACCAGCTCAGCTGCACATGTGGGGATTTCTCAGCAAGTTGAGACCCTTTGTATTAAAATCCTACAGCCTTGCATCACCCCAGCTCAGTGGAGCAAAGCTTCTCTAGATGTTTCTTCCCCAGTTTTGTTTGGTGTTTCCAAAGGAGCATATCCTTAAACAGTCATTTGTATAGAGGGATTGCTCCCACCCCTTCTCCCCCAATTCTGGGCTGTATCACAACCCCAAGCACCATAAATCTCTTAACTACTCTTAATAAGCTCAAGTGAATTAGTTTAGGATGTCTCAGCATTGGCCAAGTGTCACCACTGCCCCAGCTATGGGCCCTCAATAAAGCTGTAGCTTGGCAGGGTCAGCACAGACACCCCAGTGAGATTATCCGGTGTCAGCTTCCATCTGGCATTTGTCAGAGCAAGGCAAAAGAAAAAAAGGCAGCCCTTATCAGATCTCTGAATAAAAGGAGCACTTCCACTTCATGTAGTAGCAACTGGAAAAATTTCCTTTGTGTTTGAAGCTTTAAAAATATCTTTGCCCTTGAGGTTGGCTGAGTCTGCTCAGCGCTCCGAGACCCCTTTCCCATACAAAGGTAATAAAACCAAGCTCATGGTTACAGAAATTCCCAGCACATAAAAATTACAGGAAGCTGTTGCTAAGTAATATTTCTACCTAAGTAAACATCACAAAGCGTTTCCCACACACACCTCTGAACTTTGTTATTCAAACCTGCCTTGAAGATGTTCAGAGTTGCAGAATTTCTGCTGGCACTGGTCTCTGAGAGCTCGCTGCTGTTCCACAGCAGTTGAAAGACATTTCAGGCTGAGCAGTGTTTTTCTCAGGGCTTTGTTGTGCTGCTTGTACTTGGGAACAAAGCAACTCCTCAGTTCCTTACCTGTCCCTTATGTGTCCCAGAATTATCCCCAGATAAATCACAGGGAAATTAAAGAGAGATCCTGTTGTATCCCTTTGTCTCTAGACCTGTTTCCCAACATGATAGAAAAAAAATATATATCACAAAATGTCCTGATTTGGAAGGGACTCACAAGGATCACTGAGTCTAGCTCCTGGCTCTGCACAGGACAACACCAAAAATCCCACCAAAACCTGGAAACACATTAGTATTTCCACACAGAACCTTTCTTTAGCAGCTATTTGCATGTCAATTATTCCAGACTCTCATACTTTCCATCTGCTGCTTTACATCCTCTTCAGTGGACACAAATTGTTTCATCTACTTCCCACAAAGTCAATATTTTGCCACGAATTCTAAATTGCACTAATGGAAAAACAACTTTTGTTTTTATCATAAAAAAACAAGATAATAGGTGATAAAAAGGAGCCTACTGACAGACCTGAAATGGCCCACACTCATAATAACTCAAAACTCCTGGTAGCAGGAAGCCCCAAGATCAAGAGGATAACAGATTCCTACAAAGGTTTCATTCAGGATGAACAAGGGAACTTGAATTCTATCTTATCTTCTAAGGAATTAAGCCTATAGCTCACAGAATTAGAGAATTCATTTCAGGATGGTTTGGGTTGCAAAGGACCTCAAAGCCCATCCCATTCCACCCCTGCCATGACAGGGACACCTTCCACTGTCCCAGGCTGCTCCAAGCCCTGTCCAGCCTGGCCTTGGGCACTGCCAGGGATCCAGGGGCAGCCACAGCTGCTCTGGGCACCCTGTGCCAGGGCCTGCCCACCCTCTGAGTAGAGAATTTCTCCCTAACATCTGGCCTAAATATTTCCTCTTTTAGTTTAAAACCATTCCCCCTTTTCCTATCACTACTTGGCCCCTGTAAAAACTATTTCAGATATCCATCCTTGTATTCCAGGAATGTGGCCCTTCAGTGTTCACCCAGGGACTGTCTGATATTGCAGATAATTTTGCTGGTAACTTTTATTTGGCCATTCCACTTTTCCTTCCTATTGCCTTACTCCACTTTGCACATGACCCGACGTGCAATAAAAGGCTGAACCTGCCTTTGTAATTAGACTGTCAAAGCCATCAGCCTGCTCCAAGTTCTGCATGGACAGAGCAGCCTGACTGCAGGGGGAATTGGCAGGAAATCCTATTTCAGAGGGAATTGTTCCTTCCTCAAGAGGAGTGACAGACGTATAGAAAAAAAAAAAAACAAACCAAAAAAAAAAAAGACGTGGAAAAAATGTGAAATATGAAAATCATGTTTGGCAGATCCAGCCCGAGGTCTAGGACGTGGCATTTCCAGCATTTTTGTTGTCTGCATTCTTCAGCAAAGACGCTCTCTGCAGTGCAGGACCAAGAAGTGTGTTTTGATGGCAATAAAAGAACTGTGTATGTGAGAAAAAAAAACCCTGTTAAAAATGTCAGTGAAGAGGTACAAAACCCCCAGAACAGGAACAGCACTTGGCTGCCATAAACAGCATCAGGCTAGACCCAAATTCCAAACAGACTACACATTTCCCTCCCTGCCTACCCAAAATATAACATGAGTTGGCCTTAACTGAACCGACTTGGTTTTCACACCAACATGAGTGATTTAGGGAAAAAAAAAAAAAGAAGACTCTGAGGAAGCACATCCTGACAGATCTGAATCCATGGTGCATCCACCTACACATCCCTGCACTCAGACACAGAGTCCTCAATACTGGTTCCTCCAAGGGTGCAGCTGCCTACAAATGATTTCAGTTCCTCCCCACTGGTTTCATCCCCAACCTTTGCTCCAATGTCTGTAAGAAGACCCTTTACTTTGTTGTCCTGAACACATTATCACCAACTGGAAAAAAAAAAAAATCCAGGCTGGAATTGTAGCTACAGGGATGATTCAGAGGCTTGGATGGGTGCCTTGGAGATAATTCCATGCTATAACTGAAAAGTTAGTTTTGGAGTCAACTGGGATATTTGTCTTGATTAAATAAAGGAATAATTAAATAAAGGAGGGATAATGTGGAACAACCACAGAGAGCTGGCAGGGGAAGGGCAGGGAATGGTGTGGAAGGGATGGGGGACACCAGGACCCCATTCCAGCCCCAACTTTGCCTCTTCCCACACACGCAAGACCTTTCAGAGAATCACAGAGTCCTTAAGGCTGGAAAAGACCTTTAAGATCAAGTCCAACCATCAGCACCACCACTGTGTTGTGTTCCCAAGTGCCACATCCTCACTGCCTCTGAGCACCTGCAGGGATGATGACTCCAACACTTCCAATGCTTCATAACCTTTTCCATGGAGAGGTTTTCCCCAGTCTCCCATCTAAACCACCCCTGGGGCAACTCTCATTTCCTCTCATCCTGTCCTTTGCCCCTGGGAGAAGAGATCTGGCTGTCCCCTCCTGACATGTAGCTCATTTTCTGTGACATCTCCCAGCCTTCCCACAGGTGCTCTCCCAAATTTCTTGCCCATCTCCTAATATTTTCCAGTGAGACTCCAAGCTTAGCAGGCTGGAAAAGCCAGTCAGCTTGGGGCTTGTCTCTGTCAATTGACACCCACTCTGTAAAATCAAAACAATCAATATTTACATATCCTTTAAGGGTTTTTCCCAGTCCCAGTTTAGACAGCAACATCCCATCCAGAGATGCAAAAGAATTAAAAAAAAAAAACAAAAAAACAGAACCAGGAGATTCTACACCAAGTTTCATTAAACAAACCAGGGGTACAAATAACCTGGGTTAAAAACTCCACACAAAACCAAACTTCCCTGTGAAAATGATACCGAAATTGCTACATTTCATTCTGGTTAGAAGATAAGGAGAAAAAATAAAAGAGAACACACTTAAATCCAGAGAGCCAGGAGACTGCAGCACTGCATTAGCTGCTGAAGATTGCCAGATAAGCTGCAGAAACGCAGAGGGAAAAGATTTCATGACATTAATACCCTGGGTACTGGGAGCTGCTGCGAGGCTCTTCAGGCTAAGGAAAGCCAAAATACAATTCACACAAGCTTTTAATAATCTTGACAAAACAATTACACATGCTAAGGATACATTAGGGCTGGCAGGAGAACAGAGGAGGCAGCGATTGCACCGGCAGGTTCGCTAAATAAATGTCACTTAATCTCCACCATCGGCGTGTGCTCAGAGTCTAAAGGCTGCTCACAAACAGACAAAAAAGGCCTAAAAAACCTCTCGGGCTGTCAAAACAACTGCAAAAGCACAGGGGCAGGTGTCACAAGGCACGGGATCACACAGATCCCAGCTTGTGCAAAACAGCAGCTACCAAAAAACTAAAGTCCAAATCCCAACGTCCAAAACAAAGATAAGCTCGGCTTGTTGAGTGGTTTGGGAAGTGCATTCCAGTCACTGCCCAAATATGCAGGAGCACGGCTTCCCTACTGCTCCTTCTGCAAGGGACACACAAAACCAGAGCATCTGTGAACACTGCCTTTAGAAACTATTTTATGATTAAAACCTCAGTTTCTGGGTCAAACAGAACTGTGACTGAGCTGAGGCAGGTACTGGACAGGTGTCCTCCAACAAACTCTTGCAGCAGAGGTTCAGGAGCTGAGATTTCTGTCCCAATGGGAAAATATTATCATTAAAATATTACGTTTCTCCAGGTTTCATGGAACTAGGCCGTTTTTAAAAGGAAAGAAAACCATCCATTCCAGTCTGCTGCAACACAGCACTACAAAATTCACAGGAATTTTGGGGCATTATGGTCTAGGCACTAAAAATGTGCCAATTAGACCTTTAACATAATGAAACAGCAGAAAACACAGCATGAAATGCATCAGAAATCAGGTTTCAGTACTGATGTAACTGCATACCTGAAAGTTTATAAATAAAATGCTTTACAATCTTATTTTTCATTTTAAAAAAGGAACACACGTACACACTTGCATCTTCTTGCTCATACCCTGTTATTCTGGCCACAAAAAATAACCACTTTCTTTAAAAGGAAGCTGGATGATTTTGGGGTGAGGAGTAGCAGAGGGAAAACCACATTAATTGCATTAGTTTGTGCATACTGGTAGGAATTCCTCCTCAAATTTGGCACTTAGCACTCAGAGCTGCCCTTTAAAGCTTGGCAAGAATTTCTCTCCAGCCCACAAGTTTCCTAATTTCGTCTCAGGACACACTGGTTCGTTTGGATGCACGACCTCCAGAAAGGCAGACAACCCTAAATGTGTCACTCTCACCTCAATTCACTTTGCTCCCTGTCAAGTCAGATTTAACATAAATCAAAGCCAATATATAATTAAAGCTCAGCTTAAGGTCAGTTCCAAGTTTGGAAAAAAACAAATCTGTATGAAATTAAAAGCAACTCTAATACATTTGAGGACTGGGGTGGCAACAGCAGTGAGCTTTTGGAACACAGTTTCTCCCCTGAACCAAAGCCCCAGACTCAAAGCCCTGTTATTTCACCCTCTACCCCATCCAGCTCCTCTCTTCTCCTTCTCCCTTCCCCTTCAGGTCTGACTTGGCTCCCAGATTCTTCTCTGTGCAAATGCTGCTCACTCATCCACAGATCTGACACCTTTTCATGGCAGGAAGGTTTTGGTAAAGATGGAACCACACCTTTCCAGAATGGGGTTTATTCCATGGAGACTTTTCCCCACAGTTGTGCTGCAGCCTCTCAGTCAGTCTGGACTTTCATTCCCTACCCAAACCCCAATACAGACACTCAGAGTACCAACTGTTACACCAGACACTCACAGTCCATTAAAATGGTGAGTTCTGGGCAGTTCCTGACTCTGCAGAAGAACCAAACACAGAATTCTGGATGCCCTGGAAACACAGGTGAAAGAACTGCTCAAACCCATCCCAGAGGTTTTCTCTTCATCTTCTAATTTTCAGCCCTGCTTTTAGGAATCTGTGCTTACAGGCAGCAATCAGTAGGCAGCTATCAGACCTCCAGGAATCCCAGAGTGGTTTGGTGGAAAGGGACCTCAAAGCTCATTCAGTGCCACCCCTGCCATGGGTGACACCTCCAACTGTCCCAGGCTGCTCCAAGCCCCATCCAACCTGGCCTTGGACATTCCAGGGATCCAGGGGCAGCCACAGCTGCTCTGGGCACCCTGTGCCAGGGCCTCACAGGTCAAAATTTGACAGCAAAGCCCCAGCTGAGATCCCTCACTGCACACTCACCTCTCTGGCAGCGATCGTGTGTCCAGCAGCGCTCGATGAAAATCCCGTTTATCACCGTGGGGGGACAGTTGCTCTTCCCTTTCACGGTGCCTGGACACACATCTCCACACTCCTCTTTGTCATCCTTGTTGGCCACGATGTAATTGTCTTCCACAGAATCCAAAATCCTGGACCAGTCGATGGTGGACAGGTAGCAGAGCTCGTTGTTCTTCTCGATGCGCACGGCGCCCCGGGTGATGTTCATCAGGTTGTAGAGGCCGATCTCCTTCAGGTGAACCATCTCAAAGATCACCAGGGCGTAGTTGAAGAACAGGTGAGTCCCTCGGATCACAGTGAGGTTGGGGAAAAGGCCCTTCAAGCTCTCCAGGCCGTAGACACGGAACAGCAGCAGGTAGTCTGTGATCATGGTCAGCTTGGGGAAGCTGAGCTCGCGGAAATCTTCGGGCTTGGTTTTGAACATCAGCAGGATCTGCAAGTGGCCCTCGATCACGGTGCAGTTCTCCAGCATGTTCAGCCGGGTCAGGTTGTTGCGGATGTCCATGCTCCTGCAAACTGTGAGGCAAAGGACAATTTATTTATTTAACAGAAGGTTAATTGTTGTCGTTCTCTAAACGCTCGGTTTTGTCCAACCACGCCTGTGGAGTCCCTCATGGCATTAAAGGAATTTCCAACTGCCCTTCCCTGGAAAAGGGAAGATTAAAGATACCCCAGGTGTAAAGAAGGCTTCTCCCCCATGGACCCTTGCAGACATTGTGCAATCTTCTCTCTGGGTTTGGCAAGTCCATCACCCACCCCATGGCATCCCCTTTCCCTGTTTCCCCACTGGACATGGGGCCTGGTGTCCTGTTCCTCTCTTCCCTCTGGTCACTTGTCCCCTGCCCTGCCCCCTGTGCCACCCACAAACCAGAGACCCTGTATAACTGAGAAAAACCACATGTTCCCCCTCTCTGGTTCCAGATTCACCTTCAGCACACTGGAATAAACACTGGCTGGAAATTGATTTGGGCTGGGAGCCTTCTGCCTCTCTGCTGAGCCAGCCTTGTAACGTGTGTGGCTGTGTGAGCTTGAACTGCCCCCTGAGCAGTTCTCAAGCACTTTCTCTACTGGAGAGGCTGACTGGGATCTGGAAGGGCTGTGGCTGCACTCCCAAAAGACTCACTGTTACATGCACCGAGCTCCGCTCAGGACAAGTGGCCCCCTCAGCAAGGCAGGCCTCAAGTGTTAAGAAATACACTGTGGGGAACATTCCTGGTTACAAAACAAGAGTATTTCATCATTTTTTTCTGCCATCTTGAGTCCCTGCCTGTTGCCTCTATCACGACTGCAGTGGTAACACCAGTCCTGGGACATCACTTGGTGCTCACAAAGGGAAGAGATGTCTGGGCTGTTTTCTTTAGGTAGCTGCCAGCAACACACCTATCTCCTCTCAGATTGTGCAATTAATGCCAGGGGATTAGAGGGAGTCATTTAGAATGGTTGCAGGGAGGGGAAGATAGGAAAAAAATAATGGCCAGAGATAGTAGTTCTTGGGAAGGGAGCAGAAAAACCTGGAAATGCACAGGAGCACAGCCCACGCTCCTGCCCAGACTCTGCTGACAGGAGTAATTTACTACATTAGTAATTTTTGCCCTGAGCATTCTTTTCAGATGAGGTGTTGGGGCTTTTTTTTTTGTTATTTTCTCAAGGGTGCAAGTCTCCCTGCCTTGACTATCTGGGCAGTTTATTTCATAGAACCAGTAACCAAAGAACTGGCAAAGTGAACAAATACATGAAGCATAAATTAGGAGGCAAACTGAATAACAGGAATCCATCAAAACAAAGAAGTTTGAATAGGGAAATATTTTTTCAACTCTAAGCACAGGTAAGAAATCAAGAAGAAAATTTGCAGCCCCACGCCTCTACAGCACAACAAAACTCCCTGTGACAACCCTTTTGAAACCAACTTCATAGAAACATCAGCCAGACCTTAATGTTCAAATCCAGGTGGATTCTTCCTGAATTTTTCCTTTTTGAAGACTGCATCCACTCAAAGGATTCCCTCTTTTGTCTAAGCTAGCTGGGCCAGCATCTTCCCTCCCCACTTAAGAACAAAAGACACAGGCTCTTTCCTCTTTTTGTCACTATATGTAAAGTTCACCAACCAGAAAACCACCACATCACAGCTCCAAGGGATCACCCAGCCTTACAAAACTGGTGTGGACACAAACACTTCATAGTTAGGATTGTCTGACTCCTCATGGTTCAACACAGACCACTGCTGTAGGGGTTAAAACCAAATTCTATGCAAATATCTTAATGATTATTCAAAAATTTGCTCCACTGACTGCAAGAAAAAAAAAAATTGGCAATACTAATATGGGATTTGAAGCAATGCTATTGCCCAATGGGATTTTTTGGCACTGTATCCAAGTCGTTTCATAAATTGCTTTCTGGAAGAAAAAAGCCAATGCACACAGTGCCTCAAGGATTAAGGATGCACTTGGAAAAAGTGGGAAAAGGAACCTGATGACCAGCCAGCAGCAAACTGCCCCAAACTGTACTGCTGCACATCCCAACCTGGGCTAAAAGACCTGGGAGAGCAACAGATTCAGCTTAAATGATCTGGATATTTATCTGCAATAAATAACATTGGAATTTCCAAAGAATCAAGTGTGTGGCAGGTCAGGGCAGTGAAAGGAGAAGTAACAGAAGGACACGTAAGAAAATGAAAGACTGAATTCAACCAACAAGTCACCACTGCAGCTAAAATTACCAGATAAATTCAAAATGCAACATCTTGGTTCTTATTTATTCTTGGTTCTCATTATTGTGGGGTGCACAGGCACTGCTGGGGTTGTTCCCACCACCAGCTGCTGCACCCCAGGATAACCTCCTGCCTGTTGGAATGGACAGCTGACCTCAAGGAAAAGGAAAGGTCAAAAAAGACAGACCAGGAATTACTTCTGAGAGTCAGAGCTCCAGGCTATTGCTGTGGCTGAAGGCCACGAGATGCATGAATACCCTGAGCACAATTGACTCTGTCTTTCATCACTCTGGGCAGAATGAGGTGGGTCAACCAGGGGCTGGACACAAGCCCTGCTCCCACACTCTCCCTGCACAGGGCACCTTGAGCAGGGCTGGAAGGATCTGCAGTTAGGGAGAGGCAGGACAAACCCCTCTGAGTGCTCTGCTGCATTTCCAGGCTGTGGAATCTTCCTTTTCTGCAGGAACAGAGCCAAGGAGTTTGGTCTGGAGGGTGGGCAGCAGCTGCATCACACCAGGGTGGGTGCACTGAGGAAATTCATGGTCCTGCTCTGGGAGAGGAACAGATCCACAGCCAGCAGAGATTCAGAGAGGATGAGCTGAATCCCAGAATGGTTTGTGTTGGAAAGGACCTCAAAGCTCATCCCAATCCATCCCTGCCATGGGCAGGGATCCCTTCCACCATCCCAGGTCACTGCAAGCCCTGTCCAGCCTGGCCTTGGGCACTGCCAGGGATCCAGGAGCAGCCACAGCTGCTCTGGGCACCCTGTGCCAGGGCCTGCCCACCCTCACAGCCAACAATTCCTGCCCAATATCCCATCCAGCCCTGCCCTCTGGAAACCATTCCCTGTGTCCTGGCACTCCTGGTCACTGCAGCCCTGGAGCTCACAGCTCTCACCCCTTTCCTTAAACACTCAGAACCAGTTAAATCACTCTGCTCCTGAACCTTTCAAGCTTCTGGAGATCACCACTACCATGAGCCATGCTGCTCCTGGTCCAAACAGCCCAAAGGCTGCTCAAAGATCTTCCAACAACCTCCACAACAAACACCACCATCCAAACACCCCCACGGGGTACAAACCTCCCTCGTTCCCAGCTCTGCCCATCCTGACACAGGTTCCCCACTGGAGGCTGCAGAGAAGGTGACCAAAGGCTAACAACTCCAAATATTTTGAAAAGATGTGTTAAGGAACAGAGGTTAGTTAAAGGTGAATATAAAAAGAGATGAGTGAACCTTTTGAAGTGTTAAAAATATAAATCCACCAGAGCTGGAAGTACAACAGCCATGGTTCATCAGCTGCTTTTCCCCACATTTAGAGAAAAATCACACTTAATTATTTTTCAGGTTCTACTTCAATTTCGTTTTTAAGTGATAATTGGTATCTAAGCTCCTTCTTTTTAACACCTCAAGGATCAAAGAGAATAATAAGGAATTAAGAACATCTGAAACAAAATATGCTTTTTACTTGGAGGTTTCTCCATCTTTTCATGCCTTTGAATTTTCAGCAGTTTATACCTCCTGTTCATGCAGTAGCAGCTTAAGTCACCCCATAAATTTATTGTTACCAAGACAACAAGAAGCAGTTTTAAGCAAAGTAATAAGTGTTTTTCCACAGCTTCTCTCGATAGTATTTCTTCTGCAGGGACAGGGGAATTAATCAACCATTCAGTAGGAAGGCAAGGCAGGTTTGATCCCAGAAGAAGGAGAGCAAAGTTGAGCCATCAATTATAACACAGACAACCTGGTTTCAAAAAACACATAAATCAGCTTTCAGGGAAATAAAAAATCACAAATTGATTCTCCAGTAGCAGGCCCAAAGCTGCTCCTGTGCAAACTACTGGCAAAACCTCCACTACACATAAATCCCTAAATTTCAGCAGAAACAGCAGCACAGCTCTGAGCTGCCAGAGGAAGCACTCCTCCATCCCTGCTAGCCACCAAGCTACTCACTCAAAAAACTACTAAATCATCCAAGACATGTTCCATCATCCCCCCCAGAAAACCAAGCTGCAGCCACGCTTTTCAAAAAACAAACAAACAAACAAATCCCAAGATGCCAAAGCCTCTTGGACAAACTGGTTTGGTAACAACCTTTAGGCCCTGAATGAAGAAACCAGATCTGATGCCAGAGGTTAAGTTTTCAAGATAGAGTCTAACCAGGGGAATAGCTGGAACTTAAACCTTGTTTATAGTAAATCATGTGGATACCAAACCTTAATGATTCACTGCTTCAGACCTCTGGCCTTCAACAATCAAGACCAGCATAATCTGGCACAGAAGGACTGCAAACCATTTGAGGTAACTATCAGTTAATTCTGCTTTTTTTTGTAGTGCTTGCTGCCTATTCAATAAACAAACTATTGCAGAGAAATTACACTTGCTTGGGTTGGGTCAAAAGCATTGCAATTCTACGTAAAGCTGATTTTTAGAAGGGGCTTTAGGAAGCTGGGAAAAGGACTTTTTGGTGTCTTTTGGGATAACTGCTGAGGAAAACATCCTGATAACAGGTTAGAGGGAAGGACTGTGTGACAGCTTCTAGCCAACTGTTTAATAAACACAAAACCCATCTCATTGTGAAATATGGATTTTTAAGCTTCAGTTCTGCACCTCAGACACCTCGAGCTGAGCGAGCTGGATATGGACTCCAAAATGAGCCCCTACAAACCCCCAGCCCCTCAGGGAACACCTCTCACTGCTCAAGGGCAAATCCCTCAAAGTCTGGACTTTAAAGCCTGGTTTGGGCTGTCCTTATGCTCCCTTCATTTGATTCAGAACCCAAACAGCAGACACAACTCATGCTGCCCTGTTTCCATGCAGGGATGACCAGCTCTGGGGTGGCAGCACCCCAGGAGCACCAGGACCACTCGGGGTAACATCCAGGTCCCTCCTGGTGCTGACACACCTGAGGATCCTCCCTGCTCCAAAGGCAGCAGGAACAGGTTCTACACCTTGCCCATATCAACATCATTCATATTCCACAAGGCAGTCACCCCAAAACTGACCTCCAGAAAGCTCTGGGGTGTTACACTGTTCAGAGACAGCCACTGTGCTGCCTTGTCCCAAAAAAAAAAGGGACAGGACATGCTGGGGTCTGGGTTTGGTACAGCCCTGCCCTTCTGCACTCACTTTTCCTACTTTATCCTCCCAGGAGCAAAATTTCATTCTAGACCAAGTCTCTCAACATAAAAAATTAACACAGGCTCGAGGTGGAACAAGGGAACAGTTTGTTAATGAGTTTACGAGCACAAAAATATCTGTATCAGCCAGATATGATACTAACTAAGGAACAGCCTATTTTCTAAGTGTGTTACTACAGCAATACACAGTGAAATTTGTCCCACAGGATGACTTAGGTAGAGATCTCTCAACTGAATTCCCATCTCCCACATCAGCAGCAGGTACTGGAGCACGTGTGCAGCTCCCAAATTTAGGGGAAGAGTTTAGAAGGGGAGGAAGAGCACTCTAAACTCACATGACTGCATTGATCAGTTTTCTATTAACCAGAAAAGGAGCCCAAAGTAAGCTGCTCCATTAGCAGATGCCTAAAACTAGGTGAGGTAAATCCCACCCCAAATACCAGAGCTAATGAACTGACAGGCATGAGTCATGTGCGAGATTTATTTCAAGAAGTTGCATTATGTTTACACAGTGACAAAAAAAAAATAAAAATGCACAAGCCTGTCTTTCTTCCCAAAACAAGATATATGGATCTTCATTTAATGCACAGGTCAGGCCTTCTTTTCTTAACTCTTTCTTCTACTCCTGTCAGTAATTCCTGAACTCAGCAACTACCTTCAGCCACATGTAAGAGAGGAAGAGTGCTCTCACATGAAGCATTCCTAAAATATTTAGGCAAATGGGATGGATCGAGGAGGGAAAAACTCATGATCTGGATGTAAATGTGAACTTTACCATCCACCCTATTTGTCTCCTGAACCACCTCCATCCACCTGCTGCTTGCCCCCAACGCTGCCCAAAGGCACCAAAGGGGAGAGAAATGTGTGGGGCACAAGGAAAACCAGGGATGGGGGGAATATTGTCACTGGAGAGAGGAGCTACCTCGGGGGCTGTCTGTGGGAACACAGGGCACAGATCTCCAAGAAAGCTGCCTCCATCAGAGCCGTTGCTCAGGGAACAACTTGTTTGCTTATGCAACTCTCGTCGGTGCATTTCCCCCCCAGCCAGGCCGGGGCCGGCCCCGCGTTGTTTTCCATCCCCACCGTGACCTCACCATTCCCAGAAAACAGAGCCAAGCACCCAGAAAACACAATCAAACACCACAGCAGCTGAAAACCTCTCAAATCGGGGCCCCGACGGTCTGAATGGTCTGTAGCATACTTCATAAAGTATTTGCAGTGTAAAAATGATACAGAAATGTTCCAGCCCAGGCATTGCTTTGCTGTCCTGTGCCCCTGTTCCTCCATCCATGAACTCAAGATACATTTTCCTACCACGCTGTAATACAGCAAAGATTAGGGAGTTTAGAACATAAACATGCTTGAACCCCAAAAAGCAAATACGATTTCAATAAATAACCAAATCACAGGCTGTGCTGTGGCAGTAATAATAGTGTTTTCAAATTAGGAACTGCTGGACTCCAGTTGCACACGTATTTATTTATTATTAGTGCTATATGTCAACTGCCTTTTCCATCTCTGGTGGAGGAGGGCAGGTTTGCCCACAGCAGCTGGGACTGACCCTCCCAAGGTAACACTGTGTCACCGGCCTCTTGTAAGGTTTCAAACATAAAAAAACGTATGAGGGAAGAAACTGGGTTATTTTTGAAATATGTGACTTGTCCTATTGCTGGGAAAAGAGGCTGTCTTACAGGAACATCCTGCTTTATTCCCTGAATTCCATACATATCCCAATAATGTCAATCACTGTATTGTCTGTACTTAAACTGATTCTCTTGCTCTTGCCTTTTCTGATGGGAAAGCCAACAGGCAGGTTGTCTATGGGAGACATGACCCACAGATCCAGTTAGCTGTCTTTAAACAAATATTGCCCTTTCGTCAAAAAAATTTGTAAAAATCACCCAAAATTAAAGAACCTCTCATTAAAAGGATTTCCTGAGCAAGTTTATTTAACGTAACCCATCAAAACAGCTCGTAAGCCTTAACCTCGAGCCAGCCGTGAGTTTAACAAGCTTGTGACCTCCAACACAACATCTTTTATACCCCTGTCTTGTATTTTACAAGCCCCTGTGTACACACAGAGCCTCCCCCCGGAGCTCTCCCATCTTAATACCTGTGGATTTGGCACACTACTTAAAAGTGGTTAAAGACAAAACCTCCGCGTCTGGCCACACTAAACCCTCCTGAAACCGGAGCCGGTTCTGAGGCAGCCGAGGAGCGGCGGGGGCACAGGGCTGGGGAGGGGACCGGGGAGGGGATCAGGGAAAGGACCGGAGAAGGGACCGGGGAGGGCAGCCAGGAAGGGACCCGGGAAAGGGAGCGGGACCCGGGAGTGGATCGCGGGAGGGGACTCAGGGAAGGGGCCGGAGAGGGGTCCGAGAAAGGGACCGGGGACGGGACCGAGGAAGAGACGCTGACAGGGCCCGAGGAGGGAACTGGGTAGGGGACCCGGGGAGGACTCGGGTAAGGGACGTGGGAAGGGCCGGCGGACGTGTCCGTGGAAGGACCCGGGGAGCGGCAGCCGAGAGGGGCCCGTGCCCTTCCCCGCGCCTGCCCCGGGCGCGGCCCCCG